>CM056997.1:60227992-60827992 GCA_029891345.1 Dryococelus australis | reverse complement strand
CAAGCTTAGAAAGGAACAAAAACAACTTTTCATCTACATTTATCATTTAAAATATTTATTAAATGAATGTTAGTTTCCCTTGAATGAACAAAAATATATTTAGGACACGTCTGACCCCTAATGTCAACGAAATTCAGAGTGCCAATACTCGCTCACCTGTTTATAAATCACTCCTACTGAATCAGTATGTTCTCCACATCATACAGATTGCATTAAATGCAATTTGAATGGGAAAAAATCTATATGACCAAAGCCTAGTATGCCACAGAATTCAAAATTTTTTTTAAACATTTTTTTTTTTATTATGCAGTAATCCTAAGAAAATTTTTTAATCCAGTACCTATTTACATCCCTGATAACCATATCGCTCTAGCCACTGCAGCCCCAATTGATCTATATATATCTTTCAACTGAATCACTATGGTCCCACTTGATATAGTTCTATCCATTAAACGACTGCGGCTCCACTTGGAATAACTCTAGCCACTGGGCCACTACAGCTTTTTGGAAGGAAAGGAGGACAGCTCATCGACAAAAAGAAAGGAGAAATGATGGAACTTTTTTTTTAAACAATGCTTTTTATGCAGTAATAATAAATCCTAATAAAAGTTTAATGCAGTACCTGTAAATCACGAATCACCATTTTTTCCAGAACCGTTTGAGATATCTCGATGAAACAAAGGCTAAGTTTGTCCTGGGGTTATTATATATAGACGGTGTAAATTTGACTTCAATACATTCAGTAGTTTTTGAGTTAAATCCGGTAAGACAGACAGACATGAAAAAAGTTAACATTAGATATGGCATAGTTATCAATTATACTATATGAAAAAATAATTAAAAGTTGAAAATTCGAAAATCACACGGAGACACTTCTACTTTATTTAGTAGTATAGATAAATTTTTGTATCTCAATTATTTAGCTTTGTAAAGTAAAATTTACATATTATTAGTACGCAAGAATCTTGTTATGTAATATAAATCATTATTAACAGAAAAACAATAATGGTATTAAATAAACAATCTTTTTTAAATTTCACTTAATGTTATTAGTGCTGTATGTATAAAAACTTTTAATTCCTGAATTTGTTTGCCCTTTATTATAAGACAAAGCAGTTGCAATGTTATACCATTTAAATCACTTTGCTTATAAATGTAAACGCCATATCAAATATTGTTTTTAGTTAAATGTTTTTTGATATTTTTAGCACCTATGTGTGTAATGCATATTGCATTTAAATGGGTTCTTATAATCAATTTGGTTCATTTCAACACTGTTGCATTTACAAAACAAACAAAATGGAACTTCAGCATTCCTACACACACAACTTGGATGTAACGCACTTGATACATATATATGCCCCAATGTAGTAGTCTGGTTTTGGATTAATGACCTTTGATGGCAGTAGAACACTTATCTGTTATTTCAAAGCCGAACTTAAGTGGCTATAACGTTGCTTGTGCATCATCAAGGCAATGTATCATTCGGTATGTGTGGAAGCACAAAGATGTCCATGTGCACTTGTACAGGTTAGGGGTAGGTCATAGAGATAATTATTTTTCCAGTGTAGGTATTTCCATAGCCTGAACTCATGAAGTGTCTTGCAACAGTGCAATTGTTGAAGCAAGACACACAAGCACTGTTCGGCAAGTGATATGATCCTATCGAACTCTTTAGAAAATGGTGACATGCTGAAGTCTTTTAAACTGCATTTCATATAAGTACACTAGAATTGGACAGATGATGTGACCAACCTATGTGCTATGTAAACAGTAAATGCTTTCGTTTGCAAAGTGTTGTATCAGCTGATGATTTGTTGTGGGATGTATATTGTTATGTTGGCGATATCGATGATCATCATGGAAAATAATAGCACTTAGAACAGAAGGTTAATTCAAAACTTAAATTATGCTTACAATATTTGTCGTTTAAATTATATTTTTAAAGTAACGTACGTTTCTGGCTTTTATCTAATTGGTTAACAAATATGTTCAGCAATTATGGCACAGCATACGGAGTGTTACAGTAAATTAAACGTTTCCATCTCTGTGAATGCCATCGTGCATGTGATTTTTTTCCATCATGTTTACGCGAGTACCTTACTGGTGTTATCATAATATTTTATCAGCAGTTAATGATTTTGTATTTAATTTTATTAAACATATTTGTGTAAAATGCAATATTATTGACTCGTGTATGGCTCGGTTATTTATTTTCGGCACCGTCGTGCAGTATGTATTTTCATTCCACAATTTATTAGTGTTGGGAAATCTGTGAAGTGTCACAATTACTGAATGATTCTGCAAATTATTTTGTATCAGCGGCAGACAAACGTGTCTAAGGATTGCCACAGAATATGTGTTCAGGAGTTGCAAATAGGAATTATGAACTATAAGTGAAAGTGGTTTGTAAATAATGCATTTCAAAATGGTTATTAGAATGTTTGAAATATACATGGCCTAGGAAACCACAATTTCAATACTGTTTTGTAGTGTAAAAATGACACTTTTACTATATAGAAATTCCAACACGTGTAAGGTTAACTTTGGTAAAAATATTGACATGCATACGGAATGTGTTAATTATTTGCATCGGTAGAACAACTGATATTGACAGTGTTTTCTTCTTTCGGTGAGGTTTAAACTTTTCAGGTTATTATAATTTGAATGCTACTTCTGTACGAACAAAATTTTCTATTGACCCATTAAAACAATATCTCGTAACCTAATTCTCAAGTAAGTTGAAATGGTAATTTGTTTACATATTTTGTTTTTCTCATAGATATAACAGCTGTGGCAGAAGAACACATGGTTGCTGCGCTACATTTATAGAACTGTCAAAATTTAGTGACATAAATACTACACAGGATTACAGTCAACTGCAGCTTTGTTGATGTAGGCTATTCCAATAAAGTGAGCACTTTTGAAAGCGCTCTCATTTGGAATAATAGTCAATAAATAAATATTACTGTAGTCTTACACATTAACGTCTGAGAACGGTGGAACCTACAAACTGTGTTTATTACTTACATGGCAATATTTATTTTAAAAAGATGGTTAAAGGATAAAAAATGGCTGAAATAAAAAAGGAACTAGGGCTAAGTGCTTACTTTACTGTGAACAACCTATACAAACCTTGCTCATGAAGTCAGCACCACAAAAAGCATGAACTGTTGGTAAAGCTTGGCACATGTCTTTTCCTACCTAGTGTTTCAGCTAACATGTGAATTGGAATGAGTTTTGTTGTGTTACCAATGCTAGTTCTTAGCCATACTTCATTCATTCCTATAGTGTAGATCTTTTTCCAGTGAAATAGAGCCAGAACCAAGCTGTCAGTGTCAGCATTGACTAACACAATTTTCTTTAGCCCTTTATTTTTGCTGCATTCTCTGCAAGAATCATCATCCTGAAGTCAGCTTCTTCTATTACAAATCTACCCATGGCAGGCATTGGTTCTTCAATACCATCTTGAACACCCACGCAGTTTACACTAATTTCATCCCGGGAATCGGAGAATGTTCGTAACATGTGCAGCTGACTAGTTGGCCTAGTCACTATCAGGGACTGTAGACTAGTTAAATACTTCGAAAGTAACAATTTGTTTATAAATGAACAAAATGTGTCCATTGGAATCTGTATATTAACTTCAGATGATATTTGAGAAAAAACAATGACATTGCTTTTTTAACTTGACAGATGTTCATAGTCATTACGAAAATACTCTTGGTATCGAATACACGGTCTATCCCGGCGGTTCATTATAAGTTTCTCGAAACACAACTACTGATTGTGAAATAAAGATTTTCGTAATATTTCCAGTGGCTGGGATTCTAAGTTAAAGGTGACAATTCGATTCTTGTGTGAAAACAATCAAGAGCACACGACAGTTAATGTGTTATCGAAAACTGTATCCTCGATCGGGAAACGTAATTTCAACATGGCGGGTGAGAAGCTTGCTGGCTGCAGTTATTGCAAAGGGGCACACACTTTATGGTTCCGTCCTCCTTAAACGTAGTACACAACATATAAAAGGTTATAAAACATAACTTATCGTAAATATCTGTAGTCCATTCCAGATTGGAAGCGATTTATGAAAATAAACCTTTGAAAAAACACTCTAGGCATAACATTTCAAATTGTTTTTTCAATAACTTGTATTCCACAAACTGTGGTTAAATGTAGAGTACTAGAGTACTGTAATATTGAATAAATTAAACTTTACCTTAATATCTTCCTATAACTTGTAATATTTATTTCTTTTTTATATAAATTAACAACAGTGAGAGCAGCAACGTGTTGGCAAAGGCCAGTAAGAAATAGTTCACAGTTAAAATATTATTTTAACCTAGTTTTTTAGTATACTATTTGAAAATTAAACTGTGCCTATTTAAATATTTAGGTAGCCCTGGTGGCAACATATCTCATTTTTACAGTTTAAAATAACAGCGGAAAATATTGCGAGCAGGTCGGAATGGTACGGTGTTGTTTTATCGAGCGAGACGGCAACTGTTTGCTGGGCGAGGCTTGTCGCTCTCTGTCTTTCTTTGTCCCTATCACATTTTCTTCTCCTTTGTTACTGCCTTTCTTAAACAGTTTATAACATCTATGATGAAACAAGTACTTTTATCTGGCTGTAATTTGGCTCCTTTTTGGTCTTCACTCAGTCTCCTTCATAATTCCTGCATAAAAGTATATATTTTTTGCTTTTAACAAGAAGTCCATTCTCATCAAAAAGCATCGAAACAGCTGATAATTCAAACTGAATCAGACATGCCAGTTCATACCAACGAAATTGAACGATTTGAACTATTCTGTTCATGGCAGCCTTTAAACACTTTCTATCCAGCAATTCTTATGATTTTTTTCTCTCTGATGTATATTGAATACTACACGTGGGTAACTTTGTTCGATTCACTGTGTCCCAAATACGTGCAGACTTTTCAAAATACCTGGCCTTTCTCTATTCTTCATAAATTTCAATGTCTAACTAGCACACATTCAAAAATTTTTCTTTCGCCTCAGCAGCCACTGCTACCTGTGTTGCAAGATTGTGTAGTCAATGTGTTGCCAGATATTTGTAAGGGGTTTTTACTTTTCACCTACCTATTGTACTACAGTCACTATCATCTTGCTGTGCTTTGTCTCATTTTTATGGAGATCATGGTGTACCAATCACGTGTTGTTAATACTGGGAGAGTTATTTCTCTATGGAAGATGGTTATCTGCAGTAACTAATGTTATGTCAGATCCCACTGAGCAACAAACAGTTTCCACTTTGTCATTCCAATTACACCAGATGCTCCTTTTTAGTGATCAATTAATTGTTTGTTCCAGAGCCATATCGGCACCAACAACTGAGTAGGAATGGCTGAACCTTTTCACTATACATGCTTACAATTCTTGAATTCTTCATACACAACAGGTGAGTAGTATGTATTATCCTATAAAAGATAACATTTGGCAACACTGAATATCAGAACAAATAAATGAGAAGCAGCATAGCATAACATTGGAAAATTATAATATGTACCTAACCGAGAAAACACATTACAGCAAAATTAGTTGAAGTCATGTTTAATGATACTGGTTATAAATACTTTTGCTAGCATCTATAGTAATAAATGAGAGCAATATCAAAAAATACTTCTATAGTAATAAATGAGAGCAATATCAAAAAATACTTATGTGATTTATACATTAAAATGGTTAACAACTGTAAATAAAATAACTAAAGCCACCAACTAATATCAGTCATGTGGCATGATATTAGCTATCAATCCCATAACCAGTTTACACATAGTTAACCAGGATTACCAGCTTACTGACCTGAAAAGTACGTTCTTCTTACTTTATGCTCATCAAAACAATAAATGATTTCCAATATAAAATGTTTTAGTTGTTTTTTTCCTTCAAAGATAATGAAAAAATGAAAGAAAAAACTGAAGCAATCAAATGCACACTTGTTTTTTTCTTTCAATTTTTTTTTAAGTTTAACATTTTTTTATTATTCTAACTGTAATGTTAAAATGCAATAATTATATCATAATTTATTATACAAATCACGAAAAATTACAAAAACCTAAGTGAAGAAAGCTTATGATGTTTAGATCTTGTGTTACAGAAACAGAATCATCCAGACAAAAGGACAAAGTCATATACAAATGACTGCACACCTGGAAATTCTACACGCGAGAATACGGCTGATGATATTCTGTCATACCTGAGGGCTCATTGTACAGTGGTAATACTATGTACAGCAAGAATTTACCTTGATTACGAGCATGTCCACTACCCTGATGTCGGTAATATGACGATTTTTCTCAAACTCCTCTCGCAGCTTTTGTCGACACTGCTTCACATTTTTGGGGATGTCATAGTCCATGACTGAAACAAAACATCACAGAACTTTGCCCTTCACATATTCCAAAATTAGATTCTATACAAAGTTAGTGCAATTTATTTTATAAAGTATAACTCTTAGTTAGGGCCTACTAGTAGACTACAGAAAATTAAAATTGTTGCTGATTTTAAAAGCATTACCTGAAATGTGTATTTCTAATACAATATTCAAATAATACTATAAACTTTCCAATATACACCATAAAAAAAAAGGAGAAAAAACATTGCTCCACTACAGAATTCAAACATGTTCCAATAAACTGTCATCCTGACATGATATGTTTTATAATATGTTAACGGATTGAGAATTCTTTGTAAATATGACCATATCTATTAAGAGACAACATAAAAAGAGCAAATGTCCATCTTAAATTTATCTATGTAATAAAGAAGTTTGTCACAATTCTACTCACTCATCCCTTTGGTGCTAAACAGGACTTACTAATTCTTTTAAGACTAAACTCGTTCAAAATAGTAGCCTGAACATTAGAGACTCATGGTTGTAAATGGTGCACTTCCACAGACTGGACTGTTTGAAACTCTGTATTTTCAAATTTGCTCCTTTGACCAGGAGACCATTCTACCATTAACTGACGTGATGTTGCCACGACATTAACACTGCTAGTACATATCTCAAACTGAACTTGCTTATGATAGTTGGAAATACCTTCCAGAAGTTAGGATTGGGCTCACAAATTTCTGTAGAAATTTGCTGTGAACCGGCAACATCAGTTCTACTGCCTGAGGGCATGGACATTGAAGAGGCCATTTGCTAGAAACAATGGAAAGAAACTGTTTCTCAACTGAAACTTCGAGAAATCTCTACAATGTTGGAGAAAGTATTAATTGAAATTAGAAGTAACATTGAAGCATTTAAACTGCACTGCTGGATTAAAGATAGGCAGTCTCATCATTTTGAGAAGAGAAAGAAAGTTCGAAAAAAAAAATAGTAGTTCTAGTAGATTTTGTGGAAAATGTTGCAACTGTCTCCCAAGGTGAAATCGAGTCAGCACTTTGGAGCCATTCACAGATTACCTTATACACCTGTTGTGTGTAGATTGAAGAGGAAGTTTCATTGTACACAATAGTCAGTGATGAACTTTGTCATGACAAATATTCTGTGTGGTGTTTTGTTGAGAAATTGCACATTACCTTAAAGTTATGTAATGCAGAGGCTCATTTTGGAGTTAAAATGGAGTGGTAGGTAGTTCTTTGTCAGTTCTCATGGGAAGTGTTCTGTGGGTGGTGTTGGGGCTGCTGTGACATGTCATAGGGACAAGAAAAGTTATTGTAAACAGTCACAAGTATTTTTATTTATATGCATCAAACAAGCTTCAAAATATCAATTTTTTGTGGTAGCATCAGACATTCAGTTAAAAAAAGAAGACTGAGCAAAAGATGGAGTGCCAAGATCTTTGCCACTCTGTGTTGCATCAAACCATCTGTTCATACAATATGATGACTGGCATCTGCTTGGAGCCAAAACTTCTGGCAGATACAAGTATTCAGAGGTGTATAATGGAACCTTGTTAGTAAAAGTTTGGTTATTGCAAAGCAATTTTTGGTTCCCTGAACCTGTGGTATGCAATTCCAAGGTGTAAAAGCTGTTTAAAACAAAATATGTAGGTATAATACATACATATAACAAAGTATTTTTTATGCTCCACGTAATTATTAGCCTCGGATTTTGTATGTTTAATACAAATACATTAAAGCAACACATTAACCAACTTCAGTTCTCTTAACAGTCCAGTAGAATTAACCTCCAAATTTGACAATACATTTCTGGTACTAGTGCCAATTATTCAGTCTTCCAGGAAGAAATTCAAATAACTATGTTAATATAAGCCATTCCAGGTTACTTCAGCCTTTTCTGAAGCCCTGCTAAAGTTCTTCTTCCAGGATATTCTTCCGCCTTGTGCAAACTAAGCTTAACTAAGCCTGGAGAATTAGACCAGGACAACGCATTGCATTCATGTGCACTAAGTGTAACAGTATTTTGTATAAGGACTAGTTCTCACTAGGCACTACCAACATACCTATTTTCTCCGTTTTTATTTAAATTATTTATAAATAAAGCATTATATATATATAAATATATAAAATACGAATAACATTTCGATTTAACAGGGAAAAAGGTCAGTTTTAAGAACAAAGTAATTTTAAGTATAAAACGCTTGAAATACAGGGCATATTTAGGAAATGACCAACACGTGATACATGGAGAGGTTTTTCAAAGGTCTGATTCAAAAAGGCAGAAGAAACTGATAATGAACTATAACATTTTTTTCCAGCAATAAATATGCATTCGGGTATAAGGACTTCGGACAAGTTACTTATTTTCAGGAAATAAATTTTTTCTAGAGTAACAACAGTTTTTATTGATCTCTCAAATAGTTCACTACAATAGCTTGACAGTGTCGAAATGAATTTAGTGTTCATCATAGATATGATGGAAGCACTGCATCGTGTTACATTTTAGAAACTACTGTATTATTATCCCAATTTTCGAAAAGCCCTCATTCAGCAATTTTACCCCACATTGACCCTACCTTCAGCATAGCTCAAGAACACAATTAGAATAAATTATGAAACATCTGTAATCTACAAAATTACCATTTTCCAGATAATTTTTATAGATAAACTACATAATCATAATGCACCCATCGAATCAGAATCATACTCCATGGTTTCATTACAATCAAAACACGGTTACTTATTATTTTCTTCAGAGGTAATTTCGCAGTTCAAGAACATCCAAAACGCCAGCATATAAGCCCCACGCGCCTTTTGAGTGTTTTTCTTGTTTTTACCACACAATTTGCTCGACAATGATCCCAGAGCTTTTTTTTTTCTCTGGAAAATAAAACTAAATCTTCCTCGCAGGCAACACGTTAAGCGCAAATTTGTACTTAATTTTTAACTGTAAAACACTGCCTACAACATTTAAAAACGATAATCTACAATGGAACTTACCAATGTACGGAATTTGCCGATACCAAGCTTTATATAAATTAAGCGCTCGTTTCCTTGCTTCATTTCTATCCACAGATAATATCGGTCTAACTTGTCTCAGAAACACACGGACGGTTTCACGTGCTGCTGCCATAATAACGTACCGTTTCGTATTTTTATATTCCTCACAATCGGGTCTCTCTGTAACAGAAAAGTGTAAAAAAAAAAAAACACTGTCGCAGCCACAGATACTACGAACAGCAGGAATGTAAACATACGTCACTCTCTGTTTTATATAAGCTTTGTTCGGAAATCGTGCTCTTTTCGCAAGAGAGCGTATGAGTTGTTTCTTTAGGCTGCCCTTGCTCACGATCAAATTATTATTGAATTAAAATACATAAATTAAATTAATTAAACTATAGAAAATCACTTTAATTTGCATTTCAATGAATTGCATCCAATAACTATTACTTCTCCACATGAAAATTTATCAGAAACTTTTTAATGAAACCAGTTTAAAAAAAGAAATACCAATAGTAAATATTTTGGAGAATCTGTTACTCATACACGAGACGAAAATAATTTTGTAAACCTACGCAAAATTTCTTCATTTTATTGTACATTTCATTTTTTAAAATACGCGTCCTCATTTCCTAACAATTTTAAAGATGTGCACACAATTCTATCATTATGAGATTACTTCCATTAATGAAGCCAGAACTTCAACTTCAACTTCATCTAATTGGCGCAAAGGTACGTGGCCTTGTCATTTAACCCTTACAACCAGTAAAACTCTCAATCTCGAATACAATAAACGTGGAAAACAACTATAAGCTAGTCACAATAACATTAGGACTTTTGAAAGCTCTGCTTAGGATCTACTTATATGCACATTGTGTATTCTTCCGCCTTATGTGAAATTACCATTGCCATAGGCGTCATCACTTTATTCATGCATCGGCAAACAAAATTATTAGAAAAGTAAGTTTTTTACAAATCTGCTAATTTTTACACTTCGGTTTATTACACAAAACAGAAATTGAAATAAATAATTTAAGTTAATAGAAATGGTAGCCTAACACTTTATTTGATGTTAGGATTTGGAACTACTTTCCCATCCATCATAACCAACTTAACAAGTAGCACGTCACTCAGGGCGCCCGTTATAACATATGCAGGTAGGAGCAATGACTTTTTTCTAAGATTGATTTCGAAAGTGCTCATTTTATCGTGAACAGCCTTTAAAAACATTTTAAACATGGCAACAAAATTCTCAAAATTAGAAAGAGCCATCAATCGAAAAGTCTATTAAACTCGAGAAAATGCCAAATGGCACACACATGCTCGAGCGCGCGCGCGCGCCAACACACACACACACACACACACACACACACACACACACACACACACACACACACACACACACACACACACACACCCAGTGATGTCGCCAAACCGACGCCGAAATTCTAAAATCCGAACCGTATATTGATGGCAGCTACAGAAGCACTAATATCGCCAGAAAAGCTGTGATCGGTAACTGAATTTTGTAGTCAAGAAAATATAGAACATTTTCACGCCGAAAATCTTGAAGGAAAACAAGACATTCAAGAAAAAAATTAAAATAAAAAAAAAATAAAAAAAAATAAAAATAAATAAATAAATAAATATATATATATGCCGCACTTATGAAGTTTGTATGACATCACATAACCTTCAGTGAATTGAATTCAATAAAAATCGAAGCTAATGTGAAGAAAAATTTGATCATCTGAAAAGGCCTTTATTCTGTACTGATAAGGTTTATTCCACCCAGGTTGGGAAGCTCAATGCTTTTAGTTTGACAACTAAAATTTTTTTCGCCACTAGTTTAGTGCTAGGGTTGCATGTGTACTGGAATTGCTCTAGTTTCTGTGTTAAAAAACCAAATATATGCTATAATCGCAAACCAAATATAAGATAACTATGTAATCAAGTAAAATATTTATATTTTATTTTTGATGTAGCATACAATTTTAATTAAAAGTTACCTATTGGAACACTGTGCACCTATAACGCTCGGAATTATCCCTTTCCAAATTTTCCCACAAGAAATACCAGGTTTGTTCAGATGCTGCGGAGTTCGGGAATCAGGGAATTATTTAGGTGATGGTATAGTTTTAGGTTAGGTTAGTTACTGGGTGGGTGGTGGGCACTATCGCTCTTCTCAGTGGAGAGCACAATGTTTATTTTGGTCGTGGGCTGTTCGCCCTAAATGTGACCCCTTGATGCACCGTCATCATACTGTAGATGCTCCTGTAGATACATGAAACTATATACATCATGCCTTGTCCAGTAGAGGATGTTAAAAGCCCCCTCTATATATGTGTACTAAATGCCAGTGAGGATTTTTAAGGCCATCCCACACCTTTACTGGTTACGTACCTTTTTAGCGCACAGATTAAGTGGCCGACAAACGACCATTAAAAAAAAAAATTTGATGCAGATTTCAACACAATAATGATTTATTTAAATTACTCCCTCCTAAGGGGCACTTACACAACATTTGCCCCAATCGAGTAGGAGCTACCTTTAGTGGCAAAACTGGCACGGAGCTTAGAATGGTTTAAATGAGAATTTAAGTCTCAAATATAAAAAGATGTACTGAGTCGATGCATGGCATGCTCCCTGGATAGCAAACAGAAAAACGGTTCCAAAATGATTATGTTAACTATTGATACACTACATGATTATTCAAAAGTTTAAGGACCGGGGAGGATGCATTCACATACGTACACACAGCTCCGAATCGATCACACTACTCTCCTGCGGTTTGCCGGCAGCCTTCTCACTGGTACACTCATCCCAAGCAAGTCATTAAAAATACTTAAATGCAATTTATTCTAAGCCTGAATATGAATAATGGTTTCTGATGATTTCAAATGACATGAAACAAGGTGAAAACAACTCTTATGTAGCTCAGATATTATTTATCAAAATAAAATAAAATTTATTACACCGGCATAAGGCTTCATTACCTTAGAACCAAGCAATTACAGCATCTACAATACACTCTTTATTATGCAGGATTACTGGCAAAATAAATTGTCCCTGGTAAAACCTATCATTACATTAGGCTCATTTTTAAATGAGCTTTCCTCTGCTCACTCTGAAGTTGTCATATTTACATCCTTTCGAATTTTGTTGCAAAAGTTTGGTTAGGCGACCACATGGTTGGCACTTATGCATGTGTTAAGTATTTAGTTGCACTCTGACCTCACTAAACTGTCACAACATTGACTATCTTACTGTCTACTACTAGTCTTTCATATATAAAAATTCAAATATTTATACAGAGCAGCTTGCATTCAGAATCTATTATGTGAAAAATTTCATTGCAAATTTTATTATTCTGCGCCCCTGTTAGGAGTGCTGCAGGTAATGCTTTTGTTTACTTTTCATTTTGTGCGATCTGTTCACATGAACATATATCAAGTAATAAATTACATAACCCTCTTAAGTATTAAACACAATACACTAGTGCTAGAAAGACTTACTGTATCATATCTTTTATGGCAGCTGACTTACTGTGATTAGGTTAGCATTAATTGCATGGGGACACACTGGTGCGTCGTGGTTGGAACATGGGAAACATTATATTTTAATAAATTACAAACACTCAATAGCAATCAACATACATGCCACACTGTTCAATAATAATATTGCATACCTTTTTAAGACACTCAGATACAAGAAACACCCTTGTTTACATTGACAGTGAACACATGTCAAAAAATTAACTGACGTGTGCCCACGTGACCCCTTCCCCCCTTATCCCATTTGCCCGTCACAGCAGGATCCGTAATGCAGTGTGTGCGCGAACTATACGAGCACAAGTGCAGTGCAGTGAGACAAGGGACGACACAGGTGCTGAGCAGAGGGAGCACGATCACGTGCGCGTGGCATAGGAATCTAAAAATAGACCCTGTGAAATTTCTGTTATTTAACTTCACACAAGAAGGCACAACTAATAAAATTATTGCCTTCACAGCCCTAAAGCCCTCAGTGTTTTCAAAGTGTCTTTTCGTAATTTTCTGTAATGTTCATTCACATGTCTTTCATCTCCACATCATCCACACAGTGCAATGTTTTGGAATAAGGAATAATATTTACAGGGTTAATTTTAGGAGCAATATGTAACAATCAGCATGCAGGGTACATGTCCAACTTGCAAATATTGGGTTCAAGGAAATAGTGCAGCACAGGGTGCCAGCCCAACAAGCCGGCCGGCACGTCGTGCAGAGAAAGTCAGTACTCATTTGTCTTTGCGAGAGGTGAATCGCGTCACGTCGGGGCTCGTGTTTCGTATGCTTGGGCAGCCATCACCATGTTGGACTAATCATTTCACATCAATACTTCATTTAGCATACTGGAACCTTTTTCGTATTTCAGCTGCCCGTGATTCCACCGCCCCTCGCACCTACCCAGTGCTGCATCGCCTGGATAGGCTTAAATTGTACTTAAATTATCTCATGTGGCCACGTATCTTTTGCAGAGTGTTACCCGAGCTGATATGATCGTAAGCAGCACCCAATGTAAGCTTTTCCCCATGGGAATGTAATCATGTACTGAATAAATCGCAGCAGTGACGAGTTACCACATGTGGTTTATTTCCAGTTGCCGCAAGGCATTTATGGTACGTGTCTTCTCCCACCAATTTTCGCAAAGTGTAACTTACTGTGCAAGTATGATTGAAATGGTCACGAGTCGGCTTAATAAGTAACAGTGCTTCGAATGGACGTGTGGGGATGCCAAATATCCCACAATGCAACAAGTAAGCGAGTGATTCAGTCAGTATTAATTTTTATTTTATGAGGAGACAACAACTGCACTTGGAGGATTTGCCATGGTTGTCTGCCGAATGACCCTGAGGAACGAGTCCGCAGCTGCTCTCTGACTTCACAATATTGTAAACCCGACAATATCTGGCACGCTGGGTAATTATCTCCACCGAGATTCCAAAAGTATAGTCACCGCTCCTCGCCTAACCAATGTCCTTATTGACCAACACCTTGGCACTAGTTGCTAGACTCCTGCACATTAGACAAATGTCAAATGTAGCCCAACTTTGGTGCAAATCCTCATCTTAAAATTTGTGCAATTTTTCCTACAATTTTCCCTCACCAAAACAAATTTTTCCACAATTTTTCCTGCAAGTATCCCATATTTTCCCAGTATTTACCCCCAATGGGGAAAAAACATGGTCAACAAGGCAACCAACATGACACATGGCAGCATCAAGACATCTTCTAGTCGCCCCCAACAATACCAGAGAGGACGCATGTGGTCGACGAGGAAAGCATGCCTAAACAGCTTAGCCCCACCATTACTTTAACACAAGGAGGTAGTGGCGTGAAAGTGACAAGGAGCCACCATATTGGGACTGCAACACCACGTCACAGCAGTGGTACAAAGGACAGGGCGAGTCGAGCATGATAACCCACCTCTCTGCCCGTGTCGCGCCACACCGCGAGGAGGGAGAAGGAGAAACGAGAAGAGGGAGGAATATCTGGCCGCTCCTCCCCCCATGCTCCCCCCATGCACTGAGTGGAACAGCTGAGAGGCCGCCGTCCGTTGACCCCTGCCCGTACCGTGCAGGACTACCCAGCTCCCACAATATTTTTCCACCGCGCAACTGCACTACAGCGCTTCCACGCTTGTGTGGTAGTATTGTCAGACTATCATGGCTGGTCAGATGCAGTATGGTGCGCCAGCACCACTGTGTTTGCAGTGTCTGCATCAAAAATCACTGAACATGGTAGACAGATATGAAATGGGGACCCGATTTTGCAAGTGCAACCGAAAGGCCAGTCCGGCAAGCAACCATGTCTCAAGCAAGTGCAGAGAAAAGCAAGTGACAGAATTTTATCAACAAAATCCAAAAATTTATGCCAGTTACATTTGTGCGGAAGATTGTTGTGCACAGAATTGGGAACCACACCGAGCATGTGTGTATGGTACCATATACACGTGCACTAAGAATCCACGAGTCCCACAGAGTTACACTCCGTAACAGGATTGTGGTTCATTTGTGACGAGAGCATTGGACAGTTGAAACTGTGCTCACCAACATTTAAACCGACTTACTCATGGGCAACCAAGCCAGTAATTCAGTATGCCAAACAGAAGACAGCATGGTAAACAATACATAAGCCATGCAAATAGACGGAGATTGCAACACCACGGTAAACACAGTATGTCACATCGAGGGTGAAGGAACAGATGAAAAGGGAGCGCAAACCAAGGAAGTACACTGTAAGGTCTTGGATGTCTATAATCACACGTCACCTGCGGAGGATTGCCATAGCTGCCAATCATCTGGCGCTGCATAGCCAATGATCGCAACCACTGCCAACCCTACCCCTGTTACCTCTTCCACTCCCACCTATGACACCTTACCTACCGCAATTTTCTGCCTTCCAACCAACACCAGTATTCCCATAACAAATACCCAGCATATTTCCCACATTTTTTTTTCCACCAATAGCTACGGACCACAACCTTCGTTCAGCTGGCAACCAGAGAGGGAACAGCAACGAGAAGCTAAACAAGACAGAAGCATCCCAGACACTGCAAGTAACCCGAAACAAACACCGACACATTTTCAACACCTACCGACATTTACTGGCATGGCAAGCGAAGACCCTAGCACTTTTTTAAAGCAGTGCACACCATGTCTGAAATGCTACGGGGTGAATGAAGACGAGTGGGCTAGTTCCATCGGTGGCCAATTGCAAGGAGAAGTGGGGAAGTGGTGGGGTGCTGTCAACCACTATGGCATGTAGTGCGAGGAGTTCATGTAATCTTTTCAGTGCCGATACAGAAGTGTGTTTACATGCCTGCAAGCGCAAAGTAAGTTACTCTGACAGTAGCAACAGCCTGGTGAACAACTACCAACGTTTATCACGCAAAAGGCACATCTGGTTAAGCGATTCCACTCGCAACAGCCAGATCGTGAGGCACTGGAAATAATTGCCTAGAATGCCTTACCAGAGTACACAATGGGGCTGGGCTGACTGTCCCACTAAACAGTTCGCGAGCAAACCAGAACAGGACAGTGCATGTGTGAGCAGTGAAAACATTCTGTGCCGTGGTGATAAGTCATGTGACAGTATGCTTGGGAATGCTGGGCAAATCGGTGTGCTGTTTGACAAGAGCCAGACACCCGTGAACCCATGTCGCTACTGTCGGCCAGCAATCGTTTTCAACTGGCAGAGCGTATACCCCAATAACCCGTACCTGGATACCTATAAAGGGCCCATACCAAGAGGGCAGGGAAACTCCCAGTAGGGGTGAAGAAGCCTGATGTTTCTTTCACCCCTGTCACATCAATAAAAACCGGCAAAACACTGCAGCAGGCATTCATATAACAGGTGAGTGGGTGTTAGGCGAACTATATTCGCATCCTTGTGAGCATGAACGGTCAACCCTGTCATGCACTAATTGATATGGCCATGTCACACAACTTTGTGCAGCCACATTTCGTAAATCCCAGTGACATAACATCTAGCAATCACGTAATTATGCTTGCTACTGGCTAAGTCAGTAATGGAGCACTTGGCCAAGCAACTGTAACAGTAAAAGTCTGGGATCTAGAGATTATAACAAGTGCAATTGTAACTGCAGAGGTCAAGGGGGATGAAATATTAAGCGTGCCTTGGGTACAGGAACAGAATACAATAGTAGAACCAGCGGCTAGGAGAATTCATTTCGGTGCAGAAGATCGGTGCACAGTGTACACTGTAGATAGGGTAGTTACTAGTGATTTCCCCCTGGTATCATTAGAGGAATTTGGTCATGAGATCCCGCAACAACACCAGGCGGATTTCCACCATATACTAAGAGAGAGGAAGGAGGTTTTTGCCAAAACCAACATGCTCAGAAGAACGACTGTAGCCGAACATGAAACCCCATTAACACAATAAGGGCCCATATATGCAGGGCCGTGGACTTACATGCCACATCAAACCAAAATAATTTGTGAGCAAGTTAAAGAGATGCTAGCAGACGGGATAATCAAGCCGACGCACAGTAAATATAACTCGGCCATCACATTAGCACTTAAGAAAGACAGGTGTTGACGTTTCTGCGTGGATTTCCGTCTGATAAACCAAGTCACATGTAACGATCTGCCACCTTATATCAGTGTAAAATACGTGCTCACAACACTCGGCAAGGCAATGCTAATGACATTAGTAGACTTCAGAGGCAGATATTGGCAAATTCCCATCAAACAGGAAGACCGGGAGAAAACCGCATTCACGATACCTGATGGGCAGCGATTCCATTTTTGCATAATGCCTTTTGGCCTTAAAGGAGCACCCGCTGCCTTTCAGTAAATAATTGTGTGTTGGATAGGCTTGTTGGCTACTCTAGCATACCTGGACAATGTGATTATTTGGTCCAGCAGTTGGGAGGAGCACATACATCACTTTGTCATGGTACTAGAAAGGCTCGCAATCAATGGACGTACCTGCGCCGTGAATAAATGACATTTGGGTAAAAGCAAGTTGGAATTTTTAGGGCACATTTCAGACAAGGACGGAAACACACCTAATCCAGAACAGTTGAACTTCACAGAGAACTACCCAGCACCACACACATGTAAACAGCTCTGCAAGTCTTGTGGCTTAGTTAACTGGTTGAGGGAGTACATTCAAGATTTCGCAGTAATTATCGTCCCTCTCACGGATCTGCTTTTGTCCCAGAAGCGAATCGTGTGGGGAGACGCGGAAGAAAATTAATTCCAAGCAATAAAGAACAGTTTCCGTTCTTGCCCCAAACTATCACGTTACAAGCCAGGCAAACACCTTTACTTGCAGACAGACACCAGTCAGGAGGGCAGGGTGCTGTTTTGTATCAATGCGTGGAGGACGGCATGAAGCAAGTCATCGATTTCGCCAGTACAAAATTGGGACAAGTAGAGAGTAGATACGATGTAAACGAGTGGGAAATGTTGGCAGTATTGTGGGCGGTGAAAAAGTACCAGCCCTACCTGCAATACAAACGTTTCACGTTATGAACAGACAACAGGATGCTCGCAGTAAACTCATCCGGCAGGTATTACTCCTACAGTCATGTGATTTCACAGTGGAGCACGTCCCCAGGAAGCAGAATCAATTGCAAGACACATTATCCAGTGGGCCCGATGCAAGCATAGTGATTACAGGCGACACAGAATGGGACTAAGTTCTCCTCCCCACCAAACACGAGTTATTCAGTGAGGTGCAGGTAAACCAGGTACGAGCTGTGGACGGTGATATCTTTGTAGACACACTGTACCGGGAAATAGTCGAGGTGCAAGGCAGCTGCGCAGTAACAAGAGAAAGGAAGGAGAAGTGCGCGAGAGAGACGGTGGAACAGTGGCGTGTGATGAAAGGGAGGTTGGAAATGTGCACGGCAAACAATAACACCAAATTGCATCTGTTTGAAGCAGAAACATGTAGGGTGAAAGTATTGGAACACACATACACACACACAGGAAATGTAGCAGGGCACCCAGGTGCACATCAGACTATCCGAAATATCAGACAGCATTTCTTCTGGCCAGGACTATCGCATGACATAAAAAAATTCGTGCAAAAATGTGTTATGTGCCAAACATTCAAATCACGCAGGAAAGATGGGGCACAGCAGCAACAGCCCTGCCTACCAAAAAGAGCATTCGAGACCATAAGCCTGAACATAATTGGGCCGTACCCCTGTACTTCCAATGGGAAAAAGTTTATCCTGGTCATCAACAACAACTTCTCCCGGTGGGGATGAGGCCTATGCAATAAGCAGTGCAAGAATTTCCAACATTGTACAAGTACTGGAGCGAGAATTTTTCTCCCACTGGGGCTACCTCAAGCAAGTGTTAACGGACAATGGGACACAGCTCATCGGAAGAAAGTGGCAAGTAAAGTGCACCCCATGGGGGGTGCAACACTTGAAGATGGGAGTGCACCACCCCAGAGCCAACCCCACAGAGCACCGCAACCAGGACCTGAAGGTACAACTGCGGCTCCATTTAGGTGAGGTACACACCAGCTGGGCAGACGACCTGCCCATTACCACCTTCAACCTCCGACGGCGTGTGAATGCCGCAATAGGCCGGTAACCTGAGCACGTCCTGTTGGACCAAAACATCAAGCTTCCCAGCGAACGGAACTGCCCATGCAACAGCATTAGCGAGAGTATTGAGGAAAGCACTGCAAGACGAAAAGGAGGAAGCAGAGAGACAGAGAGCAGAGAGGGAAGCCAGAAAGGTACGTGGCTGGGTAGGTTCTGATGAGCAGTCGACACCCACGCTTGAACCTGGGCAGTTAATTACATGAAAGCACATCGGCAGTCGGCAACCCGTCAAAACTTCTGCGCTGGGCTTGCTACGCAATGGACAGGCCCACACTGGGTAATCGAAAGGCTAGGACCAACCACCTACCTGGTCTGCGTGGGAAGAAGGATGAGCAAGTAACACAGAGACATCCGTAGCGATGAAGCCAGTGACAATAAAACCCATGACGGCGCAACACCTGCCGAGTCCATAGAGCAACAGAGAGAGGAGGAGCGTGGGACATCACCTCCTGCAGGAGGTTCCCTACCAGATGACACCATGTCGCCGATGCCGGACGAGGCCACGCCCTCAAGGTGCCAGGACGACAAACGTTCGGACGACGGAGGGCCCATCGAACCAAGGGCCGATGGCGTCTCAATATCCGCTGGAAACAGCTCACAGCTAGCATGAGGGGAGATGCACGCACCGCACGGAGGAGGCAAACAAGACCTGGAGGCTCACGACGGCGCCATCGAGTATGAGCTCCAGGGGAGGACAACAAGCATGGAAATGGGTCAGTACCTGCCCCAGGACCACCAGCAGGGGGTGCCCAAGGCACAATGTCACCCGAGGCATTGGCATGAGTTAGGGCTGTTCCGACGGCCGACTCCACAGAGATCGATGGCGTAGCGGTTACCAGCGCAACCCGAAGCTATCTGGAAATGAAACCAACTGTCCCCCAGAAGACGTGATGCCCATCAGCGGGACGCTGATTGTCAAGGAGGATAGCATGACAGGAGATGCAATGGTGCCAACGCCAGCTGGGAAATCATCCGAGGGTGACTCCAACAGCCCAGTAGTCGCTAGTAGACTTAGCTATCGGCAATGATGTGGCGTTGCGCACGAGGCCAGCAGCAGTGGCAGCGACGACGGAGGATCGTGCTACCCGTACGAGGTTCGTTACTCAGCACGCCGACGTCGGCCACCTGTGACATGCTGCACATGTGTCAGCATGGGAGCACCATAACGATGGCAAGAACATGTGGAACGATGGCAGCAGCCAGCAGTCTAGAACGTAAGGGGCTGACAAGAAGCCCCTACATGCAACATCCACGACGGACAGACACAAGGAGTTGTCTCTGTCATGACTGATATGTGTATCTACAAACAGTCTCATAATTGATGGTGTTGGGGGGAGGGGGGGGGGCATTTGAGGTGTTCCACATGGCCCCTTCCCCCTTAGCCCATTTGCCCATCGCATCAGACTCAATAATGCAGTGTGTGTGCACGCTCTACGAGCGCAAATACAGTGCAGTGTGGCAAGGAACGACACAGGTGCAAAGCAGAGGGACCACGACCATGTGTGCGTGGTGCAGGAATCCGAAAATAGACCCTGTGAAATTTCTGTTACTTAATTTGTGCAATAAAAGAGCAAGGTAAGTTCATGCTAGGGGATGCAACTTATAAAGACGCCTGCCTTTGCAGCCCTAAAGCCCACATGTCTTTTGCACAGTATTACCCGAGCTGATGGATTTGTAAGCAGCACCTAATGTAAGCTTTTCCCAAGAGGAATGTAATAATGTACTGAATAAAATGCAGCAGTGGCAAGTTAGCACGCGTGTTTAATTTCCAGTTGCCGCAAGGTATTTAAGGTATGTACCTTCTCCTGCCTATTTTCACAAAGTTTAACTTACTGTGCCAGTATGATTGAAATTGTCACGAGTCTGCTTAATAAGTAACAGTGTTTCGTATGAACGTGTGGGGAGTCCAGATATCCCACAATGCAATAAGTAAGGGAGTTATTAAGTCACTATTGATTTCTATTCTACGAGGAGACAACAACTCTACTTGGATTATTTGCAGTGGTCGGCAGCCAACGATCCTGAGAAACGAGTCCATAACTGCTCTCCGACTTCATGATATTGTCAACTCGACAATATCTGGCACCTTGGGTAATTAGATCTACCAAGATTCCAAAACTATAGTCACCGCTCTTCACCTAAACAATATCCTTATTGACCAACACCTTGGCTCTAGTTTACAGCCTCATGGCACATTTCTCATCACACTGGTTGCACATGGAGACTCTTATTTACGTTTTAAAAAGGTCATACAGAATATAAACATACATGTACATTTATTTACATGGCACTGACGGTAGTCTGGCTGTCATGAAGATGTTACTGAAGTTTTCAGGGGCGGCAAATAATTTTCCAGGAAAATGTTGGTTAGGATTATACAACACCCGGGCGCCAGGCATTGTTCAGCGACAATGCCGTGATGTGACAGAGCTGTTTCTGTTTCTCTGTGTAGTGTGCCGAGGACCAAAGACAGTGATACTTTGAGCGTTGTAGTTCCTCAGTATTTATTCAAATTAAAACCGTAAGTATTGTGAAGTGAATTCTAGGTGATCCGTTCACCATAAATTATGTAAAGAAAGAGAGAAAAACCCTCCATTTGAACATAAAATACTTGATAACACTTGCTTGTAAAAATTTAATTTTAGCAGGAAGGTGGAGCCCCTAGCCTCAAAATGCTCGAAGGCGACCCGGATGGAAAACGCATACTCACACGTAATTTCAATGGGTTTATTAACGTTCCTCTGATGGAAACAACTTGTAATACAGTTGTCGGACTTAACCTGCCGACAGGGTAGCACTATACAAAAATGGTGCAAAGCCGATAAAAACTTAGAGGTACATTAATACTTCCCTGGCGATGCTATCCAGGGGATGGTGAGAGGCGGAGATTCCCGGGTGGCTGTTGCAAAAGGTCCCGATCAATTAAAGTCTATTGAACAAATGAAGTGATTGGTTAAAAAGTTGAATATTGCCAGCACGCGTGGGAAATCGCGGAGACGATGGACCGTCCATCCACACTCTCGAGATACTGGACAATGAGCCAACTCGGCAGATGGGCCATGGTACTACTTTCTTTCACTGCTAAAACATGACATAAACTCTTGCACTCACATTGTGTGAACAGACCTTCCATTAAATAAAGCAGGTGTACAAAACAATTAATATATAACAACATAAACTCTGGAGAATGATGTAGGGATGGAATACATATTAATGGAAACTAACAGAAACACAGAAACACGACTACCTAGGCCCCCATGGCTTAAAGGAGAGTTATTTTAGTGTTTATTATGCCAGTCTTTACTCTTGTGGAATTTTCCTTGTGTAAATTGTGTGTATTTCCTGGACAGTACACAAGTTTTACTGTTCCAGATTCGTGCCCACAAGTGCACCCGGTCACATGGTCTCCCTACACTTTCCTATATTCCCCTTCTACACTCGGATCACTACGGTTCAACTCCATCGCACTGATGCAGTCTTTTATGCTTCTATCTGAACATGCCGCTGAACTGCACTGGTGCACATTAATGTTCCGCAAGAGTCTGGTGTCGGCTGGGTTAAATTGTATTCTACGGCAGGGAAATAGTCTAAGGGTCACTGTTGGCATCAAATGCCCCCCCTCCTGCGAAGCCACCTACATCCGTTCCCAGGTCAGTCATAGCAGGAGCACTTCTTTTGCTCCCTGTGGCACTGACACAAGACATAGGGCGATCTACACAGCTGTAGATGCTTCTCCTGGTGCTGTGTTGTGCTGTGCTGCCGTCTGCGGTATGCCGAGGCATCCCCGCATGCCGCACACTCCCTCGATGGATGATGTTGCCTTGCTGACCGGCGAGGGGGCAGTGAACCATCCGATTCACTCCCCTTGCTATCCCCATCGCTCTTCAACCTCACTTCTTTCTAGGACTTGCAGGTGTGTCGCCTCCGGTAGGGATCCGGGTTAACGAATCCCATGGGTACCCGCTCTTCTAAGGCTGTGTCCATGGTTGGCTATGCCTGTCCCATGGCCTCTCAGCTGATGTCGGTTAACTTGCCTCTTGAAGACCTGGTGACAGTAGGCATGTTATCCCCATTGCTGGAGCTCTTGCTGGAGGTGCTGCAGCTGTTTCCAGCTTCGTAGTCCTGATGGTGGCACTTCCCGGCGCCACGCCATCAGACTCTGTAGTGCCGACTGTCAGACGTGCCCCCTCAGAGACGACGTCGGCTCTGCCATACTCTCTGCGAGCCCTCCTGGGCGAAGTGCTGCCACACCTTTTTCGTTGCTGCCACAGCCCAGGGTGCTCATCAGAGCTGATGCCGTCATCACCTGGGTGTCGTGGTTTTCTTGCATTTCTACTTGTTCTTGCTCTCTGCTTTCATTTGGCGCATGCCCCCCATGTTCAAGCTTCGGTATGCCATTTTCTCCAGAACTATAGCGTCTGCGATATCGTAACTTTCATCTTCCGGTCCCCTGTGGAACACCGTCGTGTTCGGCACCGAAATTTGTACTGTCGCAGGTGGAGGCTCCTCTGGGGGAGGTGCTGGACCACCTTCGTCCTCTCTCTCTCTCTCTCTCTCTCTGCCTGCTGTTGGTCGCACTGGTCCGCACTATCATGGGTCACCAAAGGGTTTGGCACATTCTCGTTTAAAACCTTGTCTTGTGTGATGCGTAGGTCGTCCATGCGTGTCCGAACCACTTTTCACCCCAAATGTACCAAGTACGTTTGTGGGTCCCAGTCTTTTAATTACCTTATGTGGCCCACTTCATTTTGCCATGAGGCCCACAACAAATTTACATTGTGCTGCGAATTGTGGGTGCGTCCTCACGTAGACCAGCTGGTCGGGTCTGATTTCAGGTGGGGGCCGAGTAGTTTTTGATACCCACTTATTCGCATACTTTGCTTGACGGCACCGCTGTTCTTGGTAACGTCTTCGTCGCCTCTCATTTCTTGCACCACTGCTTTCTGCCTCACTGCTGCTTTTGACTGGCAGCATTGTTTTTCACTGGGTAAGCTAATGTTCTTACCTAGCGGTACTTCTGCTGGCGATTTACCCATTGCTGCGTTGGTTATTTTCCTGAGTGTGAACAGTGTGGTGTGCAGGTGGGCGGCCGAGGTATTATGCGGTTCGCCCACAAGGAGCCGGAGTTGCGGCTTCAACTCCTGGTTGCGCCACACCATGGGATTTGTGCGGATATGGTAAACTGCAGTTTTCGGATGTCATACGCCCCACACTGTACACAACTCTCACCATCTCTCACCGGTGAACTGTGTCCCATTGTCGGTTAACAGTTCGTGCGGGAAGCCCCACCGGTAAAATAATTGCTCCCTCAGTAATTTTGCTATTTGAGTGACACGTGCACTCACCAAGATGAAACGTTTCCCCCTGGCTGACTTGGGTTACGGTCCCATCAGGTCAAGGCTGACAGTTTCGAATGGCTTTGTCGGCTGTCTCGTTCTCTGTTGCTCCGCTCTGTCAGTTCTTATTGACTCAAATTTGTTGCTAATGGTGAACTGTTGTACGCATTACCTCATGTAGGTTGTCAAACCTGGCAAGAGAAAGTGCACACATACATTGTGCACTGTCTGCTCAATGATGGGGTGCCTTGCTATTGCATTCTTGCGCGAATGACTCAACACCTTTTCCCTCATACTTTGTAGTACATACAGTCACCATGTTGTTCGATCCTGCTGTGAACAATTTTCTACATGGTCATCTACTACTCTCCATCCATCGATGATTTCGCTTGCACATCTTGCCTTCATTGCTTGCGAAATGTGTAGTCCGCTTGTGCAGTTGCCACCTCCTGACATAGGTTGGCTATTAAGACCTTGTTTTCTACCACTGTAACTTTGTTAACACTGGCCTCGTGATCTGGATCTCGCATATCAGGCGGCAAAATCTCTTCCAATTCTGCATCACCTTGCATAATTACCTCTTTATTTAAAGCCTGTGATAGCATATCGGCGAGTTCATTTTCCCTCCCGGGGACGTGCTGTACGATAAAATTGTAAGGCTGCAGGAGCAACGCCCACCGTGTGGGTTTACTGGTAGCCTCTCGCATTATGTGTAACCACACGAGACACGTGTTATTTGTGCATAATGTGAATGGACTGTATTCCAAAACTTCTTCACTGCCCAGATTACAACTAAGCACTCACATTCGTTTACATCGTAACGTATTTCTGTAGAGCCTAATTTTTCGCTTGAAAAATAAATAACTTGCTTTTTTCTGCTTTCCATTCACTGATACAACACTGCGCCCAATCCCTCTTGGCTCGCATCAGTTTGTAAAAACAAGTGGCGCGCTGTGTCGTACCTTGCTAATGCGTGGCATTCTCTGAACTTCGTTTTTATTTCTTGGAACGACTTTTTCGCCTCGCTGCCCCACACATCTTCTATGGCCATAACAAGCCCATTAGGGGTGCAGTTATTGTTGCGAAGTCTTGTATGTGTTCGCGTAGCCAGTTAATCAGCCCGAAAAATCTGCGCTGCTGCTGTGTGTGCATGGGGTTGTGTAGATCTCAACTAACCCTAGCTGTTCGGGGTTAGGTCTGTTCCCTACTTCGCTCATTACCTGTCCCAAGAACTCCAAGTTCTCCTTTCCCAAGCGGTACTCATTGGTTGTGCATGTCATACCATTCATTTCGAGCCGTTCGAGTACTAGTGATAAGTCGTTTACATGCTCTTCCTAAGAATCTGACCATATTACTACATCATCAAGATAGGCGAGTGTGAAATAGCCTACTAATCCGTCATTTACTCTGAAAATCACCGACTGAAACATAGCCAGAGTGCACTTTAGCCAGCAGGGAATTGTGCAGAACTGATAATGGATGCCGTCCGGGGCCGTGAAACCTGTTTTCTCCCTGTTTTCCTGGCGTACAGAGATTTGCCAGTACCTGCTGCGCAGATCTTACGACGACATTATAATTTCTTTGCCCAACCATCTGTTATGCCCCTTTAGGATGTAGCAAGGCTAAAGGAAGCAAGGTGAAGGATGCACACCATTAAAAAAAAATTCAAGAAAGTATGGACACAAAAATTCCGAAATCAATACAAATATATTGAAGCCCATCCATACATTATCACCAAGAACAACAACTTCTCAACTTGATTTGAAAAAAATAAATTGCATCTGTAAATTTCTGTTGCTTGCTACCAATAGGTGAACTAGGGGAAAGAGAGAACACACGTGCACTGGAACAAACAGAAAAACCACGATATTAATATATCCTGAGAAATCACCCAACCTGAATAAACACTTGTGAAATCCCATTAAAAAAGGTAAAATGACTCCCTTAGTAAAGCAAGAACCATTACGACTTTAAGGGTAAAGTACGCCTGATGATTCACTAAAGTACAACATGGAATACTAATTCCAAGAATACCATTGGGAAGGAGCAAAACCCTCATTACACTTAACGATGAGCATAAAGGCATGCCATAAAATGTCCACTATACTCCTTGGCATTAACATTCTTTTGGCAAATCTCGTAGTCCAGGAGACCATTCTTACAACACCCCCCACCCCAAAAGGAAGAATCCACCTCTTACAAACATTCCCATAAAATACCATATTGAAAATTCACACACTCAGAACAGTGAAGAAACACTTCCCTACAAAAATC
Organism: Dryococelus australis; assembly: GCA_029891345.1. Lineage (NCBI taxonomy): Eukaryota > Metazoa > Arthropoda > Insecta > Phasmatodea > Phasmatidae > Dryococelus > Dryococelus australis. Next base: position 60,800,876 of record CM056997.1, on the reverse strand, counting down.
CATATACACAAAAATCGCTAAAAAAAAAGAGGACTAAGAGGGGAACTCTACCCCCAGCATAACAACAACTACGTTTATTGCAATACTTAACTTTACAAGTACTTATATTATGCGAAATCGCATCTAGCATGACGAAGCCCCGAAGTACGAAGTGGTGTAGACATTATCTATCGTCGGCCAGCCCACACAGCTCGAAGAGGAACACTGCACACTTGCTCAGGCTGGGGACGAATTTTTATATGCGAAAACGCGGCTCGGGAAGGTTAAGGAGGCGGCGGGAATAGCGTAGAGGCATATGGAAGGTGCCAGAGTGTGCGAGGCTTAACTCGTTACCAGTCGTAGCCATCAGAGAGTGCTCAACTGCGCCAGAAGAGTGCCACGCATCTCTCTTCAGTATAGCTCAACGATTGGAAGTGTTCAGACGTGCGCCCTACCTTCCCCCCTGGGGGGGGGGGGGGGAGGGATGGCCAAGAAAAACAAAGCACCTTTTTCTGCAGCAAAAATATTGCCTCTTCAAATAGTAACCCCTCTTAAAAAAAAAAAAAAACAGGTTTTTAATCTGGGCTACCAAATACAGATGTGGCAAATAACCAAGTAGACTTATTAACCATGTTCAATAACGTCATGTAGTTCTGGAAACACACCAACCCCATAATAACAGCATTTATCATACTCCAGAAAATCGTAGGCATCACACATTTCACCAGCTGGCGGGACGAAAAATAACTCGTTCAGGCAGGGCAGTCTTTGGCAGGACAGCAGTACTCACATAACATTGCTTTAGTTAGGTAATTGACACACGTGTCAGACTTGAAGCGGGGCTTTAGTGTTAAGTGCATCCTTTACGCTTATGTAGAATGGAACCCGCTACATGTCACCTGATTGATGGGACGGAAATCGACGCAGAAACGCCACATCGAGTCCTTTTTCGGTGAAAGTGTAATGGCTGAAATAAATCGGCTCCTAGTTGGTTCGATTACTCCATCAGCTAACATCTCGGAAATTTGCTTTCGGATAATTTTTGCTTGGTGTGGAAGGTAACTGCAGGGACTAGAATAAATTAGCCCTTCATGCATGAGTGAAATTTCGCGTTCTGCAATGGTTGTATGGCGCAGCACATCATGTTTGGCAGTGACTATTCTCCTTTCGTCAAGTACGCGCTGGAATGCGGCTTAATGTTCAACCAGGATATCTTGCTCAAACTCTGTCAGCTTTACCAGCAGCATGTTTTCTCTAACCCTGCTTACTATATTATAGACGGTTCTTCTCTCCTTCTCCCCAAAATGTATGCTACGCTCTGCTGGCTGTACGATAGTGTTCTGTTCGGTTAGCCAGGGCACTCCTAATTTTGCATTCTCTATGATTTCTGCGAATATGATTGCAGTGGTTACCGATTCCGAATCACGGACCCTTACTGTCAGTGACGCTTGGCCTATAGCGGAATTGCTTTGGTGACCGGTTGCCAGCTGTATCGCATGTCCTGTGGGTGTTATATCCCTTGGCTTCACGAACTTTGGTTGACAAAAGTTGTGCGAGGCCATGGTGTAGGTTAAGGCATGACATGGTACATTATTAATGAACACAGGTATTCGGATGAGTTTGGAGCCACTGAAACTAACCTGCTTTATCAGCGACTGCTGTGGTGTAAACTCCGTGCCCCTTCACTCCTACTGCCCATTTACCTACTGATTGTGATGGGTGCTGTTCTGTGCATGAAAAAAAGGGGGGGGGGGGGGGGTTGTTTGGGCACTTAGAATGCCAGTGGTTTGTCTCCTCTCTGCTGTATCTGCACGGCACCCTAGGCAGCTGCGTCTTGTCCCACTTCACGAAGTTCGCGTTTCCTTTTCTTGTATTTCTGTTTTTCGCAGATCCATGCTTATTATATTCTTGTCGTTGAGCAACATTGAATTGATCTTGTTTTGTATCGTACTGTTTACCTTGATATCTGTTCACCAGCTCGTCTCGCTTCTCTTCTCTGCTGTCTTCTCTGAGCCCGTGGCGCCATCATTTACCTGCAGTTTCGCATTGGTGCTAGCAAGGGCTGCACTCAAGAATTATCGCAGCCCTCATAAATTATTTCAACCCGCTGTTAAGTAGCGGCACTATTGGGGCATAATATTCTGCACTGGTGGTTTCTGAAATCACCTGTAACACTTCCCGCTCTGCAAGTTACGGTCGGAAACGACGAACTAGGTGAGCTTTTCGATTGATGAAGGTGCTTAATTTCTCTCCAGGCTGTTGCTCCTGAAGTGTAAGCTTGCTCTGTGCTTGTATTGAGGTGAATGTTCCATCAAAACGACATTGAAAAGTGTGTCCGAATTTCGTCCAAGTTATCCTGTAGTGATTAATATAGTGTCACCATTGCTTGGCATCTCCCTCCAGCTGCTTCCCCATATAGCCTGGCCTCTCGTCATCGAACACTCAATGCTTTTGCAATCTGGTCATGCAGTCATTGATGAAGGCAGCTGGGTCTTCATTTAGCTGACTGGAAAATGTGGCCAGTGTTTGAAAACGTGCCGGCATCGGCCGGTGTACGGGTCCCAGTGGTTGATTACTTGCATTCTGCGTGTCTGTTGTGAAGTTTGCCGGAGTTGGCTGCATTACTGTCATTGGTGTTGGCGTGGGAAAAGGAGTAGAGATTTGCGGTAAAATTGGTGGTAATTTGGGTGACAAATAGACGGTGGATAGTATGCGGTCATTGGAGGTGGATAGGGTGGTTGTGATACCATGGGAAGAGGAATAGTTGGTAATGTTGGCACTGCTGTTGGCTGCCTATCCACTGGCGAAGTTTCAATCGGAGCCACCTGCGACTGTTGACGTGTGACGGGCCGTTGTTTTATTGTGTTTCCACCATATAGTCTCGACATGTGAAGTGTGCTCCTTCCGCTGTCGCCTATTCCATGTTTGATTGGCACCGCTGGTGAATTTCCAGACCACATGCCTTGCATTGCTGTTTCCCACCTTGTGTTACCCCATCACATCCTGTGCGGTCACATGTGTTTACTCTCCGCAGCTCTCTGAAAAATAAACTGTTCCCAATTGTATGGTGTGTTATCTTTCGGTTGCGTTGGAACTTTACACAGTCTACATTCAAATTGCATCTCTTGCAGAGTTGCACTCTCTGATTGATTCGTGTATTCTCTGTGATATTTCGTGTTACACTTCTCACAGCTCAGTAGCAGTGTGCTCTGACTTGCGCACAGTAAATCATTACACCATGTTGGATTTTGATAGTCAGTTGAATTTTGAAAAAGTTAGAGTTCTAAGTTATTTGCATTATAGGCGTCACACTCACAGTTGATCATGGTGCGGTTGATCGCGGCGCAGTTTATCGCATCGTGGTTGGATGTCTGACTGGACTGGCGGTCGTAGTGACAGTAATTGATGCCGTACTCATATTTTGCAATTATGTCTTGGGGAAGTATTCGCAAAAAATGTGGACAGAGAAGCGCCAGCGTGCTGTCATCTATCTGGCCAGCCATGGTTGGTTTTGTTTGCAACACTCATGCGAGCGAGGAAGTGGAAGCGCGGATGCAGAAGTTCAGCATTGCACAGTGCGGAAGCGGGACACAGCTGTGTTGGCGTGGAAGATCGTGGCTTTCCTGCATGGCGCTGGCAGGGGTCAACAGACGGGAGGTGGACAGGTGACCGCCGGTGTGTGGTGAGCGGATAGCACAGGGAAGATGAGATTTTTTCTTTTCCTCCTTTCCACCATTTTTTCCCTCATAATGTGTCCTGTTGATCCCACATTGCGGATAGTTGACGAAACGTTCAGGAAATGTTTTTACAAGGAAATTGAAATCTTCAGAAATTTTGCAGGAATTTTTGCGGAATTTTTCTTATACAATGAATCAGGATAATTAGCAGAAGGATATGCCACTGAGTTGGGCGCCATTTGACGGTAGTCAGGCTGCCACGAAGGTGTTACTGAGGTTTTTCAGGAGCGGCAAATAAATTGACGGGGAATAATGTTGGTTAGGATTATACAATACCCGGGCACCATGCATTGTCCAGCGACATTGTCGCGATGCGGTAGAGCTGACTCTGTTTCTCTGGGTCGTGGGCCGACGACCAAAGGCAGTGATCTTTCCAGTGTTGTAGTTCCTCAGTAATTATTCAAATTAAAACAGTATCTATTGCACAGTGAATTCTAGGCAATCCAATTACCACAAATTAAGTAAACAAAGACCGAAAATCCCTAGATGCATACATAAAACACATAATAACACTTGCTGGTTAAAAGTATATTTAAGCGGGGTGGCCCGTGCCCCAAAATGCCCGAAGGCGATCTGAATAAAAAATGCATACTCACACGTACTTTCTAATGGGTTTATTAACGTTCCTCTGATGGAAACAACTTGCAATACAGTTGTCGGGCTTAACCCGCCGACAGGGTAGCACTGTACAAAAATGGCGCAAGCCGATAAAAACTTAGAAGTACATTAAGACTTCCCTGGCGATGCTATCCAGGGGAAGGTGAGAGGAGGAGAGTCCTGGGTGGCTATTGCAAAATGTTCCAATAAATTAAAGTATATCGAAAAAATGAAGGTATTAGTTAAAAAGTTGAATACCACCTGGGCGCACGGGAAATCGCAGAGACGATGGACCGCGTGTTCACACTCTCGATACACGGGACAATGACTAAACTCTGCAGAGCTCGCACTGGCCGAGTTGGCGGCAGGCGGGCCATGGTACAACTTTCTTACACTGCTAAAACATGACATAAACCCTTGCACTCACCTTGCCTGAACAGAACATGCATTAAATAAAGCGTGTGTACAAAAAAGTTAATATATAACAACATAAACTCTGGTGAATGACTTGAGGATGGAATACATATGAATGGAAAATAACAAAAACACAGAAACACGACTACTAAGGCCCCAGGGCTTAAAGGAGGGTTTCTTTTAGTGTTTGTTATTCCTCTCTTTACTCTCGTGGCATTATCCTTGCATAAATTGCAGGGCAGCATACAAGTTATACTTTTCCAGATTCGTGCCCGCAAGCACACCTGGACGCATGTCCTCCCTGCACTTTCCTGCGTGGCTCTACCCTTGCTACACGCGGATCACTGTGGTTCAACTCCGTCGTACTGATGCGGTGTGTTCAACTTAATTCCGGACACGCTGCTGAACTGCACTCGTGCACGTTAATGCTCCGGTAGAGTCCAGTGTCGGCTGCGTTGCACTGAATTCTACAGCGGGCAAACGGTCTGGAGGTCGCTGTCGGTGTCAACACCCTAATTACTGCACTGACACAACTGGTGTACACGTGGAATGGTACGCTGGGCGTAGCAGCTCTCGTGGTGACATCTCGGTGGTCGACGTGTGTTAGGTGCTCAGACATGGAGAACGGCGTAGGCGTGACGCCTGGTGCATGTTAGTTCCTAACGTGAGTATAAGTAACCTTAATAATGCAAACTATATTGCTTATTGAAGCTATGTGTTTGCTTTATTTCTGTTATAGTGATAGTGTTTCGTTTAACACGAGCGTTTCTGTATGTTCAAGTTTCCTGAAGATGGAAAAATTTGTTTCTACACAAACCATTGTAAACCTCAAACCATTTGTAAATACCAAAACGGCTTCAGTAAAATTAAGAAAACAGTTATAGCGAATGACCTTTGGCACCATGGAACGTGCCCAGCCAGACAGAAGTTTGAAACTGCCGAAATCAAAACAACTAACTTTCAACCATATGGGAATAAACTTGTACACAGTGTTTCGTGAGCCTTCCTGTGTGTCGTGCAAGGTGTTAAGAATCGCTTCGTGTTGCAAAATTTCCCCTGGCTATCAGCCACCGGTCCTTCCTGCTTTTCTGAGTAACTTTGTTTAATTTGTAATGTACTTGCTGTCAACGAAACATTAAGCCCTGCCTGCCATTCATACACGGGTGCTTCTGCTGCCCACTCGCTTCCACTGTGTGGCAGGGACATACTCTTAGGCAGGGCGCACACTTGTATCTCTCGTCTCGGCTCGGCTTAAAACGAACCTTTTAGCAAAAATTATAAATCATGTTTTCATATGGCAGTTCGCGCACTACAAAGGATCATCCCAGCCACCGGACAAAGGAGTTGTACTGCACGGGCTACCATATGAAAAAAAAATATTTTTATAACTTTTGCCCAAAGGTCCATTCCCAGTCAAGCAGATCCGAGTAGATCAAGTGGGCCCTCTTCTTTATAGTGCCGGGCCACTCCCGTAATTTTGCTTAATGAGATAGCCATACTTACAGTAGGCCATTTCATAGCTTGCTCCTCACGCAATTTCTACTTAACTTTTTAGTAACGATCTTGAGTGGTTCCAAGTGCATGTGTCACAACTGTGCTGGAAATGTATCTTTTTGGCGAGAAAGTAAATCGAAACATGAACACTATGTGGTATTTCCAGATTTGTAACTAACTCAGTGACGGATACTAAGGTAGTGCTGCGGGGCGCAGCCCTCCTAATAGTATCTCAGAACGCATACCTCTACGTACCTGCTACTCAGTAAATAATACTGCGTACAATTATAGAGGTTATTTTGCAACTAATGTTTTTGAGATAGACGAGACTCTTGTCACGAGAGAAATGTTTTTGGAAATGTCGAGTGGTGAGGCGGCAGAGTCTTCGCCCCGAAGTGGGTAGAACTAGTAGAGAGAGATGAACGTAACATATGACTAATGGTGCTACGGGAGGGAGGGAAGACTTCAGGGGCTCGGCCATTTTCAGCCAATCGCATGCTGTAAATCGGAGAGAGCTGGGCTCGCCCCTGCTCAAACACAAAAATGGTTTCCTGGAACTTGACAAAGCTACTAAAACTACATGTTTTGTAAGCACATTTTCGCGCTCCACTCTTTTGCAGCTGTTAAACACATTTCTTATCAATGCTTGTATTTATTTCGAATATCTTTTAGTTATAGATATCATTCAAACTCGCGTGAGCTTCAAATATAGTGTATTATACTCTGAATAAGTTTCTAGTTGATTAATTATGAGCTATGAGCATCGATCAGAAGCAGAGTGATAATGTCGTGTTGTGTAAACTTGTAAATAATTGTTAATTCGGGGAGTAACATTTTAAACCTTATTACGACAAAGATGTTCAATTACAAGAATAAACTAGAGCTACAGAATCTGGGACCAGCAAGGCCACAGTTAAATATAATTGAACAACAAAGCCAAGGTAGTAAATGGTTCGTATACGAGAAAATTCGACGTAAGTACAGACAATTTCGCGGACTGGCTATGCGGGCGTGAAGTTGGAAATGTGTTGTTTTATTTAATTTTTTTTTGCTAATGTAACCTAATGATCTTGCGTGGACTGCCAATGGGGTAAAAGATTTAAAACATTTGGGAGACAAAGTTAAGAGACATTAATCATGTACGCAACATATAAAAAAAGCCATAAAATTTTCATTGCTTGGTAAGGTGAATATACATTGCCAATTAGATAGCGCGTACAGGTTGACGAATGGCTTTTTTTTACAAATATATTAATTAAGATGTGCCACTTTCATCCTCTAATTTAAATTTGACATGCATTTTGTATGTACCGTAGGCTATGTAAATTAGTATTTGGTTTTAAAAATATTTGTTTAATTATATTTAAGTTATTATCATCATTAGTATGGTAGAATTGGTATTATGTTATCTGTCGTCGTCTCGTGTAATGTACCACCCCATATAGGTACTGGTGGGAAGGCATATAACCTAAACAAACTTAAAACAAATACATACCTATGGTAGTGATCTGAACCAGCGGCCAAAGTATGTTGACCATTACAAATCGGGCGATGATACATTTTTCTTCAAACAACCGCGCTTATTTTTTATATTTAGCTACATAAATTACACTTAATTAAACCTGTCGTACGCAATATATTTATCACTGTGCCTTTTAAAAAATGATATTTGTAATGATATGAGTCAGGATCGCTTCAGCCCTCCCAGTTTCAAAAATCACCAGCCGCCACTGAACTAACTCACCTGCTTCATGGCTCTAGGGAACTGGAGAGTCTCGCGGCACAAATATAGATATGTAATATGATTGGCACGTCCTCTTAGCTATGCTCGCCTCCACAGACTGACAAATGCATTGTCTCGCCGCAGTTGCAAAAACTGTTAATTAACACTGCCAATGCTTCAAAGTTCACTTTGTTCCAAATATGAATGTTTAGCGAATTTCCATGCTGAGTGAACGATACTTAAGTTATGTTCCTGACATGTCCACTTCAAAACATAACAGACACAAGTAGTCGATAAAAGGGGGTTCTAGGCCACCTGCCGCCTGACGTAAGACTCAGGACACATGGCCGCCATCTTGGATTATCCCGTTTTCCCCGCAAAAAAAAGTGTTTTTCGCACAGAAAACGGCAAGAAACAGGCAAAATGACTACAAATTTCCCGTTTTTCCATAGCGAAAATGCCTTTGCTCAATGCGGCTGGCAGTTAGCACAATGTGGCTGACGTTTGAACAATGTGGCGGAAAGTATGCAGTTATGTGCAATCAGTGCGGAACCACTCCCGATGGTCATCTTGGAAGCGAACCTTCTGCTCTGTCATTCCAGCGCAAGGGTTCCCTCGGAATGCTGCCGTGACCATCTTGGCGTATATTCCAGGGATGGCGAATGGAGGTGGCCCACTGACTGTCAAAATGGCGGTCTTAGTGCTGACCAGTGACACTGTCTAGCAAAGTGGGTGCCAATGAAGTGTCTAGCAAAATGACTGCCAATGAACTGTCTAGTAAAATGGCTGAGAATGTATACATTCCTGCTCTGTCAATCTGGTCCGTCATCCTGTAAATCGTAATGGGCTCCTGGCTGAGTTGCCACCTTGGATTTTTAAAATTATAGATTTTATGTGTTGCTTTCTTGGATGAGAACTTCCTGATTTGTCAATCTGGTCGGTCATCTCGGACGAGAATATCCCGGATGCACTGACTGGCAAGATGGCCGTCGTGTTCCTGTCGAGGATCCACCCACTGACCCTGCCGGGTCACCGGATTTTCACAAGTGGGAATCGTGTTGAACGATGCCGTCGGTATGTGGGTTTTCTCGGGGTTATCCCATTCCCCCACCCCTTCATTCCAGTGCCGCTTCATATTCACTTCAATAACCCTCATCGGATCTCAAGAATTCGCTGTTAAGAGCCACCCAAATATCTTTACTCTTCACTCTACTGCGTCACGAAGATTATGGGATCCTCATAGAGAACCTCTTGAAGAAACTGGGTGCTGCCATAATGGCCATCACTAACAGAATACGTACCACAGAGCTTTATCTTCATTCACCTAGGCACTGGGAGTGTTGGGAATGCAGGCGACTTGGACTCTTGAGAGTCCATAACCTTAATGGGACGGAATGAAGACGTCAGTCGAGAATGATTTGAGAAGTTTGGAGTCACTGCTGAATGACCCAGCAACAAGGGCTGGGACAACAGCACACACCCCTCGAGGATTTCATATTTTTTAAAAGTTTTTATTGTTTGTATTATTAAATGCATGTCACCAGGTATAATTATTTTTTACAGGACAGCAAAGTGTAGGGAGGGTGTATATGCAACATTCGCTTGGAGTGGAGGTGAGAAAATCATTTTGGGAAAAACACTCCCAGTGCCGCTGGCTGGGACCGAACTTCCGACCTTTGGAATGCCAATCAGATGCGCTACCACACGACCAAACACGCTCGGGGGGGGGGGGGGGTGACGTGGACATCAAGAGTGTCTGAGCCACTAGGAGAATGGACAATTAAATCCCCCCATCTCCTGGACGTCACCCGACACCAAGAGTCAAGAAGTGGGCTGGGTCGCAGCCGATATTCTGACATGGAGCTCTAACAAAACCAGTAGCAGCAGTGACTTTCAGGAAGGTATTGAAGACAGCTACTTAGTTATTCTTGGATTGTATAATTTTTGTTAGTACGACCAATACAGTTATTTAATTGACTGTTGTAGTTTATGAGTGATATAATTTTTTTGCGGAAATTTATTATTCGTCGCCTTTATACCGAGCACTAGTAAGCATAGTACAGTGTACACCATGCATAAATAGCTGTGTTTCGTTAGGGTGTCTCATATATATATATATATATATATATATATATATATATATATATATATATATATATATATATGGAAAGGAAACGAAAAAGTGCCATGGAAAGTTTTTTACTATTTGATGAAAAGTTGATTTTAAAAAGTTGGATTTTATGCGGCACTGTTTTACACTATAATACTTATGACGTCATGAACGCAGTAGCCTCCTTAATGCAGAATTGGTTCTTATAAATCGAGCCATGCCGTCTTGTCACTTGAAAGTCATGGCGAGTTAAGCGAAATTGAAAGTGATACATGGTAACTGGTAGGCAATAATGAGAAAAACTGAAATTCACAGTAAAAGCGAGGCCTCTCACTGTCTACGCCAACTTAATTTAGCAATGAAGGCAACTGCGAAAACATTTTTGTCTTACTTGTAAGCGTGTAAGGTGGTGAGACGGGGGAAGGGGAGACCACATCAATGTAGTGGTCAGATTATTACCATTAAGTGGGCTGCCTACCTGACGGGACGTGGCACAGGAGCGAGCGAAAGCTAAGGGCGACATTGGCACGCTCAACAAGTGCCGCATCGCCACTATGCGCGAAGCACTAAACTAGTGCGCAAGCTTTTCATCGAACCGTTTTTTCTACGGGACTTTAAGCGGTGACTATATTATTTTACTGATGGAAAGTCTATTTGCAAAGTTCAATGCAGGATTGTATCTGAGTTTCACGTAGATCCTATCAGCACATTTTAACATACGGCAGTCTGAAAAGGCTGTTTTTAGCTATGTTGGAGGGCTTAGCAATAATGGTTCTAATATGCGTAGTGTCATGAAAGCGACATTCCGTCACCGCCTGAAGTTTGTTTTCTTTTCGTAAATTAGTGCATCGGGAGCACGTGGAATAGTTTCGTAAAAAAAAAAAACGGATTTCCCAACACACTGCAGCACATTTACAGCGCTTACTAGGCCGCCCTCTTAACCTCTTGGCTCAGCGAATCATGTTCCGTTCCGAACTGGGAAACATATGGGAAGTTGCCTTTGGCAGGTGGGTTTTCTTGAGGCACTACCGTTTCTCCCACTGTTTGCATTCCGCCGCTCCCCATCGTCATCTCACTCGACGTCACCGGGACACAATGGCCCGCCTGCTGCCATTGTGCTGCGTTACTCGTGGTGTGAACCAAACCACTTGAATGTAAGTGGCAAGCCCTCAAGTATTACTGAACGGCAGCACATTATGCGAAAAAAACAATCACCTAATATTTACATAAGGCTTCTTGTGGCAAAAATTTCAGACTAAGGTCGCTTTCTTTGAATCTTTCATTCTTTTTCCCTTTGTTTAATCTAATATCAGCAGTATCGGCAGTAAAAAGAGTGTTTAGCAGTTCCAAAAAAACCTGGTTTTCGAAATGATGCATCACGCTAATCAGCATCTGTAACGGCAAGGCAGCTTTAACTTGATCACGGACTTAAGATACTGAGAAAGTTTCGGTATCTTATCGCAACACGATAGTCTATGAATAGCTACTGTTTAAGTTTAATTAACACCAGATTTAATAAGCGCGAGTTAACAGTTCCTTCTCACTACGCAGTTATGGCATTGGCGGGAGAGAAACACAATCGAGGGGCTTCGGAAGGTGAGGATAAACGAAGGAACAACAATTAATACTTCACACAATACAGGGCACCTGGTATTCATATTAGTAACCATATTTTTTAAAGTGCATCTCAAGTTGCTTGTGTAAAGCAGCACCTTTTGTACACATGATTGTACTGCAAAGGACGAAGAAATATCTATAATTTTAACAGTATTAGTAATTACAAATAGATCCGGCGAATGTACAACAATAACATACATGTTTTCGCGCAACTCATCCGAAATTGCAGTAGTGAAGATGGTTTCCACTTTTCACCACGTTAAATAAGCAGAACAATAGGAAATTGAAAGTAGGGTATTGGCTATTACTTGATTTCTATAGAAACGTGCCATTCGATCCATTTAGTATTTCACACAGAACCCGCAGTTTAAGAAGACTGTAACACAGGCCTACATAGCTGAGTGGGGACATACTTGGCCATCGGCGTTTTATGTGTCCTTCGTATCAAGAGGTTCGGAATTCTTAACAGGTAAGTTATGCATGCACATGTGCCAGTTATGTATGCAAGTATGGGTTGGCTTAATTTGTAAGCCGTCTACTCCCGCACTCCACGATCTACTTCCTGTCATAAAATAAACGGTGTTAATAATCCCAATAAAATAAATAACTGACGCGTAGCTTGTTGTTCCAACCGTGACTATTGTTTTCATTTATGTATTACGTTATTTTGCTGCTGTGGGTGAGATTTATTACTCTGGTGTTACACGTGTATTTGTAAAGATGAAGGTTGATAATTGGAATTTTACCAATATATGCTATTTCATTATTACCAACTATTATAATCAGTTATTATGTTCATTATATTAATCAAAATAGGCAAAACACCAATATACAGGATGGTCCGTCTAACGTGGACATCACCAAGATTTCCGGAACGGTTGCAGATTACGAAATGCGGTTTTGGCTAAATGATTACGTACGATGCAAGTAATTTGCTGCAAAGTGACTATTTGTAACACGGGTATACACGGAAACAATTTAAGCACATATAATTTTTCCCTCTGAAAAGATACATTTATTTGAACGACATCAGAAAGTACGTGCAAATAGAAATTCAGTGATATAGCATACGCAATGGAAAGTAACACAGAAACAACCAAGACATAATGTGCAAATATTATTAAGTTAAGTGGGCCGGTAGCATGGGACAGGGGACCTGTACTCACAGCTGTAAGCAAGCAACACGCCCTAGTTACTTTTTTCTTTCAACCAATTTATATCCTTCCACCACTTGTAAATGTAAACCCTGTCACGCGAGTAATAAACACAGTGTATACATTCACCTTACCCAAAACCAAAAGTCTTAGGCCACAATGAAATGTATTTATTGATTGTTATTTGTGATGAAACAGCTTCAAAAAGTGCTCACTTTACCGTGAACGGCCTATAGCAGCGTAGCGCTTACCTTAATGCAGCAAGGGGCACCGCAACGGAGGGAAGACAGCCAATGTGAGTGCAAGTTTGATATCAATACATTACATTTTATTCAGATACCAGCCTAATTCAGGAGATTTGTTCCCTAAACGTTAACGGTACTGAGTAACGAGTGCGTACAGATTTAACAAACCGACCTAAGGAGAAATGCAATCGCATCCGCAATCATAATACAAACGAGCACAGTTATGGTTGAAACGCTTTACATTATGCCTTTTCACAGCATGTACCTAATGTGTTTACCTAACAGCAAAACACATTTGTAAACGCACACGTAGCGAGCGACGAGCAGCCTTAAGTGGATCTGATGTAACGCCTCTGCAAGCTGCCACAATACGTTCCTGCATGTCTTCTAGCGCCGTAGATGCCGTGTTGAGCACCCTGTCTTTCAGTGTTCCCCACAGGAAAAATATCGAGATATGTGAGGTCGGGGGAGCAACTGGCCATCTTACAACACCACCTCGCCCTAAAGACCGGTTTGAAAAGTTTCATTTAACACTTGCCACGTCAACAAAGCAAAGTGCGCAGGACAACCATAATGCTGAAACCACATATCACGACGTATGTCGAGCGGTATGTTTTCCAGAAGTGCTGGTGACGTCTCTGTGAGGAAATGGGCGTACGTACAGTCGGGCATTGTCCCTTGAATGAAGTATGGCTCTATGACGTAGTCTCCAACGATTCCACACCACACGTTCATTTTCCACTGTCGCTGGTGCTCCACGTGCCGGACACAACGCAGATTCTCCGTCGCCAAGTAGTGCACATTTCGTAAATTTTCTCTCACATGGTTTGTGAAGGTCGCTTCATCGGTGAATAGTATGTCCTTCAGACATTTGCGGTTATCTATTACAGACATCTGAACAAACCTACAAAACTGAACATGCTGCCGGAAATCACCTTCATGAAATATCTGATGAATAGCCGCGTGGTATAGATGGAATTTCTGTTGGTGTAACATACCTGTTTTATTTATTCGTACGAACCTGGAAAGTTCTCGCGTACCAATGTGGGGGTTTGCATCGACACGTGCCAACACATCACGTTGATGCGTCTTGCCCGTAGCAGTCTTTCGTCGCATTCGTGTTGTGGAATATTCCAATCACGCCGTGACAAGAGACGTTTGCAAATTCTTCGTATCGTTTGCCGTGAGGTGAGGCATCCGATTAGGATACATTTCACCATACATTTGGACGGCTTGCTTGGCATTTCTGCCACACTCACAAGAAGCAAGAAATTGTGCAAGTCGCCATGCAATCATAAGGATTACGATGGACATGCTTGAAGCAGCGCTTGAAAATTGCGTACTCGACACCGATACGAAAATGTCTACACAGGATTATAGACTTGTATGCTCGGCTACTGTGCTCATGCCTGAGTCAGTTGCTGTCATTCCTGGTGTCAGTTTCTGCCCTTTCTTCATGATCCTGTAATTGTTGCTCGATCTTTAGATGACGCGTTAAGTTATAACACTAATAAGAAGAAACACTCACCGTGAGTAAGAAAGTGAATCAGCATTCGCAGCGAGAAAGGAACTTTAAATATGCAGGGTACCGGAAATGGAAGGAAAGCACTTCTGTCTCAGAGAACCAGTTAACTTCGAAACAAATAAATTCCGCTTCACTTTAGTAGGAAATAGCACACTACATTACTGTATCAACGATTCACCGTCAAACTATTATTTCCTGAACCCCACAAGACTACAACCCCAAACGGCACTTCACAACGTACTCGGAGCATGAAATATCAAACACTGTCAGTTTTTGGATTCCTGTGCAAGATACACGATCCACAGCAAGTACCACGCACAAGTAGCGCTTTGCATGTGCTAATAAACATGTTCGGCCACACACACGCTTTCTTGCATCGTGTAAAACGCCTCTGCAATAGGCAGGCTTATATATATATATATATATATATATATATATATATATATATCGTATCGGGTTAGGCACTTGCTGTTTTTATTTACTGCTAGTGCCTTTGCACTTTATTCTTACCGAGTAAGATGACGCATTGGTAACATTCTAGACTCACCTTCGGTAAGTTTCAGTACAGTTTCGATTACCGCTCCAGGCATTTTTGTTTCGGTTTTCTATTTTTCCCGAAATCAACCTAGGTGCATTTTGGGGTAGTTTCCTAATACAGGCCATGGCCTCCCCCCCATGTTACTCCTACCTACTTACAAAGTCTCTTTTTTTAAGCTAACACGCTTCGCGACCAACTCAAGCAAGGAATCTAACTTGTGGACCTAATAACGTCATAGCATTGAAATTAGTATTTTGGTTGGGAAGGGGGAAGAGGGGGGATTCTCATTGCTTCATTTTGTCATAAATAATCATTTTATTATTTTAGTAATTTGTAATGATGATGTTATACACTTCAGCTACCCTACATAAGTTAGTTATCCGTGAGTTGTATTAATCAAAATCACTAGGTATGGAATGTTATACACACGTATTCATTAAAATGACAAGCCCTCTGAATGTTTGGCAGTAATTTCTTTAAGTGAGATTAGATTAATGAGTTTAGATATTTCCATTTTTAAACTTATTCAATGTTATGATTTAATTTAATACTTAATATATTCTTTAAATCCAATTTATGCATACACATGTCACATATCAATGTACACACTTATAACGCATTTATAATATACTTGATATAGAATACTTTTAAAATCTGTTGTATAAAACTAAGTTTCCGACTGACTGACTCACTCATCAACGCACAGCCCAAATCATTTAAAGCCAAAGCATGACAATTTAGCTTCCTATTTGGGTGCAGGCACCCACTAAGAAAGAATTTTTCGAACTTCGAGCCTTAAGAGGGTGAAAAGGGGTCAAATGTGTTTTCGAGTACTGCTCAAAAGGTCATTAACCCGATGAGATGTTTTTATGCCCTACGCTTCAAAAGGTACCTATATAAATACCTAAAAACGAAATTTATAATTTTTCGAAATTCGACACCGATAGGGGGTAAAGCAGAAAAATGTGTTTACGAGGACTCCTTAACAGTTTACTAACCCGACGACATTATGGTTATATACACACCTATAAATCGTTTTCGGGATATTTTTTTTTTTTTTAAATTCAATTGGCGAAGAAGAGTAAAATGTGTTTTCGAGTTCCCTTCAATAGCTTATTAATCCCGTGAGATACTATTATGCTGTTTGCATCAAAAAGTTACCTACAGAAATATCCCCAAAAATGGATTTTAGGATTTTTTGAAATTCAATCCAAGTTGAGGTGGAAGGCGTATAATGCATTTTGAAGGACTGCTCAATTGCTCATTAACCCAATAAGATATCATCATGATCTTTGCGTTAAAAGGCTGCTTATATAAACGCCTAAAAATAATTTTAGGATTTTGTGAAGTTCAACTGTTAAGAGAGAGAAAAAAGGCAACTTATTAATCCGATGAAATATCGTTGTACTCTTAGCTTAAAAATGTAGCCTATGCAGATTCCCCGAAAATTAATTTTAGGATTTAAAAGAAAAAGGCCTTAAGAGGACGAAAAGGGGTAAAATATATTTTCGAGGACTCCTGAATAGCTCATTATCCCAATGAGATATCGCTGTGCTCTTAGTTTCAAAAGCCAGCTTATGCAAAACCAACAATATAATTTGAGAATTTGTCGATATTAACCTCCTATGAGTGTGAACAAGGTGTCTTTTTTTAAAGACACCTCAATAGGTTACTAAACTGTATTAATTGAGGTAATTGATTGTAAACAGCAAGTGACACCATTTTATTGTGAGCTGTTGAGTGAAGGCTTGGCAGTATGTGTAGTTTGGGCCTCAGTATTCACTGGACTGGATAAGCTCGGGAGAAACAGTCTTCACACTCTAAATCTGAATCCGTGAGAATTTCACTGTTTCAATCAGTTAAACGTATCTGACCGGTACAACAGCTACTTCAGTGAATTTAACTGATGAACCACTCAAAAAAATGCCATATTTTCTTCACTGATCAATTCAGTGACATTTCCCACTGATTCGTCAGTCATTTTTTTCCGCTGTTTTCTCAGTGGTTTATTTTTTGACTGATGAAGAAGTGAAACGCCTGAGCTACTTGCTCCGTCTCAAATTATTTTTGACTGATGCATCAGCGAAATTGCGTGTAAAAATGGCAGTCGAACATCGTTTAAAATTGACCGCTAAACAACGTGTATCAAGTGAAGTAATAACCAATAAACAAATAAAACTAATGAAAAATAGTTTCTAAGATGTGTTTCGGCTTTCAAAACGCGATTTTACGAGGTAATAGGAACACACGGCCTTTCGTTCCTTTTTACGTCATTCATTTTGATTCTATGTAATCGTCACAGCGCTCTATTTGAAGGTTTAAACTCCATTTAATGTGGCGAAGAGAGTCCACTCATACATACTATTCGTTTTAACAATCCTAACTGTACCAATCAAACCAAACATGAAAAGTAACTTCAAACTAAACGATTCTGCACCAAAATTGATAAACATATATATTCCTCACGAAACAATTTCGGGTGGTAGCTCAGATGGCAAGGAAACGGTCTAAAGTCGAAGGGTGCACGATTTCAATCCCAGCCACCTGCAATTTTTTTACTTTTTTAAATTACGGTAAACTGCACAATATAAATAGTAAACTACCGTGAATATTTTTATTTCACGTAATTATTTGCCTTCATTCAATAAAAGCAATATTTAATTCGTCACTGCAGTCGGCCGTCATTTATTCAATCAGTGAAATTGTTTCACGTCACTAATTCAATCAGTGAAATTTTTTCACTGATTATTAGTAGAGCCATTTTCACTAATATGAACAGACCTTGCGGGGGAATCGCAGATTCTTAAACATTTGTGCCACGGTTGAAAATTCCTCGCACGATTCCACGCAAGCCTGCTTGGCCGCTTATATGGATGGTTATGTGGATGATTTGGCCGACTGCTGGCCGTTTTAATGGGCGTTTTCGTAATTGGTCGTATTTTTATAAAAGGTTTCCTACGAGGTTGAAATTTTAGCCAATCATAGAGTGGGTGGAGGAGTCATTTTGTTAATTTTGTTTTGATAAAGAGCGTAAAACTATTCAATAGGGATAAATAGTTAGTAAAAAATTGGGCTTGGCTGTGTTGGGGACACGGCCGTTTGTTTTACGTGAATAGGTTTACGTTGACGCGCTCGAACGCCTGGGTGTTTATTTTACTTTCCCGGCACCGCTTCATTAGATCATATGGGGGTTTATGGGTATCACTGAATTTCTTTTCAGATACTATTTCCAACCGTACACGATGTCTGTATTTCAACTTGGCTTATTAAGAGTATAGGCCGAAATTGTGTTAAGTTTTCTTAATTTCTTTTACAATAAACTCACACAGTTTCACCATAACCACGCCACACAAATGTTTTTATCAACGCAATAGACTTATCTTGACGAGGGCTGTCGATTGAAACCGAAACGAGCGCCGTAGCTTTTCCTAGTCCTACGCGGAATTTATGAGAAGCGGTGAAACGAACTAAAAATTGCGGTGCTCCCCCCTCCCCCTTTACCAAGTGCGATGCTTCGCAGTCCTCACTCAACGTAACATATTTTCCTCTCCTTTGGCAATCGAGTGGAGTAATTGAATTTTGAATGTAGATGATAAATTCGGAGCTGCAATGCCAAACTGTATCCCCCGATTTTGTTATCGTCGGATTTTCTGGATTGCCTCCCATTGTGGTTGCAAATTTAAATAGGTATTCGTGTCAAAATCACGGAAATGTTTACTGATTATAAAACAGCATCGTGTGAAAATTATGGCAAACATTCGTGTTTCTTTAAAACAAAATTTCCAGTTATAACAACGAAACGATAAGGCTCTGTGTATAAACACATAATGCTGAAGTCGTGAGTTTCCTCGAACCATGGTTGCAGAAGTAACATCATAAAGAATGCACTCCCCAGCAAACACAACCTGTTGGCAAATTGTCGGCCCGATACTTGTATTGTTGGCAACTGTTGTTTCAATGCCAAAAGACAGCCTTCATGGCGTTTCGTCTTTTTTGAGACAGTAAGTTTGCCGCTAGAAAAAAGACAAAGGCCTACTGTATTTTCTTTGGATAACAGATGGATATATCACCTAAATTATGCCGGCGTGATATCTCACAGCCAACATGTCGCCAATAGCAAAAATAATATTCTTGCCCAATTCCGATAGAGCATATTTATTTTTTCGGTAAACTGGCCGTCATCTTATTTATTCCGGCCCGCTAAGGTTTTCGAGACATGGCTCTTTATCACAATAAAGATACAGATATGATGCATTTTTCCCGAAAAACTTTTGGAAAGTGTTTTTTGAATAGGCAAGATGTTAGCTAGCTGTTAATGGCATGATGCATTTTTTGAGACCATATGTTAACCGTTAGCATGTTTTTTCATGATTATGTATGTGTCACGTGGTAGCCCATGGCATTCTTTACTTTGAAATGTTTTTCATTTGTACAACCATCCGACAGATATATTAAAAACTAACAACAACTATTTTGTTTGCAAACCTTTGAAGAAACGAAGAAACAGTTTTAAAATAATCCATGTTTTAAAATTATTTGTTATATTGTCATGAAATTTAACATTCATTTATAATAATTTGTGTCATGATAATTTGGAATTACTGAAGAGTGTCAGCAACTTACCCCATGGTGTAAAGGTTAGCTTTGTTGACTGTCAACTCAAAGGTCTTAGGTTAGAAACCCGCACTCGACATGCAAAAGATTTACATATAATGTGTAGAGGAGGAAATGAAATGAATATATGTAAAGAAAAACTAACAATTACTAAAATTGTTAATCAAGTTAAGGTTTTTCATGGTTATACTGCTTATTTCTGGACATCATGCCGCTGCAGGCCCGGCATCGTAAAGACATTTAGCCGCCGCAGACCCGGTGTCTTGCCGCCACCCAGCCGCCGCAGGTCCAGCATCTTACCGCCATCCAGCAGCTGCAGATTCCGAAACTTGTCGGCTAGCTTATACCGGCCCTATTCTGGCCCGTACTTTTCGTCTGTGTTGGGCCGGAATACATTTTGTATCTTGCCGTTAGCGGTACGGTGTATTTTTGACTCTGTTGGCAAACAGTCAGCCGCCAGTCCATATTTCCATCGGGCCGCTTCCGGCATAAGACAGCGGGCTGGCATCATCTGGCCGGAGTTTGTCGGCTATTTTTTATCGGCCCGATTAGGGCCCGTATTTTTCGTGTTTGTTGGTTTGTCTTTACTTGTGGGGCAACAAATGTCGTTTGATATGTTATTCCAAACAACACGCTATAACTGATTGCATGCAGGCTCGGATAGTAGGTTTCGTGGAAGCTTACTCCCGAGCTTGTACGGAAAAAAATTGTTCGTGGCATATAGGCTTAAGTGAAGTCCAGGGATCGTCGTTGAGGTGGTTTCCCACCCGTCATCTCGGATTTATCGATTTTTCGCAAAAGCTTCTATTTAAGAAGGTATGTTGCACTTTCCCGCATGACGTAGCTATCCTAAATAACAGTTTCCCAATATTTTTTGAACTGCTACAGATTCGCTACATTTATTAATTTTCAGCTGTTAACTGTCGAGGCGAAACTCGAGATTATTTCTCGATAACGATTACACAGGCGACGATATGAACAGTAATCAAGAAATATTGCCGTCAGACAATGCACTAGGCAACGCCCTTCGCTCTGTAGTTCCAAAAAAAAAAAAAAAAAAAAAAAAACCATGATACAAAACTGTATTTCCGGAGTATGGCGAAAATTCTATAAGTCCAATATGGTGGGTGGGAATCTACCTTAAAGGAGGCGGGAAGAGGCCTCAGGAAGGGCTGTTTGTTAACATCGGCATCATTACACGTGGCTTGCAACAGAGTAAGCTCACATATCAACTGGTAATCTTAGCACATAAGGGCTGAACAACAAATGTGGTGTACAAAGGGGTCCATCGGTAAAGGAATTATTAGCTGTTTTGTGTAGTACACGCGGGTGAAGCCACGGGCAGAAAGATAATTACGTTATTTGGGAAGCTCAGGCGAAGAACTATAAGTTTAAAGTGGCGGAAAATATAAGTTTGCTTTTAAGAACTGGGGCCGTGGTGGTGTAGCGGTCAGACTACCCGCCTCCCACCTGGGTGAACCGAGTTCGATTCCCGGCGGAGTCGCTCCCGGATTTTCACATGTGGGAATTGTGCCGGACGATGTCGCTGGTCAGTGGGTTTTCTCAGGGCTCTCCAGTTACCCCCGCCCTTGCATTCTGGCGTTGCTCCATGCTCATCTCACTTCATCCTCATCGTCTCTCAAGACCTTGATGTTACGAGCCGCCCATATCTCGCCACTCACCCCTTTTAAGATCTACTACATGCATTCTACACATGCGGGGTATGGCAAAAATAATTAGATAAGCATGCAATCATGCAGATAAGTACGGATTTTGAAAAAAAGTCAGTCTACACAAAAAAGTAATTCTCTAAGAAATAAGAGATATTTCTATAATATTTTTTTTTTTTTAGCTAGTTAATAATTTTATTTTGGTTTGCTATATATAGTTCATTGTGAATTTCATAAAGTTCACTAAATTTGGACAGTTATAGAAATGTAGAGTGGCGACAATGTATTTTTCCGCCACGTTGTTATATATATAAAGGAAACAGTGTTAAAACAAATGCTGTGATCAGTTAGCTCATGATTCCAGCTTAATTTATTTGTGTTATGGCCAAGGTATACTGCTGGTGCTCTGTTCATTTTATTGTGGCTGGATGGGCTTGGGAGAGAAAATTTAGTTTAACGTCGTTCATGAGACGACATTGTTTTGGACTTCTTAATGAGAAAGGTATAATTTTTAATTACATATTTTTTAATGGAAAAGTTTGTTCGTACGGAAGTAACATTCAAATTATTTATAATGTGCAAAATTTTAACCTCGCCGAAAGAAGAAAATGTGATAAATATAATGTTGTTCGTACCGATGCGAATCATGAACACATTCCGTATGTACGTATATATTTTTGGCGAAGATAACCTTACACTTTTTGGGTTTTTCCATATAATAAACGTGTTATTTTTACACTACAAAACAGCGTTGTAATGGCATTTTTCTAAGCCACGTACATTTCAGACATTCCAATAACTGTTTCGAAATACGTTATTTACAAAACACACTGACTTACGGTTCGTAATTCCTATTTGCAACGTTCGTCTGCCACTTATATGAAATTATTTACAAAAAAAAAAAAAAAAAAAAACAGCCTGCGCTTCGTGAGGCGAGAATGGCCGTCCAAACCATACACGTGTCGATAATATTACATTTTACGCATTAAAACGAACTAAAAAGGCACCCTTAAAACACAGCTACGCTCGATGAAAGTAAATACAAAAGATATTAACTAATGATTAAATATTCTGTGAACTCGCATAAACGTGACGAGAAAGGTCGCATGCCCAATGGCGTTCGCCGAACAGGAAACGTTTCACTGTTCGTAAACGTTCGCATGCTCTGTCATAATTGTTAATGATATTTTTAAACCAATTCTTTAAAAGTCGAAAAATTGTACATAACTTATTAAACGAAATTTAAGGCACTAATATTGTAAATAAAATTAAAGTTTTGAATCACAACTTTTAGATCTGAGTACTATTTTTTTTTCTCCATAATCATCATCAATATCGATAAAACAACATATATTCCTCAAAAACTCATAAGGTGATACAATACGTTGCAAACAAGAGCATTTACTGTTTACACAGTCTACACGTTGGTCACAACCATTACCTATAAAAATTTAGTCTATTTATATGAAATGCAGTTTACATGAAATAATGTTTAATCTTGCTGTTATAGCTGGATACATAATAAATAATGAAATGTTATTACTTTAAAGACTAATTAATAATAACTATTGTAATAACCAGGTCGCATATGAAAATAACTAACATATATAATGCTCAAAATGCATAGAATCTCAAGTCAGAAAAAATACTATCTAAATAATTGTTTCATGTCTAATTTCATATATCTTCATTTTAAACTGGATGTAGTAATAGCTGTAGATCATAGCTTTGTCTTGTAATTTTTTAAACCTGCAACATAATTGAAACATCGGTAAACATAACTAATTTATAATTTGTTTTTACAGAAATGAGAATAATTCTCATTAATTTTCTTATTACGACCTCGTCAAAACTCTACTCGCCCTTTGAGAATTACTGATCATATTGCATTAATCAAACATACAGTCGTTTATTACTAGATTCTATCCAAGCACCTCACTATCAGTGCAACAGTGGGTGAAAAATTCCACGTTTGTCGTGTGTACTCTCTATTCACCGTTCGCACACTTTTAAAGACGTATCTTCTTCGAGATTCTCACGCTTTGGCTTTACGCCAAGTGAGTGAAGATATATGGGCGGCTCTTAAAATCGAGATCCTAAGAGCTGATGAGGGTGAAGTGAGGTGAGTATGGAGCAGCGCCGGAATGAAAGAGCGGGGGAAACGGGAGATCCTCGAGAAAACCCGCCTACCAGTGGCATCGTACGGCACAATTCCCACATGCAAAATCCGTGAGCGACCCCCCCGCTCCGGGAATCGAACTCTGTTCGTCTAGGTGGGAGGCGAGCAGTCGAACCACTACACCACCGCGGACCCGCTTCACTTGGTCAATCTTTTTCACGTTCGATTACATAATTAAAAACATAGAGTCATTCTGCTCAATTTTAGTAAACGGCGAGAGGTAGAGCGATTAATAATTTTTTTATACTCGTGAACGATAAGAGGTAAAATATCTAGTCATTTATAGGTGTTTTAAGACAAGAAGTAACGCGGCTGTTGAACATTTCGTTAACAATACCTTGAGATTCTTGTACCTGGAATGATTGTCACAATTCTTCATTATAGTCAGCAGCTTTGCTTTGTAGAATTCTTTTCCGAAATGTCCTTATGAGCTGTCATATCCCTTAAAAAAATTTCCAGTGCTTCCGTCTAGTTATATACATTGTTCAATTTGATCGATTTCTTATAGTTGAGTACGGT
Organism: Dryococelus australis; assembly: GCA_029891345.1. Lineage (NCBI taxonomy): Eukaryota > Metazoa > Arthropoda > Insecta > Phasmatodea > Phasmatidae > Dryococelus > Dryococelus australis. Next base: position 60,776,761 of record CM056997.1, on the reverse strand, counting down.
GCAGTCTCTAAATCGATAACGATCAGCATAAATTTAAACCCCTCACTCACTCGAGTCAGTATCCTCTCAAAGAGGTCTGCCTGAAATATGCCATTAATACCAAACATAAAAAATAAATGCGACTAAAACAGCTGTGTCTCAGTCATATGCATGTCACTAGCAAAACTTTATTAGCTCATTCTGTGTAGCTATACTCGTACAGCTTTAAGTGGTGGATATAAATCTATTATATTGTTTCATATCTCACGTAACTAGGGCTGTGCCGAGATTGGTAGGTTTTAGGTGCGGAAACATGTCTTCGCATGTCGCAAAAAAAAAAAAAGTCTTAATTCGTCCCTGCTGCTGGAACAGTGTGCCGCGTAACTTCGATACGACAACGCGTTGAAAAATATTCTGGACGTACGTGGTGCTGGTCGAATTTCTCATCACGCACAGCCGAGGCGAGGGTAAAGTGTAATTATTGCACCGCCACGCCAAGGTGCCAAGTGTTTGGCCCGTCCGTCACGTGGCAGTACTCATCGGAAGGCGTCGACACCCATACCTCCTTTGCATTCGGAAACTAGCATCATTTGCACGCAGGCAGAAACTATTATCGTCATTCGATTCTTTTAGGCAACTTTCCTGTAACATAAAAAGAGACGCGCAGCATGGCGTTGTGGTGTTAAAGTGTCTAGCCAGAAGCATTAGTCATCGTAGTCCTTCCGAAAGCACACGGTGTCAGTAGGGACCATTACAGTCCCTACTGGTACCTCGTATGTCACATTTTTTTATGATCTGCATTGGAGATTCTGCGTGGTCTTCCACTTTACCTTCGGCGTGCGTATGTAGAACGTGGCCTTCCGAAACCTGATCTACGGGTATGCGAATGCTCAGTTGACCTCTGTTGCCATTATCGTAACATTACCGACGCATCACATACATCAAGAACAGTAATTATACGAAATGCCCATTCAGCTTCTAGAATGCCTCAAGTAGAATTGTTCCCTATCTGTGTCAATCACACAATAACGTTCACGCATATCTCTGTAGCATGACATCAGCTGGCAATTTTCTGTCATGCCAGACTTAATCTTATCTTAGCACGCGTCAATCTGCGAATCTTAGGCCAATGTGGCGTGCTAGTGAACCTGTAATAAAAACTGCTGATGTAACCTGACAGCCGAGGATCTTGAAAAATTAAGTAGAATATAGACTATACTAAATTCCAGCATTCCATGCTTCATCCAGGTCTAAATTGACATCATCCTGCAACGTGTTTCAATTATTTTTCCCACAGTGAATGCTCTTTAATCGACAAAGTAGGCTTTCACTTCAAGTGCTAAATACATTTATAGGATATATAGTTATCTGCTACCATAATGTTCAGTCTGTCAGTAATAAGATGGTGCACACTTATAACACTCTCATTTGTATTACCTACGATTTCTCTCATTGCTTTCCATTTTTGTCTCGAACGTTAGGAAGTAATTTCAAAATAAAATATCTTTACATTTTCTTCCATTATTGTCTTCCTGGACTTTATATAAGCAGCTGCAGCTTCACAGCTTTTGGGTTCAACATAATGAATGTTTATTTTACCCCCATCACAGGTTCCATCGTGCTGTGGTTAGAGACAACTAGCCTCTTGGTTTGTATAATGGAGAAACGGAGTTAAGTTATAGCGTAATTTATTCTCGTTGACTGAGGATAAGTTGACAAGACCGACGTTAGTTGGCTTGCAGTACGTAACAGCCAGTCTTGCTATATCAGAAGAAACGCCTACTTATCATAGTATAGCGAACAAATATCTCTGAACTCTGCCTGTTTTAGTCTGTGGTCGTTGCAAACATGAATGTTAAGGGATTTTGCGCAGAAAGCGTGACGTTCATTTACACAAGCACTAGTAAATTAAATTTTTTACTTAGAGATGAATAGTTATAGTTTTTAAGATAATTACATTTTTGATAAATTTTAAACTTCCATAATAATAACTCCAATATCTGAATAAAACAAATGATAACATGCAAAACTTTCAGTTTTTTTATTGGCAAACGTGAGATTTTTCGCACGAATGTATGAAAAGTTTAATCTCTGGTTAGATAACTGATAAGATTTGTTAAAAAAAAAGTTAGATAGTGAAATAATTTCAACTGAAACTGTGCTCCGCTATTAACTATTTAAGAATTTCATAATCTTAATAGGAGTGAAATTGAAAACTATAATTCACTCAACAATAATCACTCCAAATCAATATTTCAGACTATGAAGACTGTTTATAGTTCTTAAATTTTGTATAGTCTTATTACCAATGATTCTGTTTGAATAATCTGCATAACTAATAAGCTCAACATTATTTATTACCTCACCCATGTTATTGACATATAGCAAGAAGAGGATACCTTGCAGAAGCTTTCTTGGAGATTCACCAATATTTATTATTCGCACATCATAATTAGCAGTATGCACGCAGTTGTTTAAACTATATTTAACTGACAACTGACAAAACATGTTTTCTATTGCAAAAATATGGCCGAAAACATTTGTTGTCTACTTTCCTTACACTGAGCGCAGACAGCTTATTTAACAATATTTCATGACAGATAGTATCGATAGCTTTAAATAAATAAAAATACCCCTTGATTCTTCATTGTAATCAGTGACTTTGTAAATATTTTCTAAGAACTCAGCTATGACTGTTTCTGTGCTTCTTAGAGACTTAAAACCATCTTGTGAATTGGAAAGTAGAATATAGTTATCTAGGAAGTGAATTAATCCATATTGTCATGTAGATTTCAAATCTTTCTGCGAAGTTTGGAGTAATCGCTACTTGCCGATAGTTTCTAATTAGCGTTTTCTTACGCTTTTTTGAAGAGGGATAATTTTTGTAAATTTTAAATAATCAGGTAAAACTCCCTTTAAAAGTGACATAGTTATGATATGAGCCAAAGGAATTGCAATATTATTAGCACAACATTTCAATAGCTTTGATGGTGTGCCATCAAGACCAGTTGGTTGCTTATTCTTCATCAACTGTATTATAGCTGTCACTTCATTGTGAGTGGCAGATGTGAGCATGGAAGAGTTGTTTGAAGGAACACTAATTGTTCGACTATTATGAAATTCTATATTTTTATTATTATTTATACCTTCTAGTAGGGCAGTTGCAAAAAATTCGTTGGTATAAATAATTACCTATATCTCTTTGACCAGATATTATTTCATCAAAGCCATTTTCAATATTTATATTAGTATAGTGTCTGTAATCAATTTTAAGCTCAGATTTAATTACCTTTCAGGTTGCTTTTGATTAATTTATCGAGCTATGACTAAAGAGTTAAGTTTCTGCTCAGCCAATTGTAATGTTTATATATATGTCTATATATGTATATATGTCTATATATGTATATATACACACTATATATAATGTGTATATAACATGCAGTATAATAAGATTTAAATTCAATACAACACATTCGCATTTACTTTGCTTATATAGTCTTTTTAAAGTACGACTAGATTTTAAAATTCCTCGGGTTATCCATCCTTTTGAACTATTTCTATAACCTACTCGAGAATTTTTTTCGGGAAACTGCTTTCCTAATCTTGGACAAAATTCATTTAGTAGAGCCATAATCTTATCATTTACGGAATCACCACTGAAAATATTTTCCCATGTTAAGTATCGTATATCATTTTAAAATTCAGTGGCGTTATCAAAATATATTTTAATTCTTAAAGACAAATTAGGTTTATTTTTGTCTTGATAATATATTTAGCTAAACAATGAGCTCATTATAATTCGACAAGCTGTTTCAGATATTTTTTAAAATTATTGGCTATAATTGGATTGCTTGCTATTACATGGTCTATGTTTTGCTGTTTTTAATTACCTAGTAGGTTGATGAACTATTTCTTAGATTCCATAACTATCAAATAGACTGCAGTATTTTTTTCTTTACCTCACTTTCTTTACCAACATAAATGTTAATAATGAAATTTTTACATTATTGCATGGCCGCTGCAGTGGTTTCTGGGAGCGCCGCCATACGGCGCTGGCATCGCGGTCGCTATAGTAACACAGCGTTTTGAATACATTGTAGCGCTCTCCGCTGACTACAGCGCCGGAAGTGATATTTTTTCACCTGATTTTTGAACTGTATAGAACTGAGGGGAATTTTCTGTATAATGTGATTAGCTGGACTTTTCAAATATCCGTACCTTGGAGGGGGAGTGTAACTGATCATTTCGAGTATGGATGTTTTGCCTTCTCGTGGAGAGTGGCTGCTCTTGGGTCTAGAAGTCAAAGCAAGTTAAGTATGAATTTAACATGATAGAGTCCCTTCAGGCCATGATGAGGAAATTATGGGATATTGCAGATCCCTTAGATAGACAGAGATATTTTTCTCATCGTTAAAATGCATGTTTGGAATTTATTAGAATCAGCTGTTTTAAAGTAAAGTAAGGAAAATTGTTGTTTTTCTTGGCACAGCTGAATTGAATGAAAAATTAAGTATTACAAAGAAAGTTAACTGTTAGCTTTTATGAACAAAATGCTAGTCAAACTTGCAACAGTTCGCGATAAAACAACAGATGTATTGTAAATACATTAAATTAACGTAAATTTTTTCTAAATACATGGCTTTTATACTGTATGTTTTATGAGTAAGCCATGGTGAGAAAATACGTTCTTGGTAAAAGAAAGTTGCAATTTGTGAAGGAGATAGTACAGATTTTAAGAGTAGATGTTTAAAATACTGGTCTCGAGGAATAACTTAATAAAACTGAGACTTTTAAAACATTGTCAAAAGTTATGGCACGATCTTTTTATAAAATATGCTGAGTTTGGATTTTGGAAATACTTAAGTATTTTTTTATAGCGTTGTTAAATAAAGGTATCATATGTGTGCTTTGATATTTAACATATGGCTGGTAATGTTTTACATCGTATTTAATGAGAACAGCTAAATATACCTACTGTTTTCAAATATAAATCTTTAAATGAGCAGGTGCACATGTTCATAATTTTCAGAGTACTTTTCTATGAGATTTTATATCTACATGAAATATTATAGATATGCCAGAAATGATGTCTGTGATATGATTGTGTGTTTGAAAACAGAAATACATTGCAAAATATTTCATGTGTGTGTTCCTTTCAGGTATTCATGCCAGAACTTAACTTACGGCTTTGTCAAAAGGTTTTCTTGTTGTTAGTAAAATTATGGGCTGGTGTTATGCCCCTTTGTTACTCTCTTGGTTAAGGGCGTAGAAACATGGTATTCACTTAACCTTTTTATGTTATCCCTAAACACTTGCATATTTTGTAAAATTACACTGACCGCCTATGATGTAAATCTCCAGAGCAAAAATGTTTTGTATTAATAAGAATTAGCTATTCTTTATTACACCTGTGTTCACACAAACAATTGAAGATTATATATTTTTTGTTCACTCAACATAACTTCCAATTCCAAAGATTTTTTTATTTAAGGGATTGTCTAATTTGGTAGAGGATTTCAATATTACTCTGAGAAATAGTATCAGTTATTCTTCCATCTACATTTTCAAGTGTTCCTTCTTTAAATTCAATGGTGCATTTTATTTGCAAAACATTTACAACTCTTACACATTCGATTGGCTAGAAAACACATTTAAATCTGATGACATGATATTATTACGACTGTTTAGCTGATTCTTAGTCCCAGACCAAGTACCAGACAAAAAAAAAAACACACACACACACACACACACACACACACACACACACACACACACACACACACACACACGCACACACACACGCGCACGCACGCACGCACGCACGCACACACACACACACACACACACTAGTTTCCCTTCATACTCTGTGTGTTCTGTGGGTGAGACAGTGCTACCACATTTACGTCTCTATGAATTTTTTTTAACGATGTTACAAATTCTCTCAGAGAGCTCACATTTCCCTCTATTGTTAAGGCGCTGACCACGAATTGTACTGAAGCTTCTTTCCTGTTTATCGACATCGCACATACTAATACTGATAAAATTTTTACAAAATTTAGCAACCGCATAACTTACTTTTCTTTCCATTTTTTCACACAAGACCAAGCAGACAAAGTCGTTTCTCGGTGGAAGATTCACAAGAATATTTGTATGCGTTAGTTCCGCAAGACATAACTTAAGGATGGTTATTGATTTTGTGTCCTAATTTGTACTAACATAGTTACTACCACCAACTAGCACTACTGTATCACCAGGAACTGGGACTCTACATTCACTTTCAATGATCTTGGTTGCCTCTGGCGTGCTGACACTTGGTTTCACTACGCCTGTGAAAATCTTTCTTTTTAAATTTTTCATTCTTCCTTACCGACAGTTCTCTGCCATGGCTATGCCAGTATTAAGACTTTACCACAAGTGTTTACCATTAAGGAAGTTTTATTTCCCTGCTACAGACTTTCGCTCCCGGATGTTTTGCTTAATCCCCGCCCGTTCATATGAAATTGTATCATTGCAATTATGAATATTGTTGATACTCGTACCTGTTTATTGTTTCAAAGTTCCCACTGCGCTGCGTTTTCGCATCTTGTTTTTTTGTTTAAAATATCCTCTTGCTACACTAACCCAATAGTCGTCATCAGAAGTGGGCGCTTTTGTATCATTCTTGTCGCTCTCTCCAAATTGTCTTTGAGAACTTTTATGACCTCCTATAATGACTCAATTTTCTCAAAGTATTTGCTTGATCACATACTGGTTATCTTATTCACCGTTTCCGCCATTACTATCACAACACGTGTTACAGAACCAATCTCTGCTATCGCCAATTAAATCCTTATCAGTATTACTGCACTGGAAATGATACCAGTGGTCACAAGTGTCACACAACATACCATTCATCATATTCTTCTGCACTTAGCACATATATATGTACATGTATATATACATATATATATATAAGCCTGTTAAAACCAATATATATTATATATATATATATATATATATGATTTTAACAGACTTATATATATATATGTATATATATATATATTGTTAGACCGTTAAAACCAAATTATATATATATTAGCCCGTTAAAACCAAATGATGTATGTGTGTGTGTGTGTGTATATATATATAATATATATATATATATATATATATATATATATATATATATAAAATTTAGTTTTAACCGGCTAATAAGCACCAAATTCTTTAACAGGCGCTATCTTGATATGTTATAATATATGAACGTTTCTGCAGAACATTCCAGGAATGTACTGGTCCAAAATATTTTTAATGTGATCCACAACTGATAGAAATATAATATGTACGCAATATAAAGCGAAACAGAGCAGATGTTAATTAAAAGAGGTTGCGTGAATATACTCTGTAGCTCCCCACTTTTCTTGTCGAAAGCAGAAAGCATGAGTGTCAGCGACTATATTCAAAACAATTACGTTAATTGAAAAAAAAAAATAAATAAATAAAAAAAAAATAATAAAAAAAAATACAACCACGTAATTTCGTGTAAATCAAGCCACGCTGTTTACTAGATGACAGATTTGTTAAACATCTAATACCTATATAACTTTATCTGTCGTTATTTTGGAGATAAGACTGTTTTATTTTGTGCGTGCCCAGGTTCACATTTAGTTATATTCTAATTTTTATTAATTTCTCTTAGATTTTCAAATTACTCGTAAGATATTTTTTTCTTATTAATATTATTTCAGCTTAGTTTGTGGCATAACATCAGCTATCGACTGTAAGATGTGAGGCAACTGATAAAATCCGGCATACACCGTTACCAGATTATACAGGTAAAGATTTCATAGGCCGAAATTTTGTCACTAAGACTTTCATATCTGTTTTCACTTAGAGTTTAAGTGCTGTGGATCGTGGATGACAATTTTGGGACATTTTGCGTAAATGTTTCAAAATGAGTAATAAAGAAATGCCTTGAATGTCGACGAAACGAGTTTGACTAATAACCCAGCGATACATAAAATCATGTTATCACAGTGTTAAATTTTTATTCAAAATCGATTGTGGTTTTAATAATTGAATACTTCAGTATTAAATAAGACGTGTTTAAATTTGTTACAGATTTCATTTACACCTAAATCTAATTTAATTATGGAATCTAGCAGAGTAACTCGCATGTATGAACAATTTTTTCCCATTATTAAATAATGTGCCGTTATACAAAAAAAATTGTAAGTCATACCACAATTTGATTCTAAGACGAGGAAGTGCCCATAGTACATGTTTTGACAGTAGTTGATTTCGATTAAAATCCATTTTACATGATTTACGTGAACATATTTTAGGATACGGGGCAACATAGCACTAGCTACACATTACTGCACTATACGAAACATTTCTTGTCTAGAGTGTGAGCGCAAATAGTCAAATATTCAGGCCAGCCACATACCTCATATAAAGCTGTTAAAAAGCCTAAATGCACGCCTCTCTGCACAACAAGTATATAGAGTTCACCACTGTGTGTTGCAGGTGAGGAGGGCTGCTACGTCCCCGCCAGATATGTGGTCGCGGCTGTTTCAACCTTGGGCATCCTCCTTACGGTTATCCTGCGGGGCTCGCTGCCCGTCGCCATAACAGCCATGGTGAGAAGGAACACCAGCATCACGACAAGCAACAACTACACCGACACCTGCCCCGCCGGAATTGTCGACAATCACACTTCGAGCAACGTCGTGGTAAGAATAACAGACACAGGTGCTCATGCGATAGCGTAAACACTACGTTGCTTCACACTTTTCTTGTTGAAAGCAGTGGGAAAACCAAATTGCCATGTTGCAGAGGCGGATGACAAATTAATTGCATGGTTATAACTTTGTATAGCATTGAATTATTCTAATGCAACACCATACATAGCCTATATGAGGAAAGTCAATCCTCTGCTTCCTCATCTCGTTGAATTGGGAGCTCTGTCATATTTTCTACTTGATGTTGGTGTTATAATTTCCAGTCAGTTACAGTATATATCCTTTCCCCATTAACAGTTTAACCCCGAATAACAGGACTAGATAAATGTAGAAGAATTGCACGCTCGGGTTTTTTTTGGGGGCCTCAAGACCAAGAACGGTTACTATGAAGAAATTTAACTGGAATGGTAAAGAATCACGTATAAGTAAGCTTTTTCGTCAGTTGGTGACTTTGGTAGAAAATCACTTGAAATTTAGGCTGAAGATATTTGTTCCTGCTGAGGGTCCTGTGTAGTTCCCACGTGCAAGTTCGAACATAAGAGCTTGAATAGAGGTTGTAGTGTTTGAAACTCTAGAATACTGGAGGACCAGAGAAACATTTTTTCTTGATGACCAATGCAGTGAGTTATGATTTAGCTTTGGTACTGTCATTGACAAACCACAAGAGGTGGATAGCACTCCATACTGGTCTCTAGTGTTTTGAGCGAACAAAAGTTCTCAAATTCAGGCTGTATATGTTCCAAGGCCACAAAGCGAATCCAGGCTGGTGCCTCGTTTTATGACCTGCTGCTGGATTACAGGTGACCGTCGGAGTATGGGGAATTCGCCTTTGAGAATGCACCCTGTTGTTTTTCAATACTGGAGAAGGCAATTTCTGCTCAATGTTCTGCGCGGCCTATAGGGTGATTGATGCTCTTGCGGCTAGACCGGAAAATTAACTAGAGCGTGAGAAATTAGGAGTGTCTTTGGGTAACTTGATTGGTCAGTGCTGAAGTTACTTTTAAATATGGTCAGATGAACTGAATTCATGCTTGTAGTGGCTAGCTTCGTATACAGCATTAGACCTTGAGGGAATCCTCCCTCAAGGAAGGTTTGAAGCAATCGCTGGAGGTTATAAATCACGAGTGCTTTGAACGATCGAGAAGTCCGGGCGATATGTGGCCGGTGACCAAGAGCGCTGAAATCTACCAGAGATGAGTTTTATTCTTTGGTAAACTACTGAGCTAACTGGATGTCACTCTGATTGTACGTATCCTGGTTCCTCATCCGTAGAAGTCGAAGCGCTGGAGGACCGACAGTTAAATTTGGTATTTACGAAGCGCTCTTGAGTATACGTACTTGTTCCCTTGGCTCGGGAGAAAGAACGCAAGCTCTCGCATTTGATTTCGTGAGAACTGATAACTAGGTTGAAATGGCAGTCAGCAGCTAATTGCACAAAAATAAGACATTATTTAATGTAACAATTAAACTAAACATTTGTCAGGTTACCCTCAACATGAGTGTGTGGATATTAAACTGGCATAAAAAAGAACTTTAGAAACTACTGCCTAAAAAACAAAAACAATACAGAAAAATTTGGCGATTTCGATGACCTGAAGGATAGATTCCCCTATCCTATATATTTCGAGTCTCGTCTATTTTGATTGGTTGCTGTCCCGGTCGGTAGAGGCTGTTCACGGTAAAATGAGCACTTTTGAAAGCCCTGCGTAAGATCTACTTGTATGCATGTTGTGTCTTCTTCCGCCTCATGTAAAATTAACATTGCCACAGCCTCATCACCTTATTCATGCTTCGGTCAAGTGAAACTGTAAAATTACTAAGAAAGTAAATATTTAAGAAATCTGCTCACTTTTACACTTCTATGCATTAAAAAAGCAGAAAGGGAAATAAATAATTTCAGATAACACGTATGGTTACCTAACACTTTTTATTCGACGTTAAGATATGGAACTACTTTCCATCCTTCGTTACCAACTTTACTAGGCGAATGCCACTCAGTGCACTCGTTAACATATATGCAAGCAGGGACAGTGACTTTTTTTAAGTTTGATTTCAAAAGTGCTCATTTTATCGTGAACAGTCTTCAGCTATTTTTACCTCAGGCCAGGTGGAACGGGATTCGAGCCTTGTTTCCTTGCAGATCGATTGACTAGGTGTTCATCCTCGCCGTGTCTGATGAACTATGATCCATTTGGAAACATAGCAGAAATATACATGTGTTTGAAGACTAACTTTTCCTAACAGGAATTCGTGAAATTGTTTCACTCTTTAGGTATTGTTCATATAATGAAAAACGGTCGGTTTTGTAACAATTCCCATGGGGCATGGGAAGCCTACGTGATTCTATAACAGAGTTTCATAAACTTTATCTACGCTTTATAGTGGCCATTTCCTAACCTAGTATCACTATCAATTCGTTGCACCACCGTTATCGACATTCATGCCTAATTCTGGAAATGGCCAATATCTATAATTTATTAACACGTTTACTATAATTATTGTATGTAGACACGCAAACACGAAAAACACTCTCCAGGCATATGATTTGTTATATATAATTACTGCGGGGCTGATTAAGCTTGTAACAGAAATTCAACAAGTGTATAGCAAACGTATTGTGTTGTAGGCACATTATTTGCAATATGATTACTACAGTACTGTTTAAGTGTGCAACAGAAGTTCAACAAATGTAATGTATAGCAATTTTATTTGTTTTTAATTACTTATTCATTCTATTTTTGGGAATAGCGAGTTTTGCAATAGGTTGGAGGTGTTTTGATTTGCTAAAATAACTATACCGAATTTTATAATTTACTTATAATGCCGAGTAAAAGTTACAGCTTTTACTTTTAAAATACGTTTATCACTTACAAAATTAAACATCTTGATGTAATAATTACTACAATAAACAATTACTACCTATCCCATAAGAATCAACACAGAAGTTAAAATAGTGTCATTAGCAAACAATACTCCGCAAATAAGTGATATGCTTTATAAAACAACCCTGCAAATTATTAGTGGTTTTTTACAAGTTTTTATTTAACTTGCCTTGGTAATTAGTTAGTTTGTACGTACGGGTGAAATCTTGCAAGTGAATTTTGACCCACTTCTAGGTATTCGATCGAGCTGAAATTTGGTATACATATAGAAACCCGATGATAATGCAATAATTTGGTGACAGCGACCTGGTGCTGCAGCCAGGATCGTCTCCTCACGAGGTTGTCTAGAAAATGTTTTTTTTTCATTGAAATGGCTTGTAGTGATATCACGAGTAGTTGAGAAATTAGTGTCTAATGATTAAATTTAGATTCATTAAAACTTAAAAAATTGGTGAAAATAAAATAACTAAATAACTGTAAAACACTTTTAAAACCAAACATTTATTTATAAATGCACTAAAAAGAGAAAAATAATTATAGTAGTTACACAATTTGTAAAACTTGTAAGATGTGGTCGAACAGCCGTAATAAAATTTACTAAAAATTAACATGTTTGAATCAATTTATACTTAGTATATAACAGCTTGGCGCAATATAGAACGTATACCTCATTTGCGTAAACATAGTAAGCACATATCTTGCGTAAGGCTCTTGACTATTGGCAATATAGAATAAATACCTCAGTTGCATAAGCGTAGTAAGCACATATCTTGCGTAAGGCTCTAGACTATTCGCACCAAGCTTTTAACACGGGGTGGAAAGTAGTTGTATATATTAACGTCTAATAAAAAGTGTTTGATAACCATTTGTGATAACTTAAATTATTTCTTTTACTTTCTGCTCTTTCTCTATGCATCGAAGTGTAAACATGAGCAGATTTGTAACATTTTACTTTTCTAACAATTTCACAGTAACGTGATGAGGCCCATAGCAATGCTAATTTCACATAAGGCGGAATAGTACCCAACGGGCATACATGTAGATCTTAAGCAGGGCTGTCGAAAGTAGTTGGTCCCGTGTCTAAAACGTCCCCGCTGTCCACCGAAACTTGCGCGCGTACACTCAACTGCCGCAGTTCCTCCCAACATCCGGCATTTTCGTTCTTCGTACCAAAGTCGCCAGTTTTGAATTTCGCCGCACGCTGGGATCAACACGCCAGGAACTGTTGCTCGCTAGGCAAGACTGGCGACAACGGAAATCCTTCTGAGGATCGGAGGCTGCTATTACAGGCCCGGCAATCGCCTCCAGACTATTCCACACTTTCCCTCATATTTATTTATTTTTTTTCGGAAGGGAAAATCATCCTCCATCTTAGTTATAACGGGACTGCTTCATCTGTTTGTCACCACACGTAAACTCCGCCGCGCCTGGCCACCCTTTCACCCTGCCCCACCCATCTAGCCAACCTGTGAACGACCTACACGTAAAGAGGAGGGGAAGGACCTGGAGAATGGCACCACGACCATTTGAGTTCATCTAAACCCAAACCTAAAATAAAATCACGCAGTTATACCTATCCAGTGTTAATTAGCCTGCTTTCGTATACGCGCACAAGCAAGCAATCATGATGACGTACTAAAAATTTGCTTAGATAGTTGTGTCATATGTTCGAAAATATCTAACCAGAAAGAATTTCCCTCGATTCTCGATAATAATCGGCGGAGTAGTTCGGAGGTTTGACATCAGCTTGTAATTATTAATTTTGGAGGGAGTGCCTTCCAAAGTGGCGGGTGACTTTTTTTACTTAGTGAGTTTTGTGCACACAGTAGGCAGTTCAGCATGTCAAGATTGAGTGAAACCAGTTTATCGAGACCAGATATATGGCATACATCACTACAAGAATAACTTCAGTGTTTTGAAAATAACTTTTTAGGTATCCTTCCATATACTGTCTACATGCAAATTACGTGAAATTGACGAGAATTTACTGAAATACGACATTTTATTCAAATTCGAGTGACATTTTTAAGCACGAGGCACTAAATAAGTTATCAATTAGCTTATTTAGTCCACTCAGTAAGACAAGTCAGCATGCCAATATGGGCTAAAATTAGTTTAATTTTCGTATGTAGGCCTATATAAAATGTAGCAAAGATACACAATTTGCAACGAGGCAGACATTTGGAACGTAAGTACTTCATCCATTTGAAAATGAATAAATTCTTGATATCTGAGATAATGCTATTGACATGTTAATTTGTTGCAATAGGTTTCGATAGTTTCTGAAATACAATACTACAGACATTTACATCCCAGTTGTTGATAGTTTACAAAATGATGGGCATAAAGCTGGGAATTAATAAGTTTATCCTCGCCTAATTACATCCAGCACATAAAATTTTGTTGAAATTTTTCTAATTGCTTTGTAGATACGTATAGTCCATTCCCCACTGGAAGCAACTTTCTCAGAGCCCTGCTAAATATCTCCCTGCAGGCCCGTTTCGTATCCTTCCGCCAAATGTAAACATACATTGCCATATGACTGCCATGTAGCATCTGTCAAAATCAATGTCTACATGCAATTGTGTGTGTACATGTGTTCGTATACTTTCGCTACACCTAAACATAAACATTGAAATATGACTTCTACTGTTATACCTGTCAAATGTGTTGTTTATTGTTTACAGCTTTCCAAAGAATTCTGTCATAGGTCTATTTCAAAAACCATTCCGTACGAATATTCACAGTTAAGGCCTATAACATTATTTAGGTCAGCTTTATGACGTTTTAAAAATGCCTGAATTGACGATAGTTCGTACGGTTATGTTACATTAACATATTTGTTTTCCACGACATAGCACCATACATGTAATGCACGTTAATATTTTGCCGCGACTGTGTTTAACACAGTTACAACTGCGTATTTATCCTTTAGTTATTGGTATGTGTTGGGACATTTCTTTAAAAGGACGGCCACATTTGGAATAAATATTAAAACGAAGGAACAACCAGTCAAACGAAAAAGGCACATTCAATTCAAGTACGCAACTCGTGTTGCTTATTTTTGTCATACAAACTTAAAAGATTGAGGGTGAACATGCACACAAATAAGTATACGGTAACTTTTATTCCGCTCATATTTCTATGTATTTCTACTTGCTGTTTATTAAGTTTATTGAAATTTATCGGGCTGGGCTTAGTATTTTGTTGGGATTGTGGCACTTCACACCACACGACTATGTTTCAAACACCTTGGGAAAAGTACAACGTTGTGATAATAAACAGAGGTGAATGTAAATAATTAACTTCGTCAAAAAACATTTCACAGTTAAATCGTATAAATAGTGCACATCAAATATTTGAAATCACGCACACACAGCGTCAGCATAAATGCCATAATGCAGCCATGCCACTCCCTTTCACACGCATTGGTTAACGAAACACATGTAACAGTATATTTATTACTGTCGTGGAAACACAGATTTATCACAACATTGTAACTTGCCTAGGTAGGTTTAAAAAACACAACGTCTACAAAAGTGATGAGGTAATGTGAAGTATTTTTCGGAGTAAGTATAATTTACACTTCGTTTGGTAATAAGCAACATGCCATGTCATGGCTAGCCACATCTGCCAACTTCACTTTGTGTCTGCCCCGCCATCATATCTAAACACATTAAAATAAGTATTGAAACACTAAAATCTCTTTTCAGTTGTAAATTAAAAATTCAAAAATCGGTATTTTACTGTAATAAGTATGAAATATGCTACAATGGAAAACATGTATAATATATTGTTTACTAGCGAAGTGAAACTTCCCGAGTGCGAAAGAGACAAAGAGAGAGAGAGAGAGAGAGAGAGAGAGAGAGAGAGAGAGCGACAAGCCTCGCCCAGCAGACAGTTGCTTTCAGTTGCTTTCTCGCTCGATAAAACAACACCGTACCATTACGACCTACTCACGATATTTTCCGCTGTTATTTAGAATTGTAGCTAAAAATGAGATATGTTGCCATCTGGGCTACCTAAATATTCAAATATTTCAATAGGCACCGTTTAATTTACAAATAGTATACTAAAAAACTAGGTTAAAATAATATCTTAACTGTGAACTATTTCTTACCGGCCGTTGCCAACACGTCGTTGCTCTCACTGTTGTTAATTCACATTTAAAAAGAAATAAATATTACAAGTTATAGAAGATATTAAGGTAAAGTTTTGGTTTATTCAATAATGCAGTACTCTTAAGTTAACCACAGTTTTATATATTTGTGGAATACAGGTTATTGAAAAAACAGGTTGAAATGTTATGCCTAGAGTGTTTTTTCAAAGGTTGATTTTCATAAGTCGCTTCCAGTCGGGAATCGACTATATTTGGTGTGAAGACGCACAACTGCAGCAGCTTCGGGCTTTCGTCTGGCCAGCTGTTGTGTTAGCTGGAAGTACCTGCGCTGATTGAGAGTATAGCTGGAGTCACAGTAGCTCGACGAACACGACACGACAGACCAACATGACGTCAGATGTCAGTTGAAATTAATATTATTCTGTGTTCACAATACTCCGACGAGATCTGCCCTACAAGTGTATTAATTGGGCTTTGGAAAATTCTAAAACTGCAAGTTATCCGTATAATATCCAATATTTACTTTTTAAAGCTCGCGATAGTGAATAATTTTGCTTTTGACAATATTTGATTTAACACAATATATATAAAGTATTTAAAAACGAACAGGAACGTTATTTTGGTGCCAATCTAGTTTATTATTTACTACATTAGGGAAATACGTACGAATTATTGTTTTCTAAAGCTGTATTTACATTTTTGCGCGCCCCGACGACCCGACATCGGCGGAAAGTAGAAATAGAATCTACTTTTGTCGGGGTTGCGCTTGTCGGGGTGACCTTGCTACTGACTGGGTGATGAAAAATTTTCGTCTGTGTCGGGGCTGTTTTGTCGGACTGTCGAGTTATTGTAAATCCAGCTGTAGTGTCGCCTGTATCGCTCCCTCGCTTCTTGACGTTGTACGCGGGGGTCCATCCCACTCTTAGTGATAAAAGGTGAATATGTTCTCGACTTTTTACAACAAGCAGACAACGCGCAATTAAAATTACGCACATTGTCAGTAAATACTACGAGACCCGATAAATTCGCGAGTGCGATGACCTGTAGGCTAGACTTCACACTCTTATATACTCTCGTACAGATATCAACTATTTATTGGTTGATTGTTGCTGTAGTAAAAGGCGGTGGTTGGGCGCACAATATATTGTATGTTTGTTATTGGCTAATTTATCTCCAGGAGGTTTGACACCTCCTGACACGTCGACCGAGTAGAAAAGTTACACGAACGTACAAGTGTGTGAATTACAACTTGTCTAGAAATGAACATGCGAAATCCTCGGGTCTCTAGTAATTACTATGAATCTGAAAACGAAGAATTCCTGCAAAAGGGGATGAAGCATAGTACTTAATTGTTTATTTGCGTGGACCACCACTGAAGCGTGTGTTGCTGTTGCAGAAGGGAGACTTCAACTGGGACGAGGTGACGCAGAGCTACGTCCAGACGGCGGGCGGGTACGGCATGCTGGCAACGAACCTGCTAGGAGCCCGAGTGGGGGAACTGTGGAGCCTCAAGTACATATTCGCCATCTGCAATGCCTTGACCGCTGCAATTTTCTTGATTTTACCCGTCACGGCATATTGGAACGTGAACGCTGTCATCGTCTCTCAAGTTGCGAGCGGTATATTCATGGTGAGTTTACCACTTTTAAAATTTCTCCATAAAAGCCAGAAATTGAGTGAGTGAAGAGATTTGGGCGGCTCTTAACAGCGAAGTCTTGTTAGCCGATGATGGTGATTGAGGTGAGTATGGAGCAGCGCTGGAATGATAGGGTAGGGGAAACGGGAGATCCCGGAGAAAACCCGCTGTCTAGCGGCATCGTCCGGCACGTTTCCCACGTGCGAAAATCCGAGAGTGACCCGGCCGGGGATTGAACTCCGGTTTGCCTTGGTGTGAGGCGAACAGGCTAACCTCTCAGCCAATGAGGCCCCGAAAAGCCAGAATTTGTTAATGACCAGTTTGCCGTACAGAGTAATAAATTATATCTAAATACACACGTTACCCAATTAAGAGACACCTACAGCTACACACAGAGCGAACTGGTACGACTGGACCTGGGTTTAGATTTTCTGTCGAGTCATTCTGATTTAATTTCCCCACGGTTTTCCTAAATCAGCTCAGGTGAATGGCCCGGATGGTTCCCCCATAGGGGCCCCCATGCCACGGCCGATTCCTTTTCCGTCCCTGAACGCCCGATCCACTGGCTATGTGTTGATCTTGCTGTTGACATGATGTTAAACTATATATTAAAAACCAGTCTGCTGGTTTTCCTCAGATTGCGTAAGTGGCTGAAGACAATAACAGATTCAAGTTCCCGAAACGTCGCACATTTTGTTTTTGAAGGATGCCTGTTGCGTTTATCTGTGGTTGGTTGTCCTCGCTGTATTGCCTGGGTATACATAAAACTGTTCTAGCCATGGTGTTCGTCTGTGTTATACTCGCTGTATCGCCTGTACATATGCATGTACGTTCTGCCCACTGTGTTCCTACGTGCTGCCTTGTTTATTTCTTTCAATTTTTTTTTTTACAATTTTCTATGTACAGCATCCTCGTTGTTTTTTATGCTGTTCTACTAGTTCTGATATTCTTGTATCGTTTTTCTTGTGATTACTGGATAAATTACTTATACAGAATTGCATGTGTTACATATTTGTTGACAACAGCCAACACTTTCTGGTTTTTTATTTTTCGTGTACAAGTTGTTGTGTCGTATGGTGGATTTTCTGCAACTTACAGCGAAAAGTTGCAGTAGCTTATAAACAAATTAATGGTACAATTAATTTAAAGAAACTATAGCTTTAGGATAATCGGTGGCAATTCACTATTTGGTGTAATGATAGTGCCCGGTGATGTTCTGACAACACCTTCTGGAATGACTCAGCTTATAAATATCGAGTGATTCAAAGCCTACTGAAGTCATTGCCTCTTCATCTTCAGTCTTTGTGTGAATAACTGCAAGACATGAATCCCAGGCCCATCTGAAACTACAACTGCCACCGATGTCACCTTGTTCTATGCATATCCTGATTTGTGTAGAAAAATTCTCAAGGCATATATCAGTGCCGTACAGAAACACTCACCCTTGGCAAAAGTTCCGTAAATCTGTAGCTTAAGCCCCAGTTTTGTCACGAGTCCTGTCCAAGGATATAATTATGTGACACCGAATACAATTCGGTGGGTTAGGAATACAGTTACATCTTTAAGCGAATTTCAACAATTTAGTTTAAGTATCTGAGTGATTTCCTGATTACAGTATTGTAGCGGGAATATAAGGTGATCTCCATTAAAATAGATAATTTCACTGGTAAGTAGAAAAATGGGCACAAACTTTCAAAATGTATTTACGCTTACAGGGTCCAGTTATTTCTATAAACATGGCTATTTGTGCGGCATGGTTTCCTCCGCAAGAAAGGCAACAACTTGGAGGATTGACGTTCTCCGGTAAGTCATTACATTATTTTGCCAATTTCATTAAAGTAATCTCGTAGATATAATTTTTCTTGAAACCTTCGGTGAATATATTTTGCAACAAAATTGCGCTTTATTGAGAAATAAATAAAATATTCCAAGAAGCGCTAAGCGTATTATAATTACTGCATAAGCAGCCTGGGAAGTTACAATAATATTTAATTCGAGTAGGTACAAGGACGTGCTTGGAGGAGTTGTCTGTAAAGGCATCTCCAGAGTTCTTGAAAGCTCTTCAGATAATGATTTAAGAATACAAGTATCAGAGCTCCACACAAACACGACCTACATTTTTTTCTGAGGAGCCATTACGAGGTATAAAAACAAAAATCAACGCATCGAATAAAATTTTTCTGTGTAGCTATAATTATACAATATGGAACCTGGCTTCGTATGAGGGAAAGTCTTGAAACCAAAATAATATTACTAATTGTTAAATTGTATAATTATTTATACTGCCATATTTGTAAACATACAATAACTACAAATAGTGTCACTTTAATACCATTGCTAGTACCACTTCTGCAATTTGCTCTGCTACTACAAGCGCAGCCACATATTATGATATAATATATCTGAGATTTTGTACTCTCAATCACTCTTACCAATGGCAAATTCCTTTTGATACGACGCTGTTAATTTTAGAACCAACTGCTACAAGTATTATTGTAACTAGTACTACTGATATTATTTCTGTTAACACCCGTGTAACCACTGTACCTAACGCAATACCACTGTATTAACTTCTATCACACATAAACTGCTATTATAAAACTATGACTTCTACGTTGATGTTATTATTGTGATAATTAAAACAACTATTATCACTCTAACACTAGTGCTACAATTCTCAGGCAAATACTGTAGTAAGCGCACTACTAGGGCTAACATTGTCATGCTGCTGACATTGCTAAACCATTACTGTAGTTACTGTATAATTACAAGTAAAACTGCGATCATTGCCACTAGTTAGGTTCCCACTGTTATTGGGAAATTCCTAGTGGAATTATTCAAATAAATACTGTTACTACCATTGTTAAATCCTTAACATTACCACGCAGACTAAGCAGATGCCCTTGTACAGTTTTCGCTTACACCATTATAAGTTCGTCTAGGTTTAGTACAGCAAATGTGTATACGTACTTAATGCCGTGAAAACTTGACTTGTTCACAGCTGTAAGCCTGGGAACTGTCATGTCCAACGCCCTGACTGGTAATTTGGTGGATTCCATGGGCTGGACGTTCGTCTTCTATCTATTCCCATCTCTAGTCATAGCGTGGACAGTACTATGGCTTATATTCGTGTTCGACACGCCAAACGATCACCCTAGAATATCCGAGAAAGAGAGAGCATACATTACCGAGAGCACCCACAAAGACGAATTACAGGTAAGTAGTTGTGGTATTTGTGTTTTATAAGAATTTATTTAATTACTGAGCAGTTCACGAGAAGCGTGCATGCACTGTCATGATTATGTAACTAAACCTGCCAGGAGTTCAAAAGAAGAATAGAATTCCCCCCCCCGCCCCCCAGTTTTTACCTTTTTTCTTGCCCCATTTTCGGACGATCTAATATCAACGCTACTGGTGGTAAACGTTGGCATGTTAACAGTGACAAGTAATAAATCATCTTAGTAATTTTATGGACCAAGTGCAAATAACTTCCATGAAGGTAAGCTTGTTTTGATATGCGGAAGCGTGCGACGGCTATACGTAGCCTAGCCTATGGTTAGAAAGCTTTGTTCCTTGAATAAGTATGTATTATGGCCTTACTTTGGTTGTTAATCTGCTACCATAATTACTGTTACCAAAAAGAAAAAAAAAGTATTCAAAACATAAGCATGCTGGATACAAAAAGTCAATATTAATTAATGAACATGAGATTAATAGTTATGTATCATCCATAGGGGAGTGAAATAAATAATTCCGCGAGTAGTACTTAGATTACTTGACATATTTTAAATAATAAAGGTAAACATTATAACTTTTGCTGGCATAAGAAAGTGAATATGAATGACATGACGAACTTGTATAATAGAAAAAAATGAGGGCCCCTTACAGCTAATATTTGTTATATATGCGTATTAAAATGCCAGGGCATTAATATTTGAGCGAAAATAAGACATTAAGTAAGCCAGGTATATGATGAACGAATTTTTTTCTTTGATAGTTCATATTTGTAAATTTCAAAGTTCACGAACTGTTGAATACTTAAAACGAGGGAAGTTCACAAACTGTAGGTTCAATAAAAATTAAAAATGAAGTGGAGAAGGCCGGTGGAGAAGAGAAAGCAGAAACACCATGGCCGTTCTTCGGTGAACGTGACGGGAGTCACGAGTACCCCATCACAGCTACTAGGTTAGACTGCAAGCTGCTGTATTCCCCACACCACAGGCCGGTAAGGAATGGTACTCAGATAACAAGTGGGACAGCCAAACTGTTATCGGTGATGCTGCGAAACTGCTAAAATGCAAACTGTGACCTCTGGAAATGTCGGGTATGGAATTAATACAATATCACCGTTACCGCGAAACTTGGTCAGGAAAACAGTAGAAAAACACCCATAACGGAGGTCGAAAACTACACTAACGTAGCCCACCAGTACTAAACTACGCTTTAGCACAACTAAACTACATATTGATAAGTAAAATGAACTTCACAAAACTATATGCTGGTTATAAGTGAAGTCTGGAGTCGCGCGTTGTCAAGTCCGATGCTCACAGCTAGCCAGTGGGATTGAAAATGCGCCTTCGAAATGCGTTGAGCACTCGCTACAAACACGCAGCTGAGCTTCGGAGTTTGCCGCTAGAGGGTATGAGCTTACCCAAACGGCGGCTTTCAATGCGTATCACGCCTAGTAACAGCATGAAAAGAGATGATACTAGGTAAAATTACGGCGCTTGTAGGACACCGCAAAAAGAAAAGAACAAGGCTTGCAGGCCGAATACGATGGCGACACAAAAATATAGTGCGTGTAAATATACACATCCTGAAAGAAATGTGTGAGCAGTTAAATTTCCGCAAATGCGTTAACAACTTGGCTGAAGCGTATTTTGTGATCCTGCGAGGCCAGAAATACATGAATGTAAGATGGCCTCAATAAGTTAAAAGAATGGATTCACTGAGATAATTATCTCTTTCAATATCAATCAATTATAAATAAAATAAAATAATACCCCGATTGAAATACGCTAATATAATGAATTTGTCCATCACTAAACATGAAAAATAGATAAAATTATTATTATTTTTTAAACTATACAGCATTTAAACAAAAAATACTTGCCCTAAATGCACATATTTCAATGCCAACAATTAATATCGAATCAAGTTAGGTTCCATGTCTTAAAAACGTTGTTAAAAGAGGAATTTTGTAATAGGTGACCATTGAAATTGATTTGGTTTTCGGTTTCGTGCACTAGTGCACTAGCTAGTAAGAGTGAGCTTAACTGGGAAACAATAATATTTACAATATTCCCATGATGTTACTTGGTGGACAAGTAGAGATCTATACTGCTCACAAAAAGTTTGGCATATTCCCTGCTGCTCACAAAAAGTATAGCATTTTCCCCATTCGCCAACTAATATATAATATCTTTGTTTCTAGTAGGAGTTGATCGTATCTACATTGTGTGAATAATGTAAAAATAGCGTCTTCCCATCCCGAGACATGCGTATAGCATGTACACAAAACACAGTAGGTTCAATCTCAGGCCTTAGAAACAGCCGCAGTAGAGGAATGGGACAATTTGCCTCAGGAAATGTCTTAAGATCTTGTTTTTGGCATTCCTCGTCGGATAAAAGCGTGCCTCAGGAATCGCGAAGGTTATTGGAGTTTGTCAATGCAACTGAGTAGACATTTTATTTGTTATTGAGACTGATTAGATTCCTTTGATTACATTGCTTTCCAGTCCATGGCTTTTGCTTATTTAATATTGGGATGATATAAACGAGCATTGTGTAGTTTACCACGTTATTTGAAGTTAGGAGTACAACATGAAATGTAACCTAATTTTATTCAATACAACATCCTGGATTTTGATATATGCTAACCTTTTCGAGTAGTATATGATGGAAATATTAAATAATGCTTGACACGAACGGCGACAGAACACAGCATGGCGCAGAAAGAGCGAGCAGGAGAGTAAACCAGCAATAGCACACCATCTGTTTGCTCCACAGGCTATGTTTAGAGATGATGGTTTATCGCGGGAAAAGTTGACTGTTTACTAGGATTCGACGTACCGTACATAAGTCCGACAGTTTTCTGTCCATATTGGCTGTCATGCATGTAAGAAGCTACTACCCCATTTCACTGGGCCAATGAGGAGTCTAATACTATAAGACTAAACGTTCGTGGTTGGTCTGCAAACAGTTAAAACCTTCTTCATCCAATCATGAAAGAATAAACTCTAATCCATTCACGGTTACTCCAGCCTTTTCCGAAGCCCTGCTAAAGTTCTACTTCTAGGATATTCCTCCGTCTCGTGCAAACTAAGCTTAACAAGCCTGGAGAATTACACCAGAGGACAACGCACCGCTTTCCTGCGCACTAACTGTAAAAGTATTTTGTACAAGGACTATTTCTCACTAGGTGCTACCAACATATCTATTTTCTCCCTGTTTTTATTTCAAATTATTTATAAATGAAGCTTTTTCATTTATAGATAAAATCTGAATAACATTTCAATTTAACAGGAAAAAAGTAACTTTTATGAATACAAGTACAAAATGTTTGTGATACAAGACGTATTTAGGAAACAACTAAACACGTCATACATGAGGAGATTTTTCCAGAGGTTTGATTCTAAAAGGCCGAAGAAACCGTAAATGGACTATAGTTAGAGTGTTATAGAAGATATGTTGGCTCGAATAATTTTCGCGATTTTCCATCGTCTCTACTTATGTTATACTTATTGTGTGCAGACGGCAGTGGGGCTGCCATGGAAGGATATACTGCTATCCGCGCCGCTGTGGGCGCACATCGCCATGTACATGCCGGCAACGTGGTTGTTTCTGACGCTCTCCAACGCCCTGCCCACTTATATGATGAACATCCTGCAGTACAGCACGACCAAGGTCCACTTCCAACATATCCGTTAAATTGTTCTGAGGTTGCTTGCATGTCGTTTGTCAGTCAAGTTTATACAGTTGCCAGTGTCGTCCCGTAAAATCTTGCTCCGCATCGCTTTCTCTCATGCATGGGTTTAACACGCGCTTTCCGTGCTCATCACAAACACTATGATCGGTGTTTTTTATACTTATTTAGTTAATTTTCAGGTATGGTATAGTTCAGTTATTAGTTTATAGAACAGGCTGTTGCAACTTTAGTCTTTCTTTTTCTACCTGTCCTATATCGTTGTATGTTTTAGTTGTTAAGTAGAAATTTGTTTCCTCATCTTAATATGAGCCGGGTAGAATGACAGCGTTGTATGCTACCCAACTGAAGTGCTTTCTACAACATTGGACAAGCGGAGATTGTTGAGAAACGGTTTATGAGTAAGCAAAATTATAAATGTAGACACCGTTATTACTTCTTAACTGAATTTTCATAGTAACAAAGCATTTTGTTTTCATAAATTTCAAGATGACAATTTAAGCAAATTCATACATTGATTCAATGTTAAACTGACCATAATACATTTTACACATCAATAACTCCATCGTATGGCATTCCTTTGATGTAGGATAAGGGTCCCAAAATGTCTTTCACTGTAGTAATATTCAAATTGTTGAAAAATGGATGAGGGTTAGGTGGGATGTACGGAAACAGATCCATTATATCTTCTTTATTTTTCAAGGCCACTGGTCTTCTTTCTGGATACAACATGGTTTTCGGTACACTTTTCCCAACAACACTGGACTTCCTTTCCTTCCAGTTGGGGTAATGTATAACGTATAGAAATCCACAATGTCTTGAGTAGCTCCCTTGTACTTAATATTACAAGTATTATTTTTTCAACTATGATCCACTGCATTTTATGCCAGTTTACTGGGCGTATATTAGTGTTGATTTTTATTGTGCTTATATTTCTGTCTAAATTAGTAGTAGAATAAAATCAATTTCGGATCATTCTACAGACGATGAAGTTAATATGGTCAATATGATGTACAATTGTTCTGAGAGATATATAACTTCGCCTTTGGCGGTTAATTCTACACATCCAAAGTCCGAGTCATTTGGCAGATAAGAATGTCCTGGTACCAGAAACTTTTGGTTGATGACTTAAATGCTCATCTCTCCATATATAAACTCTTGCCTTTTTTTTATCGTTAGTTTGTGTTTTTAAATGTGTGATTAAACATGAAAATACCTCTTGAGATCCTCTGGAAGATGTTGTTTCGCCCCAAACATAAAAATAAACAGTGCCCTTCAGCATAGGTTTATTTTGTAATACACATTACTTATAGTTAACATTAGGGAAGGAAGCGCTTTCTATAAGTCCATACTGTAAACATATGTTTTGGGATCATTCTTTGCTGAATTTGCATCATATTTCATGCAATCTCTGGCTAAATCTGCTTTTCTTAAATGCAGTTCGTGATATGATTGCATCTTTACTTTCTCTGCATCACTTAATTCAGGATTGGAGCATTTTCTCTTAAAAATATCACACCTTTTATAAGGATATTTCTTAGAAACTTAAAAGTACAAATTAAATCGAGTATTATTAAATATTTTCCTGTAGTAATGCTCTTTTAAAGGGTTCCATGCAATAGTTTTGCATTTTTATACGTACATCAAGTACATTTTCCTGATATTTAGTGAAATACATAACTATTTTCTATCTGGATTATGTTTTCTTGTGTAATTGCTATAATATGAATGATACCATTGGCTGTGTTTCATTACATGGTATGTATTATCCTCAGCTAATTTTTTTAACTGGCAGCCTTTGCACCCCTAAGATCGTAACCGGGCGTCTTACCTTCAATAATTTTTTTTAGGGCTTCAGTAACTCTTCCATCAGATACACAGAATGTATTAAGAAAATATTGTTTACATACTACGACAGACACAACCTTAACTGACTTTACAAATACTTGTCGGATCTTCCCCATAGTAACTTTCTTTATTTCCTTGGTCGTCGTTGTTTCACATCGTTTCGTTGGATTGGATTAGGCCATAAATAAAAGTGTTTTTTCTCTTAAGATCCTGTATGCCCCCAAAATATTAAAATATTGCCTTACGTTTGTCTTTTGGAAAACGTACACTACATTTACGTTTACGCTCTTACAAGGTACACCTGAAAAAACTTTCGTATTCACAATATTACCTCTCTTGTTGACATATTGTTGGCCAGAGTTCCTTTGTCGCACGATAACGTTTTGTTTATGGAGTTCAGAATTCCTTATCCTTTTTCATAATTTAATTTTATTAATAAATTTAGTTAAGTCATTACTATTTTCCACAATATCAGGTTCTAAGTCCTTGGAATCTGAACTGGATGAATAGCTGACAAAACATATTTTATGGGAAAGGACGTTAAAAACACTAGGTGCCTACTAGACTGATCTTCAGTGTGGACAGGATCTCTGTCAAGATCGTCTTCAAACGAATTTGAATCACCATTCAGAGACCCTAATCTGTTACTCAGTTTTAGTGTCAGTATACTATTGTTTTTAAGATTTATGCATAAATAAAATAGTATTGAATTATTTTCTCACAACATAACCGAATCTCAGTTTTTAACATTCGACAAACTAGTAGCCTACATTACCATAGTAGTTTTCTAATCTTTTCTGTTTATACAGTTATTAGTGACAGTTTTGAAGTATCATTTGAAACATTGTAACGCTCTAGATAGTGTAAAAATTATAATATCAACCGAGCACAGACCGTAATGTACAACCATCAGCTGGCCGCTGATTAATACCAATGTCGTTGTCAACCACTCAGCACTCAGCGGATTTGTTCAGTGGGAAATATTGGTGCTGCTCCTAGAGTACAATAAACATACTAATGACTTACACCACTATCACATTAAATAGAAGAACTGTTATGGAACATAAGCCTGTGCTTAGGCCCGTTAATAAAATTTTCGGACTTACATCACTGTCACCCTAACTGGCTCATATGTAGTTTCCTTTGAAATGGTTCTCGAGAGGTGAACGAAAATAAGCACATAATCGACTATAAATTTCGTTATTTAGTTTGGTTTCTCCTATATGAGTTCTCGTATATTGTATTCGATATGTATATATATATATATTTTTTTTTTTCCAGGCAGGATATTTTTCTGCGGTGCCTCAAGTTGCCTCCTATATAAGTATCGTAGCTTTTGGATTCCTATCACAATGGCTAAGAAGAAAAAATTACCTTAGTCACCTTATGACGTACCATATATTCAATGGCATTGGTAAGTTCACAATCTACTAGGATTCCTTTTAAGTAGTTTTGTTTCAGCACTGTGATGTTCAACACAATGGTCCGCAATGCAGGATGTAGGTCTGAGTTCCGTCTCGGGTATTGTTTCAACATTTTATTTTTGTTAACGTAGTGTATAAGCTTTAGTAGTTGTAATTACTTGAACTAAACGAAATCTGTTGACAGAAATATCAATTAGCATTGTTATAATTTCTCAGTCTCTGAGCATAGCCAGAATCTTTAAGGGACGGAGATATTAGTTGAATAAAATAACATATATTATTTTTCTAATTTCTTTACAGGCAATTTACAAACTAACTATTCATATCTTAATATCTTGACATAAACGGTTGTTACTTGCTATTTACAGCTAATAGTTACATAATCATCAGTTACCTAACACACATTAACACGATCAAACTGCTAAAATCAGATCAGTAAACAGTTCATTAACAACTAATGAATTACTATTAGAATATATATTATATATGTATGCATATCAAAGTTTGTATGTATATATGTTCTCCATTAAGTTCTATTCCGTTTAAAAGATCTGAACCATATTTTGCAGGGATGCCCTTCACTACACAACTTAATATACTATGTAGGCCAATACCGACTTCTAACTCCCCACTGGGCCGGAAAGCCCTAAAATTACGCAGTGTATCCAAGAGAAAAGTTTTTTTACAGTGTACGAATGCATTACATATATGCTGGAGAGAATTTTCTTAAACTTCCAGCCGATATCAGATTTCATAATAACATTTAATAGCATTACTAAGATTGGCTCTTGGAGCGCGAGTGATTCACCCGCTCTCTGGCAGGCATTGCGAGAACTTGTGTGCCACCTACCGGCCGACGATGTCAACAAGAGACATCAGAGCTCCTATGGCGGCCGATGGCTGCAGCAGTGCTGCCTATCTGTCAAGCTTGGAATTGAAGACAGTCTATCTCGCTGGGAAGGAGCATATGGGGGAGGTGTGGAGAGGTTGTTAACTATATCTATGGGGAGGAGGATCATGGGTGAAGGGGTTGGAGTATGTGGAGCAGATTGTGGAGCTAGGTGTGGACCAAACACAGAACAGGATTAGCACCACAATCGCGGTGCTAAGGAGGAGCCATTGAGGAGCAGATTGAGCAGCAAGGTGGCCCAGGATTTCCAGCTATTTCTGCCCTAGGTTAATCTTATGAGACTATGTCTGAGAGATCAAGGCCAAGGTCAAAAAAAGGTGGCCTAGGACCGGCACACCCCTACTACTTACATCAGTCATACATTCAGTCCTGTCTTGTTTCAGTCCAGACATTGCCAGTCATTTGTGTTAAGAATGTCCTGGAGAGCCCCGAGAGCTCCCACACACAGCAGCCCTCCATTCGTCTTGACACCTCGCCCTACGCAGCACTGACACAGTCTTCTCTCACAGCCTTGTTCGTCGCTGGTGCTCTTCTTCAACGCCTCTCGATGGCCCGCACTTCTTTCGCCATTCACCGCACTTGGCCATTATGTCCGTCACAGACTGACGATCCCCGGCTACAGCCGTATTTATATTGTAAGTGCCCTGACCCGTAACCTTCTTCACATCTGTGGACACGCCGAGGGAGGTGTTAGCTGGAAGGATCTCACACATACTCTCAAGTCGTTGACTCCTCCTGTAGGGTGGGACAGTGACGTCAGTTCATGTCAGCTGTCAATCATTCCCCCCGCCAACCTGATGATGTAGCACAGCCGCTGGGTTCGACTGAGGGAGAGGCTGGTTGTAGTGAGTCACCGCCCCCCTCCCACAAACCCGTGACAAAGGATCAGCCGTGCCTAATAGTATTTTGTAATGAAGTGTTGATATTTCAGTTTCTTTCATGTAGAGGTAGTACTGTAAACATCTGCGAAGCAGTAAGACTTAGTATTCCTCTGTAATGGATCTGTAAAACGACTAAGAAAACATGCTTGATTCTCCAATGCCGAGTGTTTAAAACAATGATAAGCGCGTGCTACAAGAAGGTGCGGAAAGTGCGATATGATCATTTACTACACTTAAAAGTTGGTCATCATAAAACATCGAGCGCTCGTCGTCGTATTCACAGCTCTACACAAAATTAGCTATGCTGTTATTCACTCTGCAGCTGTAGGACATAAGTAAAATGATAATATCGTTATTGTGATTGATACCTTAGATCACAATCTATAAAGAATTGAATTTCACGAAGGTAGGTACAGGCAGGTTTCAAGATCTCCTCTAATGTCGAATTGTCTACATGGTTTATATGAGTACTTTAATTAAAAAACGCTGAAATCGTTTAGAAGTACAGAATGGCATGCTGAAAGCAAATATAGATAATGTGGTTCTTCATTGGGAATGACGTATTTCCACAATACTTGCCATAAACTTTCCGCGATCGTTTATCCGGTAGGTCACTTCTGGATGCAATAGATGCAACTACAGTAGTTAAATATTCTATTTCGTTTCTTATTTCAATACTGCACTGCGAAGAAATTTTCTTCGACAGTATACCTACTACAGTACCTTGCAATTATTTGAGAGTAAAAGTGTATCAAGATGACTGAAATAGGCGACAGAACTTAAAATCTGTAATTAGTTTAGAGCGAAAATTCTACGAATTCATTATGTGACAGACTGCACATGTACTTGAAACACCTGTAAGTGACACATCCTGCAGTACTGAGTTAGTTCTAAAAACATTACAATCATGTTGTACCTCGTCAAGCTCACTGCGGGAGCAACCGACAAATAAATCACAGAACAGTGACTTAGGAGAGAATCTAGACCCATTGTACAGGTTTAGACTGCCGATTTGTGCATGGAAGAGGAGGGGAAAGGAAAGCACTCTCTTATAACTATAATAATAAACATCCAATTAATCAAATAAAATCAGTAATTTAAATCATTATGGTATTATTCATTTTGGTCTTAATACATTCAAAGAAAAGTTTCATGTAAATTTAATGTTTTTTTTTTGGGTTGGCTGCGGGGGAGCTGTGGGGGCCGTTATGTCCTATGTGATCCCCCCCCGTGTCAGACGTGAGGCCTAATGTCCCAGATCATCGAACGTGCAAGATTTTCTTTTTTACAGTGATTAATTATGCAAAATATATATTTTCTTGAAAGTTTTAATATGATACATATTAAATTTTGACTGTAGTAAAACACATCGTTGTGTGTGACGACTGAGGAGCATATATGAGATCGTGAGGAATGGAGGTCGCAATAAAAATGAAAATAAATTAATTGATTTATACTTTATTCACACAGGTTTTATTTACAGCATTAAATTATCTGTCTCCACTTTTACCCTTTCTATGTAACAGTGAGTGCAATATTTTATTTCTATTTCAACTCTAATTAACGTCCTTCTTAATTGCCTCTGTTGGTTACAGTCAATTATCTTATTATCAACACGTGTTCAGTATATCTGTTGCCATCATTTATAATGTCTTTCACTCACGTATCTAGTCCAATAGTCCAACCTGTCAGCCACGTCCTACACTGCTTGATACTCGCAGTCACAGACTTCCCTTCCGCTGGTCACTTTTCTCCTCTCGCCGCTCGTTCTTCTATCGCTCGGAACTCAGCCACTCACTCGCTCAACACCTTCAACTCAACTCGTTGTCAGAAGCTCTGTCGCAATATTTATAGTGTTACCCTGACCATCTGTAACGTTCAACATACCATGAGTCATGCTGAAAGAACAAGGTCAGTAATCCAGAGCATTCTTCAGATAAACGCAGAAATCAATGCTACCAGGGTTAGCAGAGCGTGCCGGATAAGAGATTATTTGTCGGCTCGCTTATTGCGTAACTGTTACACAGACACCAGCTTACCGCTCGCCTGCCATTTAAAACTGACAATGATTTGCCTCCACCACCACCACTACCATATAACGACTCTCCATCATCCTCTTCACTCACACGGGATGCGAAGCAGTGAACACATAATACTGCCCCCTCCTCAAGTCTGTTCGTCCCGAACAGGCTCTTCATTGTCAGGACTTTTGTAGAGTGTCAGTCAGTCGATTTGGACAACCTTCGACTTCGCCCGAGAGCCTTGGTGACAAATCCGAAAGACCACATCATTGATAATCTTCAGAAACATGTATGGACCTTCTCAACATTTCTGTAGCTTCGGGCAGTACCTTTTATCTTCTGTAGGTTGTACAGCCACACCAGTTGTCCTTCTCGAAATACCTCTCCCGAAATTCTCCTATCATACACTGTATTCATCCTGTCACTATTTATTCTGAGGTGCTGTCTAGCACAATCATGAATGTCAACAAGTCTGTTACATAATTCGCTTCTATAATTAGGGTCTGCAGCTTCCTATTCTATTGGTCGACAGGTCACTGGGAAGGCGGAGCAGTAAGCAAGAATAAACAACGACACCTTTGAATACCAGTCCTTTTGGTTGTATGCCACAAAGATTGACAGGTATTGCTCAAGAGTGCGGTTAAGCCTCTCGACCATTCCATCCGACTGGGGGTGTAAGGCTGTAGTCATAATCTTTTTCATCCCCAAAATTATCGTCACCTTCTGAAAGACCGCAGCTTCAAAGTTACTTCACTGATCAGAATGGAGTTCTAGTTGCACCCCAAACCTCGAAAAGACATGTTCTATGAGCGCTTCAGCCACAGTATGTGCTTCCTGGTTCGGGAGGGGAATGACCTCAGGCCACTTAGAAAAATAATCTTGAGCTACCAGTAGATACCAATTAACTCTCTCTGTGACAGGCAAATGGCCTAGAATGTCTACTGCAATTCTTTCGAATTGGACTCCAACATTGTATTTCTGGAGGTGACCTTGTCCTCTAGTCCTTGGGCCCTTCATCGCAGTGCAGGTGTTGCACAATCGACACCACTTCTCAACATCCTCCCGGCAGTGAACCCAGTAGAATCTCAGTCTAATTCTATCAAGTGTCTTATTAGCACCAAAGTGCCCACTGGCTGCTTCATTATGCAGTCCAGTTAAGATTTCTGGAACCCAGCATTCTGGAAGGACCAATAGTAACTGTGTGTGTATTTTCTATCACTATTTTCCCAGTTTCTCTAAAGTACACCAATCTTCAGTATGAGGGAATTCCACGGTACCCAGTATGCTTTGACTGCTGCGCTCAGACTATATATCTCTTCCCATTTCGGCCGACAACCTGCTTCTTTCCACTTTAATAATGGCTACAAAGTGAGATCATTAAACGGGTATTTCCTAATACCCTCATCACTCGAGGAAGGTGTTCCTCGCCAAAGAATATTCGTTTTCTTCTTCCTTGCTAGGGAACATCCTTTTCTTCATCTTCGCCAGGGAACATCGTTCCATCACCAGATATAGACACTATAGGATTATTGTCCTCTGTACCTCCAGGGATTAACCACTATTTGCTTCCTTATGTTCACAATGTCGACAAAATAGCTCACATATCCTCCTAGAAAGTGAATCGGCATTGCTATGAAGATGCCCATATCTGTGCTGTATTTCAAAGTCATATGCGTGAAGATGTATCCGTTAGGCTATTTGACTCTCGGGGTTCTTAAAATTTAGTAGTCACCATAATGATGCATGGTCGGTTCTTAGAATAAAATGTATGCCATAAAAGTAGGGGTGGAAGTGTGAAGTTGCCTTCACCATGGCCAGAAGCTCCCTGCATGTAACACAGTAATTTTTCTCATGCTTATGCAATACCTTACTGAAGTATTCTGGTGGTCTTTCCTTCCCATCTTGAACCTGAGATAACACAGTTCCAGTTCCTACATCATTAGCATCAGTGTCCGAAATGAACACATCCTCACTTTGCAGGAAACACAGGACTGGAGAAGATAGGAGAAGATATCAGAATTCTCTTTAGTTTACTAAAAGCATCTTCACACTAAGTGGCCCAATGAAATCTCCTTTTCGCCTCAGTCAGTTCATGTAATGGCTTGGCAACCATGGCAAACCCAGGTACAAATCGATGGTAGTAGGCACATAAACCCAGAAAACTCCGCACTTCAGTTTTGTCAGTTGGTGTCGGTCAATTTCTTATTGCTTTGGTCTTTTCGGTGTCTGTCTCAATCCCATGGGCCAACACTATATGTACCAAGGAATTCATTTTCTCTTGGAACAGGTGGCACTTCATAGAAACCAATTTCCAGTTGACTGTGGCCACTTTCTGGAATACAGAGTCTAAACGAGATAGATGCTTTATATATGTCCTTCCTGTCACAACAATATCATCTAGATAAACTTAATAGATATCTAAACCAAAACTTTTTCCATCAGGCGTTCGAAAATGACAGGGGTATTACATAGCCCGAAAGGCATAACTTTGAACTGCCAGGTTCCTTTCCCTTGGCCACAAAATGCAGCCTGCTCTTGGTCTTCTGGAGTCACCTCGACTGCCATTACCCAATATTCATGTCCAAAGTGGAAAACCATTGTGAACCTGCTAGGCTTTTTAATGTCATCTATCCTTGGAAGCGGATAAGAGTCTTTCCTTGTCACATTATTTAAGTGTGCGATAATCTACACAAAATCTTAGAGAGTCATATTTCTTCTTAACAAGTGAAATGAGTGACGACCATGGGCTAACTGATGGTACTATCACATTTAACTCCTTCATTTCCTTCAGAATACCCTCAACTGCCTCATTCGAAGATAGTGGCAATCGTCTTGGTGGCTACTGTAATAGCCTGGTATGTCCTGTATCAATGTGGTGGCAGGTAACATTAGTCATTCCAAGGTCATTTGGTCCACACGAGAAGGCATCCCTATTTCTCTACAGTAATTCAGAGACTGTCTTCTCCTGTCGCCAGTTAAGATCTCCTTTTGTTCGTGCTAGCAGTTCATACAATACTTCTGATAGAGGATATTCTATTTGTTCTACTATAGAATCATCTGGAACATTTGGAAGTACTTGTGTGGCCTTCTTGCAAATATCTATCATGGCCCCTTCCTCAAGATGAATGGCACTATCGGACAAATTAATCATTCCAACTGGAAAACTGTCAGAATTAGAAGAGGTCAAAGTTATTGCTACAACAACTTTACCTGCCAGGACATCAATCTATTCTCTTCTGGCTCAATTAGACCCAAACATCTGACTAACTTCCCTTGACATCTGCCTGAAATTATAATTTTAATAGAAGCGGGCCGCACAGTGGGTTGACCGCATACTACTGGGCATCTAACTGCGGTAGACAAATCATGCAGTATCAACACCACCAACTCTGTACTGCCTTCCCGTAGCATACCAAGTCGAATATCGATACAGCATACCAGCCTATGTAGTACATCAACCCCGAAAAAAGGCATTCATAATATATTTCTGATTTGTAAACATCTTGCTCAATGCTAAGGTCACCCAGTTTCAAGATCACTTTCCTCTTATCTTTAACTGGCGTGGTCTCACCTGTTACTTTAGCCAAATAGCATCGTTCCATGTTGTCGTTGGAAGATCATGGGGGAGGGGGGATGCCCGAGGATGTCTGGTTTTACCACTGTTATGGTCGCCCCAGTGTCGACAACCGTCAGGCAAGGAAGATCATTCAGGCTCCCCTTTAAAAGTATTGCATCACAATCCTGTTTTAACGACTGTACATGCAAGAACATTGGGGCCTTCCCTCCAGCATTCACCTACCTTCGTCACCTAAGATCCGTGTTTACAGGTTTTCCGAACAAGTTGCATTCTCACCTGCCTCTCGCTGCCTCTTATGACGCTGCTGCTTCTGCTTCTATTGTTGCTGTTGTGGGCAGTAGGCTCCCAGGTGCCCCGGCTGTCCACATGACCAAAACTCCGGCCGTTTAGACGGGGGGGGGGGGGGCTGCAAAGCTCTGTAATACAGACCCTGGACGCTATGTCCTTTATGACCGCCTGCATCTCCTTCAGTGTATTCGTTAATCTGTCATCGTCTTCGTTCAGCATCACTGCTCATACCGGACATCAGAGTGCGGCTGCCTGTCTTGCTGACTCCACCTCGAGTGTTTGGGCCAGGGCGTCATGCATGTTGTGGGGTGCAGCCTGACGTACCGCTTGCCGTACCAATGCATCGGCTATGGCATCGATGAAGAAGCCGACTGCTATGACGTCGTGCACCTCGTCGGAGAACTCTTCCAGAGACGGGAGGGAGAGCCACACAGTGTCTTTCCATAGCTTCTGCAGTGTCTCCCCTGGTCGCTGGGTGTGGCTTCGCAGTTGTGCATGGTGGGCATGTCGCAGGTACTGGTCACCAAAACGTATTTCTAAAGGACAACACCAGTTAGGGGTACTCCAGTCGATGTCGCTCTGGCAGAGACTGTAGCATGCTTAGTGCAGGGCCTCTCAGTACAGCGGCAAGGTAGTAAGCCTGCTGTTCGGTTATCCAGCCATTTAGGGTAGCAAACATCTCAAACTGGTGATGGTACTCCCTCCATTAAGTCTGGCTATTGTAAAGGGCAGGCTTAATTGAGACACCCTTCCCCCCTCCTGGCTGTGTGACACGAAAGCAGCAGATCTTCGTGCTATCCTCCGAGGCTGCTGCATTGGTTACAACTTGTACTGTCCCTTCACCTTTGTCGGCTGCTGGTGTGGTGATAGTAAAACTCCGTTGATAGAGAGACTCATGCAGTTCGTTCTCCAATGCACTGATTTTCTGTTTCAGTTCATTCTCGATGCTGCTCATCCTTTCACAGACCCTGTTCACAACTTCAGTTACACTGTCCACTTTTAAATTTACACTGTCAATTATCTTGTCCACAGAGTCAACTCTCGTATTCACCAACTCGCTAATGCCATCTATTTTCCTATCTACTAAATAACTGACATTACTTATATGGCTATTTCCATTCTCATTTACACCTAATATTACTGAACTAGTTTGATTATTTACAATGTCATTCACACTTCCTTTTACACTACTAATTTGAATATTTACAATGCTATGTACACTATCTTTCAGACTACTAACTTGGGTATTTACAATGCCATGTAAAATATCTTTCACACCACTAACTTGGTTATTTATATCTTCCTTCAAGCTATTTACATTTGCGTTCACTTGGCAACTTAGCCTCTCAATTAATGCTCGCGGTGCTTCCAGTTCTGCAGACATTTTCCTAGTTAACATCCACTGCACCAGTCGTACGAAAGAGTTATTCAAATTAATTAATTTGCTTGGAAATTGTTAATTACTTGCCTATAGTCTAACTTTATTTACAACTGATTAATTAATAGTTGCTTCCATCCCACTTCTGATGGAGGTCTTAAAACGATAAAACTAAAATAACTGAATAAACATAGTAAATTAGGTCTCCAACTACACACCTTTCGTGGTCACGCTGCGAGACAATACCCAAGAGAATCATTTTTCTTCATTGTATTAAGTCCCACGAATTGGTCTCGGCCGTGACCATATTGGGTAGTCTTTCTTAAGAATTTTAAATGAAAATGTAATATATTGTTGCATTATATGAGCGTTATGGTATTTAAGTTACTATGATTAAGTTCATATATAAAAACATAACGGCCGAAATTCTACGATTAAGTTGAACCTCAGACTATCATGGAATAATTTCTGGAAATTTCCAAAACTCATACTTTCGCCTTGAATCGCCTTCAATAAAGTACAAATGTCCTTAATTATCTACAGCGAGATTATGAACGCATGCATGTAGCAAAACTAATGATGCAAAGATTTAAAGTGGTATGAAAATATTAGACAAAGTTTCTGCGTGACTGTGTATGCCTCACAGTATACACCAACATTTCTCTGGAACATTGGGTCCACCATGATCATCATTTAGAGATGAGGCCAAACCATTAATGAGCTCCACAGCCGCCTGTGGTCATTGTAATCGAGAGGTTTTATTTTTCAGAGCACGACCGCCCGACGTGAAACTTAGAGCGATGATATACTTTATGTGCAGCTACAATCGGCACTGCTGCTGTCCTGCTCTGCATCCCTCTGGTCAACTGCAACGAAGGAGCCACGATACTGCTGCTGAGCCTGTCATTGGTGTTTTCCGCTGCCTACATCGGCGGCAGTCAGCTCAACCACATGGACCTCGCCGTCAACTACGCGGGCACACTGTTCGGCATATGCTCTACCATCAGCAGCGTGGTGTCCATCCTAGCACCCACCATCACCGGGGTGCTCACCAACAACCAGGTGCGAGCCCACCTCTGTCTCGGTAGTGTGCTGGCAGTGAACTGTTGCAAGGTAAGCTGGTGCTTAATTACTGCTGTGCATGTGTGGTACAACCACTGTGAAACCTAGGGAAAACGAATGCATTCTGACCACTCACAAGCGAGAAGCAAGGGACTCATTACGCCTCCTGTGGCGTTAGCTGCCGAACTACGTTTTAGTGGTGGAAGTGTAAACTAACAAACTACAG
Organism: Dryococelus australis; assembly: GCA_029891345.1. NCBI lineage: Eukaryota > Metazoa > Arthropoda > Insecta > Phasmatodea > Phasmatidae > Dryococelus > Dryococelus australis. The sequence continues at coordinate 60,738,881 of CM056997.1, read as the reverse complement.
GGCACAGCACACAGCTAACGCCAGTTTACCTTGCAACAGTTCACCACACGCCACTATGTCCTGGTTACGTTCAGGTAGGTAGCTACATGGGGCTTAACGTCTCGTCGACAGCGAGGTAATTAGAGATGTAGATAGTTGCTTGGCGAAGCAGGAGCTTCCATGGCGTGTAGTGCGAAACCACCGCAGCATTCACCTTGAACGATTTCGGGAAACCATGCAACATTGAAATCAGGATGATCGGACCGGTATTCGAACCTATGTCTTCCCGAATGCGAGTCTGAATGTTTACTACTGTGCCACCTCACTCGGTGGGCTAGGTTCGCACCACTATCTTGCTGCCAGAAAGCTAGATTTAAAACGTTGCTGAACTTTTCTAAAGACATTTTTGTTAATGCACATTATGGACAACGCAAGTAATAAATGGACAGCCACCCACCTGTGTTACTATAGTAGAAACCGTTGCCGAGGCATTATTTGGGGCCCAATAATTTATAGCTCATTTCAGCCGTCTAGGTTTTATCTTTCAATTCCGCAGAAAGCACTGAGCAAGCTCTAAGTGGTTCATTACTTTGCCGATCAGCCTTGTACAACTCCATGAGAATAAAACACTGATTATGGGTTGGTGGCCAAGCAATTCCTAATTTAAACAGCAGTTATATTTACGCGTATAATTCATCTTCTTGATTTAAATTTAATTACTTTTATTATAATTTTCATTGAATAATAAAATGTAGTACTGCAAGCTGCTACATGATAATGGGATATTGAAGCTCAGTTTATTTCATTACTGGTTGTTGCGAACTTTGGGAAATTTTTTATAACAATACAGCTGAAGGCAAGCTGATGACGGGTTTAGTGATAAATGAGATGTTGGCATTACCATTTGAATGGGTTCCACATATGACCTTCGTATAAAGAAGCTGTAAGAGTAGTAATCATCCCAGCTTAATGTGTCAAACATTAACAGCCATACTGCTCCAAAAGGGTGCATTTAATTTTCTTGCTTGAACACAATTTGACCAGGTTTCTTCGACGAAGAATAGGGATTTCCAACTTACTTTATTTATTAAAAAATATCACCCGATGAAGCACTATTATCTTTATGTGGCCAACACACTATTCAGGCAAAGGCGATACTTTATAGGCCAAAAAATTTAGATTTATAAATGAAGAAGAAAATATCGAAACTTGATAATCAGACCCAAGGCGGTATTGTATTTTTATACAGGAGAATATAAAACATCACATAACTGGTGGTAGCTAGCCTTTTCCATGACCAGCCATTTCAGGATATCATCCGAACGTAGTGACAGGGTTGGCATAAATATTGTATCAGCATGTTAGAGATGTGTGGCTTGTGAATTTCCTGATCAAGGTATACTTGTAATTATCAACTGCCGTGATACTGCGTCTTATTACGTAACTGGGGATCCGGCTTCTCGTGTATGAATTAGTCTGTTAGAACGCGCTAAGTTTAAAATGCTGCAGTATATTCGCAGTTTCTTTACGCTTTTTGAATCAAACCATTGAGAAAACACCCAATGGATTAGGTGTTTGGTTGTTACCTAAATTGGTCATATATCGCAAGCGTGTTATACATGTATTAACATATGTACCTTATTTTTGTCAAATGTAACTTTTACTTGTATTTTATTTATAAACTATAATATTTAATTTATAACCAATACGAATAAAGATGGGGAGAAAATAGGTGAGTCGGTAATGCCTAGTAAGAAATAGTTCTTACGTAAAACGTTATTACGCTGGATGCGCACGAATGCAGTACGTTAGCCCGCTGGTGCAATTTTAGAAGTTTTGTTTGCATGAGGTGGAGGAATTTCCTGAAAATAGAACTTTAGCAGGGCTTCAGGAAAATTGTAAGTAACCGTGAATGGAGTACAGTTTAAATTAACTCACTATCAGACGTAGGTATATTAAGTAGGTATATGCCCTAGCCTTCTTTCAGGAAATGCAATTTCTCAGAACTGCTGGGACTTAGCATATGATGCATCACTGTACTGAGTAAAGTTTGATGTGCTTCATTACATTTACTTAAAGTAGGCAATTATATCATTGTTTGTCTACGCGCATTGTCTGTTTTTTAAGAGGTCTTTTTTTCTGTGTTCACGTACAGACAGGGTTTCTTAACACATGTGACCTGTCTTTGCCAAAATTTATCAAATAAGTACCACTATCTCTATAGAACAAGTGAGTGTATGGCTGTTGCTTTTATTTGCAGGAAATGTCTGCGTAGTGGCATTGAGTAAAGATATATCTTGAGTGAACTTCCACAGGTTAAATTTTCTGACCACTCCAGCAGGTAAGAATCTGTAGTTCAAGGGATGAACACCACATCGCGCTAGTCTATTTTCTTGGCGTGTGCTTGCGGAATGTCACCGGCATTGCCACATTGACATCTACCCTCTCTCTTACATCTCACTCATTCCATCTTTGTCACCCCCAGTTACAAACTCCGCAACAGTAGAACTTGTACTGAATGTCTGCTATACCAACAATATGGGACAGACAAGATGGCGGACACCCGAGTTCCTATCTCAGTTCGTATATATCCGTCTACGGAAATATTACTAGTTCTGTAAAACATGTGTATGAACAAAATGAAACTTAATGTACGCATAAGTAACGGGAAACGTTGCATATTACTCGCACGGTCATAATAAAAGAATAAACACCACTCTATAAAATACGCGATAACTGTGGATTTATGTTATATATATATACATATATACACACACACCTTATCACACGTATGCACTGTAAATGGTTTATGCAGCTCGGTGAGTTAGCGCGCAGGTCTGCGCCATATAATTGTAGGTTTTAGAGTTCAAATTTACAACGGGCAACGAATTGTTTTATGTGACGCATTATGGCTGTTTATAACTTATTTTATTGTTAGAAAATGTTTATTTCCAGAATTTCTTTACCTAAAAGTAATAATATGCAAGTACCAGCACAGTATAATCGACGAGTAGTGGTTGTTTGCTAATCACATCGATTGGTTTCTAAAGTAGAGAATTTGAGCTGTATAGCGCGAGTAATGTTAACAGGCACACATGAAAATCTTAAGTTTAATAATGTAACAATCCTGTCTTCTTCTGGCCGTATAACCATAAAAGCGTGTTTAATTACGGAGAGCACAAGATTGATTATAATGCTCATTAAAGATACGTATTCGAAAACAGGGGCGTAGCCGCGATGGGAGGTGATATATTGAGACATATCCCTCACCGAAATGAAAATAAAATTTGAAACCAAAATTACAAGTTTTATTTCATTTTAATTCAAGGAATATGTGATCTTCCTTGAACATGAAGAATGTTCATAGAATTTTATGGTTCCATATCTGTACACGAACCCATTGATTATAAATAACTATGTAACTATAAATTTTTAATAAAACAGGTTTTGTATTTTGTTCAAAAATTGAAATATGAAATCTCCCCCCTACCCCCCTCCCGGACTGAGTACATTCTTAGCTACGTCTTTGTTTAAATAATAGGCCAATGTTTTAATGAGTGGCGTAAATGTCCGTCGTACATACATGTGAATACAGTACCTTGTTTTCCATACATACGCAGAGCCGTTACTCATATAATGTTCCATACATTAATAGTACTCGTACGTCAAGACCTAAACCAATGCAGATTTCAGGGGAACAAAGGAACCAATCAGTACAGAGCAGTCGGTGCCGTCTGCGGGAAACTGTTATTTGCATACAGTAATGTAAGTATAAAACAATAAGACACAGGCGTGGGTGCACATGTTGACGATTATAATATTTGTTCACAAATAATAAGCGTTATATCAAAATCCGACATTTAATTTTTATGCATACCAATATTAGTGTTCAAAGGAAATTTACCTCTACTTGTTACCAGTTTTAATGATACACTATCGATAACTGCAATTACTGACTCAAATATATATGAATTATTTTCTTGTAAAAATATCTATGATTGGCTTATAGGAACGCTTTCTAAATCTATGCCCCTACGTTCCAGCACATATTCAGTATGTGTTTTCCGTCAAAATGCTTGTTCAGAATCTTATCAGCTAACTAGTTGCTGTAAGGGATGCAAATAAGTATGCTTGTCTGAACGTGTCACGTATCGAGCCGAGTGGAGTATGCTTATATACATAAGTGCATTCTTAGGTTCGGACACAGACTTAATGACACTTGAATCGACACATTGAGCGTACTGAATATTTGTACTAACACTCACCTTTGTAGTAGATCACGACCCCAAACTGTAAGCATCGCGTTCAGTTGTAGACCGTCATGTGTCCAACATATATTTCTCCATTACTGAACGATTATTTCCTGTCCATTTATTTTCACATAAGAACGGAATGCAAAGTTTACTATAATGTATGATATCAGTCATGATTAATATGACGTCTGTAGTTGTAAGTGCTAACAGTACTTGTATTTTATCATGAGCACCTAAACTGTAGTAAAATAGGTAATATATTATAATTAAAAACAATGACCATTATATACTTATGATAATTTATTTTATCAGACGTAAATAAAACAAAGTATTAATTGATATCGCTGCATATTTCCGCAAACACATAATTCTACGACATAAACTAAACACATGCCATGGTCGCCACTAGTAAATCATGAGTTGCGTATTCACAGCTGCAACGAATGCTGGTAACTCGCGTGTGACAGGCTCGCCTTTGGTAGAACTTGAATGAACACGTGGGTGAGCCGAGGCCGGGGTTATAACATACTTTTACCGGCTGCAGAACTGACAGTATTGCGTGGGTGACGTCGTCGAGAACACTAACGCTCCTCTGGATCAACAGCGGAACTAACTCATTAAACTGGGAATATTTTTTCCTATCCCATGGCCACTCTAGTGTATATCTTTGCTCAATGTTAGTGGCCATTCCTTTTGCTTGTAAAGCTACACCTGGTGCTGTGTCTCATTATACAAACGTGGGCCGAAGACGATTTCCAAAAGTTGAAAATGTTCTTATTTCACACACCTTTTAAATACGTTTTGATACAACATTTTTATTATAATCACATGTTAAGTATACAATACTCAAGGTAATTTTCTTTTTGATGTATTTTTTTGTGATGATAGATAAAATGGCCCGGATATACTTTCACATAGTATAGTGTATAATGTGCTGTTGAAGAAATGTTGTAAGAAGCATATAGGCGGAATAACTTCGTAACATACGGAATAATCTCGTAACAGGTAACTAAAAAAAATTAGCAGATTTCCAATCACAAAAGAAAAGTTTCTCTTAGTGTTCGAGTATTAGAATGTTCGCGCACTAACATTCCAAGGAACAAGTATGTAATGCGGTAGTACCATCTCATACATTGTCAGATTGTCGTAGTTGTGATTCTTTGGTGAGGTGTGTGCAATTGCGTAATAATTGATTCCTTTAGATGGGTGGTGATATTTTTGTAAGCAAATGAACATGACTGATAAAACCAGAGGTGTGTTGACCAGGCTGGCGGCTGTTGGGAGAGTGTGGGTAGGAGTGAAAAAAAAAAAAAGTGTGCGACCCAGTTACGGGTTTGGGTTGGTGTCACTATGACGTGAAGTGCCTTGGTTGGGCTTTCTTTCCACTGAATAACACTCGTGGTTTCTCGGCACAAAAGGAGTAGCGCCGATATGATTAGGTTGTTATAGCACTAGCATTTTTAACAGGAATGCCAATAACATTCCAAGTTAAAACTGGGTTGTACCTGGGCAACAGGTTGTTGGTGGAAAATGGCTATCCCGTTGTTACGTCGGTGTTTGGAGGAATAAACATATCAATGATTGACATCTTGCTTGGCGCCACCATTCTTGATGCTTCATGATCAGCGGGGAATTTCAAATGAAATTTGAGAATGTATGCTGAACAGAGTTATTTTGTTGTGTTGATGAGATCACATGTTATATGATGTGATGCTAGGCTGTCGTAAATTATATTTGGTCTGTATATGAATTACTGATTTTCGCTTTACTGATAGTTAACTCTTCACATCCGGCATGCTGTTTTAGTAAAATTTATTGTTTGAGCTATTAACTAATGCAATGACAACACTAGTTATATTAATAAATCGAGTTTTTCGTTTGTTAGTGAAACGTACACCAAGTTTAGCAATCACCTTTTTCTCAGGGAAAAGTAGAATTTACTTGCGTTTCAATGGCAGGTATGAATGGATTGTATTGAAACGGAAGCCTGTCTCTAATTTCGGAAAGAGATTCTTATAATTAATGGCGACTAAGTGCAACAAAAGTGTTTTATTGGCTCTGATGTAATAGATTCAATGAACTAATGTTTTTAATAATATGCTTGGTAGTGAATGAGGCCTCAGTTTTCAAAGGTAGGAGGGGTCATGACTGGATGCCTGTTTTTTTATGCTGCAAGGTTTTGAAAGTAAATACTACAAAAATTGTTCTACAAATACTCTTAAATGTATTTGTCACAAGCTTTTCGAAAATATTGGTGTGTTTTCTTCTTCAATATTTCGGCTGAGCAGTCAGACGAAAGCTCATCCATTAAATAAAACCATTGGCTGATCATCTTATGTCAGCTAGGGGGAAAATATTATGTGTTTAAATAAAACAATGTGGAATACAGAGGTTAATTATTGATGCGATGTTTAAGAACAATATATGAAAATTGTCATTTATTTATGTTCGGATAAGCAATTCTGTTGCAAAATGCCAGTCTTTTACCAACCATGTATTGAATTCACATAACTGCGCACAATGAAGCTGCACACCTAGATTTTTACTGTATAGACTATTCACGGTAAAGTGAGCACCTTTTAAGGCCCTTAAATTTTTTTCCTTTCATACAATTTCCATCTTCCTGCTGCTTTTTAATATAAACTTTGCAATATGACCAATTAACACAGTGTATACATTTCACCACTCTCAAAATTTAATGCCTGAGACTGCAATAAGATATATTTATTGGTGGTTGATGCCTGTTGGGAAGGCCTTAAAAAGTATTCACTTTACAGTGAACAGCTTATGGAAGGTAACAACGTTTCTCGTATCCTCTGGATTAGCCAGAGTAGAAGAACGTATCTTCTAGTCATGCTCAAAGCGGCATTTCTTGATAGACCCTACAATTTCATCAAGCACTGAAATTATTTTACACGCAACACAAATAGTTCTAAAGTTATGCTGCAGTGAAAATTAAAATACGTATCGTTCCTTTTGTTCCAGCAAACACTGACTGCGTGGAGCAAAGTTTTTTACGTAGCTGCTGGGGTGAACGTCGTTCCGTTCTTCATTTTCCTCTTCTTCGGCTCAGTGGAAGAGCAGCCTTGGAACCGGACGACGCAGCAGCAGGAAGACGCGGACATCAGCGCGAGCAAGGCTTCCACAGTCGAGATTGTAGTGCAGCCAAATAAACAACCTAGTTGAGTGGCTCTCCGCTTCCCTAACTGACGCTCAAGTACACTTACAGACGTTCACACGTGTTTCAAAACGCATATGTGATTCAGTAGTGCAAGCGTGCCCGTATTTTAATGATCTGATGTACGAAATCTGCTCTTTCTTGGACCTAACAATAAATACAACTGAAATAAGTCTTTAGTCCAAAAAAGAAAAAAGTGAAATAAAGAAACATTTTCTACACTAAATAATACTATCACCAAAAATAATCATTCTGCTAAATTCAGTTTAAAATCTGTTACCTTCTAATACAACACGCTACATAGGAGACACGTCACGGCAGCATCATATAAGAGTTGCACTCAGAAGTCTGGTTACCATCGTTAAATACGAGTTTTCTGAAGTCCAAAAAATATGCTCTGTAAGGAAAAGCGTTATGGAAAATTAAGGACAAAACATGATGTGTTATACGATACGCAAAAATTACAAAGAGAAGCGCGTGTTCCACAAAAACCATATTATCTTACAAATTTATTTCCATACGATCAGAAAGTACGTACTTGTGATAAAACAGTCGCTCCCATTTCAAACTTTGTATCTGTTTTCTCAAATACTATTTACTTGGGAGTGTTGCAAAGATTAAATTTTTTTTGCTCATTTAAATGTGATGATTTATTTGGCGCATAAAACATAATCTGGTATCAGCCATTTTATTCAAAATTACGTGGGATAACATTATGAGACCACTTATTTTTACAACGAATGTGGATGATATTACTCTTCAACGTTTCACATCTTTGAAATCTCAATTAAAGAAAACACTTCTCAAGAATGCGTTGATTTAAAGTATATTAATTAGACATATGGATTTTCTGGAGTGCATGTCTCCCATATTGATCAATGTTGTCTGCCTCATTTTGTGAAAGGAATCACTTGACAGCGTATTTATTCGGAGCTCAGAGCAAACCCGTGTACCATGAAATCCTAGTAGGTGATCAGCGTTAGCATACGCTGTAGCACTATAGAGGAGTGGAGAAATTTGATTCATGGTTAAGATACAATTTAATTTTTAGGAAAATAAATTTGAGGTGTAATATCACAATGTTATAGAATATATGTTAAAGCCAATAATTAATTAAGTAACCATAGTACGTACATATCGTGCGTAGGCCTGTTAACTATTTGCAATATAAAATGTATAACTCATTTGCATAATCGTAGTAAGCACATATTGTGCATAAAACTGCTAACTATACGCAATATAGAATGTATAACTCATTTGCGCAAGCGTAGTAAGAACATATATTTTTCATAAGACTTAAATTTTCGTGCCAAGATTTTACATACTAAAGATAAATTGATATAAACATAATAACAATTTGTAGTAAAGTTTATTACGGGTGTTCGATCACGTCTTACAAGTTATACAAATTATATAACTACTATAATTATTTTTCTCTTTTTAGGGAATTTATAAATAAAAGTTTGGTTTTAAAAGGATCTTTACAGTTAATTTATTTTTCACTTTTTGTCTCAACAATTTTTATTTTATTATTATAACGTTAGACTATTTATACATTCATTTATACATTCGTGAGACTAAAAAAGACTAAAAATGTGCAGTTAAACATAGGTGGTCTTTTCAACACTTAGGGTATTTTAATATATATTTTTTAGTTAGTGAGAGTAAAAACACTAAATATGTGCAGTTAAACACTGAAGGCCCATTCCACACTTCGGGCTGCCACCTACGGAAAAGTGAAGAAATTATTTATATATATATATATATATATATATATATATATATATATATAGCACGCTGATTGTAATTTTTAAATGTGTTTGTATGTTATATCTTTCACAAGTCACTCCTCTATGGATCCTTTTAATTACCTACAGATTATTTTAACAATTTTTACAAACACTTATTCCTCTTTGCAGTTGTAACATCTAAACTTAATGAAATTGCATTTCTGACTTTAAAAATTAATACGAATTTTCCACAAACTAAACTTATTTATATGACACACATAAACACACCACTTAGAATTAGGGGGGGGGGGTGTCGGATATTTATATATTCAATAGATATTTATTCAATTATTATTCGAGAAAATAATAAAATATTTCGAAAAGGAAATTATAAAATAACATTTTATAGAAATGCTTTTGCTGACAACTGTTTATAAGTTGTTATTGAAAAATTTGAAATCCCGTGGCCTATCGTTGAAAATGAAGCAGGTTTTCCAACTGTTGGAATACAAAAAAATTATAAAAATCCTGTAATTCCTATTAAATTTAAATATTGGCCATTTTTATAAAAAGAAGTTATCGCAGGTTTTAAATACGTCTAATTTTGATATAAAATGACACTTTTGTAATCTTGCGACAGGGGTCTGTCGCGGAACACCTTATAAGTATATATCCTCTGGCTATTAAGCGCCCTCCTCGGCCAACTCGTTTCCCTTCCCTTGCTATCCTGTGTTTACCTCTCCTATTCTCCCTCATTTCCCCCTCATGACCTAGTATATCTAAGCCCGTTTATTTCCCCATCCCATCGGCATCTTGCAATGCACTCGACCTCTCCTTCGGGTACCAGACTGTCGTCATGGATCTCTCGTCGGCATTGCACCTCAGTTACTTTCAACATCACGTCGGTTGCCGATTTCGTGTCCGATAAGACTGACTAGCATTGAGTTAGCGATGGGGTGGATCGGCCTGCTTTCGTGACGGCTGCGATGAGCCTGCATATCACGCAAAACGCCGGTGAGTCAGGGCAACCAGTCGGCGATTTAATTTCGAATAATTGAGTTTTGTCAGTTTGTAAAATTCTGCAGCAAGTTTTCCGCTGAGTTCAGGTTATTGGCATAGTAATTTGGTAAATTACCGTTTGTGTGCTGCAATGCGCATGAGTACGGCTGTGATGCGCGACCAATATCCCATTTGACTGCTTGGCTCGACGAGAGTCGAGTCTGGCCAGTTTCTGTGCTTTACAGTAATTTTCCTACTCAAGTTTCATGTTAATTCTTGTTAATTAATTTCTAGTGATGCCTCCAACGGTAGTTTTGAAATTGGCTGGGAAAATTCCACGTCAGTAGTAGTGGCTATATGTCGTCCGCTGTTACTGGCATGGGGTTTCGGCTTGGATGCCCTTGTTTTGGGTAGCATTGGAGTAGTGAATCAAGTACTTTCCCAACGTTTTAATAAGATTTGAGTAAATTAGTTTTGCCAAGGTGCAGATTTGCCCGTCAGTTTTGAATGCAGGATATATTTCATGCAAGGAGTTTAAATAAGTTTTGTACTGGCCAGATTTCGTCGTGGTTTGCAATCAAATATTTATGGTGGTTCCATGAAAATTTATCAATGCATACTTTACTTACCTGCGGAGTGGTGATCCACAGAAAAAGTCATTTGATTGCCTCGAGGTAGCTGATTTTAAGCGAGGTGTGAGGAATTATAGGTTTTCCACATAATTTTAATTTTTTAAATAATCCTAACAATATGTTACTTTGAATGTATAATACCCTCTCTGCCAAGTCAGTTTCGACGAATAAAATGATAATATTCCATGGAGGAGAGGAATCTTAATTGGTCAAACGAATAAATTGTATGGTGGCTCATGTCGACAGAGCTTCATAAGTCAGTATTTTTGGCTGCATGATTTTAGGCAAGATAAAATCTTGCAGGTTGTGCGTTGGTGCAACTGTTTTGAGTATTTTATGTTGGGTGTGAAATTGAGGTATATTCACATAGTGCTGGTCTGCGTGAGGATCAATATTTTATTCTGGTGTGTAATACTGGATATATTCACTTATAAATAATTCTTATACGGGATCATTTTAGGAATATATGTATGAGTTATGTAATGATCCCTATATTGTTTAAGAGTCAGCTGACGTCCTGTATCACAATTGAGAAAAGCGCTGTTGCGCGATTACGCCTGAATGTTCGACGGATGCTTATAAAATTGTGGCTATAGCCTATTCACGGTAAAATGAGCACTTTTGAAAGCCCTGCTTAAGATCTACTTGTATGCACGTTGTATATTCTTTCGCCGTATGTAAAATTACCATTGCCTCGGACCTCAACACTTTATTCATGCGTCGGTCAAGCGAAACTGTGAAATTATTAGAAAAGAAAATATTTAACAAATCTGCTAATTTTTACACTTCGATGCATTTAAAAAAGACAAAAAGCGAAACAAATAATTTAAATTATCATAAATTGTTAGCTAACCTTTTTTATTCAACGTTAAGATACGGAACTACGTCCCATCCATTGTTACCAACTTTACTGAGCGCATGTCACTCAGGGCGCCCGTTAAAACATACGCCGGTAGGAGCAGTGACTTTTTTCTGAGGTTGATTCCAAAAGTGTTCACTTTATCGTGAACAGCCTTTAACTATAATGCTTTCATTGGAAGCAGGATCATTGTTATGGTAATTGTAAAAACTTATTTTATTAGAGATCCCGAGGGTATGGAGAATGAGAATGTCTAGTTGTTTTAGAACCACTTTTAACATTATTTCTGAAATGCTCTTAAAATAACCCCTCTGCATAACTTTAATTATTGCTGTCAGTCTATTATTTATTACTTTTCCTATTTGAGTTTTCCCTATTGGAAATATACATGTCTGTTTTTTTGAGAAGATACCCTCTTTATTCTTAATGTCCGTTGTTTGAAGGCTAAATACTCATTCAATATTAATCATAACAGAAGAAATAACAAGGAAAAGTGTTCCTTGTTTTTTTTAAGGGTATTTAATTGTATATGCAGCATAATATATTTGAAAATATTTAGTGATATTCATCATTGCTCAAAACAAATGTGCACTAGTGTAAAACAGAAATACTCAACACAGTAAAATTGTTCATGACTTTTATATGTGCGAGAGCAATGTAATTATTACCTTGCGCCACCAGTTTATGGCACAATAATAAGATATGACTGAGTTTGTTATTATATGATCTCTAATTAACAAAGAAAATTAATAGTAGACAAGATAGTCATGCTTCTAATTTTTATCATTTTCATGTAGGCCCATTCTCGTCTACATATAATGTCAAGTTGCGCAATGAAGGGCAACCCTGCAAAATTTGGTTCATACATATCAGACAGTGTAGAATTGAGATGCACAACACTTTTTGAGTGATTTTGGCCCAATGGAGGGCTGGATCCCATTTCGGCCTCCATAGAATTTCAAGTTGGGTACTGAAGGACATCTCTGCCGAATTTGGTTCATATCCACCAAACAATGTAGAATTGAGATGCATGGCCCTGTTTGAGGGATTTTTCCCCAATAGGGGCTGTGAGACCATTTTGACCTACATATAATTTCAAGTTGTGTACAGAAGGACATCTCTACCAAATTTGGTCCAAATGCATCAAACTGTGTAGAATTGAGATGTACGATTCCGTCTGATAGATTTGGCCCTAATGGAGTGCCGGAGACCTTTTTGGCCTACATAGAATTGCAAGTTGTGTAATGTAGGGCATTTCTAACAAATTTATTCCAGATCCAACCAACAGTGTAGAATTGAGATTCACGACCGCGTTCGAGGGATTAGGGCCCAGTGGGGGGGCCGGAGCCTATTTTTGCCTTAATCAAATTTCAAGTTGGGCAATGTAGGGTATCTGTGTCAATGTTGGTACAGATCCATCGAACAGTGTAGAATTGATATGCACGACCCCATTTGAAGGATTTGGGCCCAGTGGGGGGCCGGAGACCATTTTGGCCTTAATAGAATTTCAAGTTGGGTAATTTAGGATATCTCAGTTAAATTTGGTCCAGATCCATCATACAGTGTAGAATTGAGATGCATAATCCCGTTTGAGGAATTAGGGCCCAATGGGAGGCTGGAGCCCTTAGCCCTTTTTGGCCTACATATAATTTCATTTCGAGTAATGTAAGGCATCTCTGCCAAATTTGGTTTATACCCATTGGCTGGTGTATATTTCTATAGAGTACATACATATAAACTTCGATTTATATATAAAAACTTTTTATTTTCGACTGAATCTATTACTTGTGGTTTCAACTGCACAGGTGGGGAAGGCTTATAAATTGCTGGCATTTAATTGCATTATAGCTGACACTGCAAAGTGTAACTTTCCTGAAGAAAATTCCCAAGAAATTTACGAGACATTTGCACTGTGACTCAGAGTCAACCTTTCATTTTTGTATTGGATCCTTTTTACCTTAAATATTTCCTTGTCTCCTCCATCTTGCCAAATATATCGAGGCATACTAGTAGTAATCATAATCCTATTAATAAAGTGTTATAATTTCCGTGTCCAGGAACGTGTTACTAAAAATGTTCAATAACAGTATACATATGGAAAATAGGCAAACATTTACAAAATATAATCATAGCAAAGATAGTGGGCCATATGTAAAATTTTTAGGTTATATTCAAACAGCATTTTACATCTCAATTTATAAAAGCGGTACACTCAGTATTTTAGAGACAAATACAATACCATTAAAAACTGAATAATGTGGGAAAGTTCCACTCTTACATGGTAGAGCTCTATAATTTCTTCTAAATAATATAGTTCATATTCAATTTTATGACACTCCCTAAAACGATACATATAATTATCAGCTGTAGTAAAAGCCAATTGCATTTCGAAGTATTAATCCGCTACTTCCACTGTCGATGCTTGACTTTTCTCTTGGTTCTTGTCTTCTTTGCTTTCCATCACGGATCGGTTCCAAGGCTGCTCGTCTACAGAGCCAAATATGAGGTAAACGACGAAAAAGAACATATTTACAGCGGCAGTGATGTAAAAAATTTTGCTCCATGCTGTCAGTGTTTGCTGCAATAAGATATAAGAACATAATTAAAACTTGTTTGCAATGAGATGACAAGTGAAATACAATTTCTTGAACCGTGAACACGATAAAAATTTCGTAACTTTATTGACAGCAGCCTAAATGTGCTCTGAGTACACAACCTACTGTCATTTGTTTCGAAACAACGCGTGACGAATTATTGCGAGTGCATTAACTACTAATATATTATGAATGAAATATAGGTAATTCATACTTGAAGCATGTTTTAGTCTTGTTGCATCACGTGTCAGGTTTAGAGGTCAGCCATCCAAGGGTCATGTCAGGAGGAGATAACAGGATAAAATTAAATTCTAAAAGAATGTATCGTTGGAGAGAGTAATGACAATGATCGCCCACCATATCACTTCTAGGCTTTAATTACCAAACAGATAAAAACATAAATGATTACCTACTGATGGCTAAGTAGTTAATCATAAGCCACTCTTCGCTGAGATCCCTGGATATAGCAGAATGGAATTTTCTGATTTTCAAATGGGTGATGTGGCGGACTTTAGCATACAGTGGCATTTTCCTTGAGGTACTTCCATGTCTACCCCTCTACTTCCACATTAATTTATTCACTGCCACATAACTATTTCATCTCATATCATTATTCTTCATGTTGTCTGGAAATGTTAGTTCTGCCCTTTGAATAGGGAAGCCAGCACTGTTTAATACCAACCTTCCCATATTTCCTCCAAGTTGACCCTTCCTCATATGTGAGATAACAATGTTTTTAATAACAGATCAATGTAGTATCAATGAATCCTGCCCTATCTCCTCTTTTCATAGGGAGAGATTGCTGGTGGTGTCGTTCATTATATTCCTATATAGTTAGTTACATAATCGAGATGGGACCATCGTTGTAGGACACACTGTTATGCTTCTCTATTTGAGCTACTGGGAAACTCTGAGTGGGCACCACTGAGATTTTGTTTTTAATATTCTTAGGTTAGCAAGAAATTGTCAAGGTTGGTAGGGATGGGCAAATATGTATGTTTTGTTAATAATTTAAGATATGATTAAAAATGAATACCTGTACACCAAACAGCAAAGGCAGACAGCCATTAGTTTGTTACATTTGGCTAATTATCCATAACTGCAAAGTTAATAGAGAGCAGCGGTTGTTTGTAAGTGTACCACATGCAGCTTGAGCAGAAGTGGGATATATAAAGTTTGGAATGTTTAGAGGTTTCAGGTCTGAAATCGTCGTTTGATTGGTAAATTACTGCAAAGTGAAAGTGATACGACTTTGATTTTGTTGTATTTTTCGATTTTATTTATGTCAATTGGTATATGGAGAAACAACTATATGGGGAATGGGGGAATGCATCGTTTGGAACATTTATATAAAATATGCTACAACTGGCAATTTACTTGAAACCAAGTTTCATTGGGTATTTATTTTTCCTTGTGCAAATTTGTAGTGATGGACTGTCATACTATAGTTCTCTGACCTTTCCCCGTGATAATCGCTATCGCTTTACACTGACGACAGTGTACTCATATAGCCATAGAAAATAGGGGGGATGTCATGTTGTGGAAAATTATTTGTATGGAATTTTTACATGTGAAAAGGGAAACAACTGAAAATGAATTATACCATGGTAAGCAAGTGAGAGAACCATCAGAAGTGTCGCCATTAACATAACTGGCTACGATTAAAAACAAGAAATATAGACCAAAATTCATCTCAATTGCCATGAAATGGTATTGGGATAAATTGATGCTGTAACACATTCTGTTAGAGGAAAGATTGCTTGACTTTAATAGCAAGTCTAACTATATTGTACGAGCTTTCAGCGAAAGAAGTAACAAGAATTCATAGTGGGATCACTCCCTGGATCAGGTTTGTATAGAAACGAGAATTTGCGAAGGTTACAAAGAACAGGACGAATACCATAGAAAAGTAAAATGTTATATATATATATACACACACTTTATAATGGTCACATGAGCCACATTCTGAGACTTGAAGAACTAATGAACTATCCTACCGAATCTTCATTTATAAGGGAATTATCTAGATGCCACAAATTTGGCAATAAATAACTCTGTCTAATATTTTACAAATCAGCACAACCTCGACCGACACACTTGATTATTTTTGTTAGAATCAGATTTCTCAAGTCTTTTGTATAGTCTCACTGGAGCTTAAT
This sequence comes from Dryococelus australis, assembly GCA_029891345.1. NCBI lineage: Eukaryota > Metazoa > Arthropoda > Insecta > Phasmatodea > Phasmatidae > Dryococelus > Dryococelus australis. Next base: position 60,722,498 of record CM056997.1, on the reverse strand, counting down.
ATGTGGGTTCACTCATGTGTTGTAAAGGGAAGTGATAATGCATATAGCTTGTTAACAGAGCCATAAAGATACAGTCAGTATATACATAGATGCACCATCATGCAAATCAAAACATTCGAAACTCGCCTGGTTGTTGGTGACGATGCCATTGATGGTTGGAGCAGCTACACTGCCTATCACGTCGACTGCAGCCTGCACGCCGCTGAGCGTGCCGGCATAGTTGATGGCGAGGTCCATGTGGTTGAGCTTGCTGCCGCCCATGTAGGCGCCATTGCAGGCCAGTGCGGCGATCAGCAGAACTAGGATTGCGATCTTGTTGCACCCCACTTGGGGCACAGTCACCAGGCAGGCGGCGGAGCCGAGTGTGGCTGGCAAGAGGAACGTAGAGAAGAGATGTTAACTCGTCTTGGCAAGACTCTCTCTAAGTACTTGGGCATACACTGCTTTGTGGTCAGTTGTATAGTAAATCAGCTTTCTGCCACTACGAACTACACTCGATACTGTAGGAACTATACCATAAATTAAAAATAAACCTGACATGATGACTCTTACTGCAGTGGTGAGCAAAAATTAAGGATGAAGTGGATAATTTAAGTAACAACGGAACGGACAGACAGACCCGACATGCAAAACACCGATCAGGAGATGGCTTAGGATGTGGTATGGTAGGGTATGCGCATATACGCAAGCACGAGCGCGGTAAATATCGCACAGTCCACTATCGCAATGGAAACTGTTGCACAGTCCATATCGGGTTGAAAGAAGTCGCGTTGTTGCCTGATGTCTGATATGGCTAACAGACAGTCCCGTCGACATTGTATGGATGACTTTACCCAGGTCGCATTAATGGGAAGTTGGAAGAAGGTCGAAGAGTGACTAGTGTAACTGAGGAGTTCGGAATCGCACCCAGCATCGTGTCACGAGCTTGGATTGTATTTTGAAGGACAGGAAACAGCTGTACGAATGTTAAGTTGTGGACACCTACGAGCAACCCCAGCGACAGAGGACCGGCATATTGTCCCACAGGCAACGACAAATCGACGGCAGACAGCTGGTAAAATGCAAGGCACATGCAAAGTAATATTAGACATCCGATAATGCATTTTACCATGGCCAGGAGTCTGCACATCGGTGGTTTATTCTCTCAACGACCAGCACAGCAAGTACTATTGAAGTATAGTCATCGGAGACGGCATTTGTTGTGGTGCAGAGAACATACAGACTGGGCAGCTCAGCAACTGGACCAACTGATCTTTACTGATGAGAGCCAACAGAGTCTCACGAGCGATAATTGTCGTCTATACATCTGAAGAGAGTGGAAACCCGCGATTACCCTCCAACATAGTCGAAAGTCACCAGTTTTCAGGTGTCAGAGTTCTCGTTTGGTAACGCATAGTGTTCTTTGGCCGTACAGAGCTCCGCTTCTTCCAGGTAGGTTCAGTAACTGGTGACCATTGTTGTAAAGAGTTATTCCTTCCTCACATGTGCCTTCTATGGAGAGCTGTGTGCTCTGAGTTGCACTTCATCGTACAATGGTTGTTGCTGGAGAGTGAAAGTATTCGCTGCATGGACTGTCTCGTATGGTTCTCGGACCTAAATTCAATCGAACACATATAGGGCACTGTCGGGGGACGCCTGTCAACGACTCCGCAGCTACGATCAGCGCTTCAAGAGGAATGGGCCATGATGCCTCGAGAGTATGTCGACAACCTCATACTGAGCATAAGCAGATGGTGCACATATTTAATTACAGTCAGGGGTGATCATATCCCCTACTGAGAACTGTAATTTTCTTGACTGCTGCTGTGGAATGGTTGTTTATGTCTTCTGTCCTCTTTTTGACCCTCTTTTGAATAAAGGTCTTTTGCATTCTTTGGATTCCTTTCTTGGTCAGTACTGCGTTACCTTTCCCATAATCTTACACCTCGCCGATGTTATGGTATGGTTTGTACCTATTTGAAGCAATGCTGCGAGACTAAACCTGTGAAAACCTGTCCCGTCCTTAATGTTTGCACACCAGTGTAATAAGATAGTTAAATTTCACTACTGTTGTCATTCTCTCTTTCATTTTGAGAAATAGTGCTATATGATAATATTAAGCGTATCTTTAGGAAACTATTCAAGAGATTGACGCCAATTTCTGCATACAAGTAGTGTTATAAAAACAAAAAGAAAAAGTATATTTTAACTGTATAGACATTAAAATGGCAGACATATGCTTTCTATGCTATATGCGATATGTACGGAAATATTAAACAAATTTAAACAATACTTTTCGTTCTAGCTGATAGTGATGAGAGAATTAAGAAGAGTTAATCAATTACCTTATTTATATGCCATTTTGAGAAATGATGCTATCTGAAACATTAATCCTTTAACATCTGTTATTGTAAATACTCAGACGATTCCAACACAAATTGGTTTTCAAGAAGTGCTGTTTAACACACTAACATTTTTAGAATTTAGAAGTTTAATTCTTTATTTCTTATAATTGCATCCTTAATATGCATCCCCTTGGAATGATGAGATATAAATCAGACTTGTTAAAAAGAGCACGCAATTAACAGCATTAATATAAAATTTTTCGTTATACAAACTGCAAACTTAGAAGATTGTACCACCTGAATTATGTAAGCTTTATTGTTCATTATAAAATACGTTTACATGTAGTTTTTAGACAAACTGATATTATTATGTAGGACAGAACTATCTTTCATACCGGGTGTATGAAACAGTGGATGCGAATGTTGGGGCATGAGTCATGCCAACAATTTTTTTGATAGTGCAGGTTGGGATCAACATTTTGGAATGTGCAAATTGTTACGTGCAGCAACAGGCATGCTAGCCTGATTAGCCTTGAGCGCTGCTAAACAAACCCGACCAGGCAGGCCGTGTGCGCCGAATATTACATCTGGAAACGCGGCGAACCAGGCTTTTGTCGTCGTGACACTGCACCAGCAAGACGTCCAGAAATGTGGGCGTCCCGTTCGCCGACATACGTCTAGTCTTCAGCCTACGGCATCATGGACAAGGTGAAGTTGGACCATAGAAAATTAGTCATAGTGGCTTTTATGTAAACAAGTAATTTAATAACGAGTCACATTAATATATAACACAAAGTAACCAAGCAAACTTAACAAGAGCTCCTCCGATTTAACAAGTAACTAACATTTTGTAACGAGTTGTAAAACATATTGTAACGAGATGTAATTTGATAGTGATTTAAATACACAGACGAAACTGAATATACCTGAGTTAAACATTTGGCACGCTCAGTTCCAACATGTACATTTAATATAAAGCATTTAGCCACATTAAAGTCACAAGCTTTTAAAAAACGCAACAATGTGAAGTATACCAATGAGATGGTAGGGAATGAATTGACAATGCAATATACGTGAAGGGTAGGGAACTCATAAAAACCCACAAACGACATCGTGCTACTTGTTTATATTACGGTAGTGTTAACATTACAATGCACGTATCCACACACATGTCCATACAAAAAACCATCAAAGTAGTCTCGCATGGCGTTTTTAATTCACTGCCAACAATGTGGGAGGCACCGATTGCAATCTGCCTCGCCATGTGTTAATCGGATTGTCTGTTATCACTCAGAATTCACAATATCCTGTGGCCCCTTCACTTTGAGTACACTGTAAAAAATCTCTAGTAAACTTCCTAAACTGTCATGGAAGTTTTTAACCTATACATTGTATGGAAATACAATACATAACTGGTAACTTCCCCATGCATTTGACTGTTTCCTCAGCAAATGTAGGAACGCTAGCAAGGATGTATGAAATACTTTATCACCCACTCTTTCTCAGTATACATATACACTGGCGTGGTATATTTGCGAACAATTTTTTAAGAGTGTATGAGCTCGAAATTACACGGAGAAAGGTCTGGAGGCTATTATGGATTCTCCAGTACTTTCCACCTCCAGTGCTCGAGTAGCCGCTGTACACACCGTGCTGTATGCGGTCTTATGTTGTCATGAAAAATGATTGCATTGATTAGAATATGAGGACCTTTCCACTTGATGGCATGACTTACCTGTCTCTGAAGGAGGTTGCTGTAGTAAGCTATTGTCACTGTTGTGCAATGAAACTAAGAGACACGCAAGCAGATTGCCCGCAGTGACCATTCGCTTCATGGGGGAAGGGTTTTGACAAAACTGCTGCCTTCGTGGCGATCCCGCATGTCGCCACTCTGCTGAGTGACGTTTGAAGTCTGGTTCATATGACCAGACTCAAAATTAATATATGTTGGCGATTCTCGACAGAAAGTGGACTCCTTCCTGTGAGGTGGTCCTCTGTGTCAGCTAGTCGCAGCATCTTGCTTACATTGTCCACTTTCGAACTTTAGTGAGTGCAACTTTTCGCAGGTGAAGGTCGCCCATGAAATCCTATGGATGGTTAGTTTCTCAATGCTGCTTTCTGCCTGCCAGTCAAGCAGAGCCCATCTTTCCTCGGTTTCCACGATGTACTTGATTACTACATGTTACATGCTGGTCCGCACAGTCACAGGTCGTCCTGTCCGGTTCCTGGTCACTTGATAATTTGCGTACTAGCTGAAATGCTGCTACACCTCGCGAAAGTTCGTAATGTAAGTGTATTACTTGCCAACGCTTCCACCAGTTCCCTATGGTATTATCTGGTATTTCTCCCCCGTAGAACGGCCGTGGCTATTTTGACGTAAGAGCGCTGTTCAAGTTCGGGTCACACCAATTCTGCTACGCGGTCGACTGTTAACATCGCTCTTTGTGCGATAACTGCCCATCATACTGCTAACTAGTGACATAAGCACATACTATAGATACTATATTGCTGGAGAATTACGATATCTCGTCATATAATAGCGTCATTTTCATTTTAAAAGTAGTTACTACCGTAAGATTTATGTCCCAACATTCGTAATTGTGATATCTATTCATAACTCCATTTCTACAACATTCTGTGTAAACATCAGATAAAGACTGGCTGACGCAAATTAATCAATAGTTATGTAGTGAAATTAATAGAATATAATTAAAAATTAAATACTTTAGCCTCAGATTTAAATTGAAATTTATGTTTTTTTCTTTTCCACAGTACATTATAAACACAGTGGAAAGACTATGAAAAAATTTAGTTCAGTTGAACATGATTATTAACAGTTGTTCGACAAATATGAAATACAGCCAACGGTTACGAAATTTTTAGCAGTAACAAGAGGACGCCCTTTATGTTACTAAGAACAGAGGGATGATATTACAAATCGAATAAGCAATCTTTTAACATCTTCGTTCAAAACATCAGTACACTGCAAGTCTCTGACTGATATCACGTATATTATGAAATGTGATAATAAATTCCTGTTTTAACCTCGTGCTTTCGGGATGCGTATTTCTTTCAATAATCGCTTTAGGCCATTGGTGACATAACGTCTTCCATATAATTCTTTATTAGGAATCGCCTGCTAACCTTCGCAATATTTTGTCAAATACAACCTGTATACACTCCTGGTGGGTTTATTCTTGCAAATGTACAGAGAACGAGCAATATTGTCACTAACAGCCTGACATCACGCTTCTAAGAGACTGAAGAGGATTAATGGCTACCTGACACAAACTTCAGTTGAAACAATTGCTCATGTGATGCAGTGCGATATCGCCATTATACAATCACAAATGCAATAAAGTAATTAAGATATGCTTTCACAAAATATAACCTTTGTGAATTCTGAGTTTCCCCTTATTGAATTGATTTACATGCACGTTATACATAAATGTAATTATTTCACGCACGATCTAAAATTGTATTCGTATTATGAATCCTGAGGTGCTGGATTTTAAGCATAAGTTTGTGAGCGAGTAGTTTGTATGGTAATTAGTAGGCTGCATACAACTTGGTAAAAGATGCCTGAAACGTCAACTACATTAACCTTTTACGTTGGTACCGAGAGCCGACTGTGATAACAACGATAAGTCCACAGTGTGGAGGATTGCTATGAAGTTGCATTTCCAGCCACATTTTTTTTTTACCTTGCTTAGAAAACGAGAGGTACAGATGTACAAGAATTCGTCTAAACAATACTTTTTCTTCGCTCTGAACTTTACCTGAATATTTCCAATTTTCTTCAGAATACTTACCTATGCCATTAAAAATGTGGTACGACAGAAGACGACCAATATAGCACTTCTCCCTCACCCACTGAGAGATGAATCCAAAAGCTATGACACTCATCCAGTAGAATAATTGTGGAATGGGCAAGAAATAACCAGCCTGCAACATGAAATAAGAAATAACAAAGGCAGAACCACAGCCTTCTTAGTGAAAAATGATGACAAATGTAATGCTATGACAGGTTGGAGATAAAATAAGACTACTCAAGTTCAATAACATTATTGGTCGCTGCGCTCGCTTACGTTCCGCAGTATCTACGTCGTGTGGTGAGCGATGGTTCAAGTTCTATTCCCGGAACAGGCATCTGGCATAAGGAGTCAGCATCTATCCGCCATTACGTCACAGGCGTAGCCGGCAGCCGCGCGCGGGGCGTCTTCGAGTGTCTTTGGCGATTATGTTGTAACGTCATAGCGGCCATCTTTGTTACCCTTGTCCTAAAATCATCTAGATCATACTACTGGCTTTCCATGGAAGAGCAACCTAAGCGACACTTGATTAAATTCGCTGGACTAAATTTGGTATAAGGTCTGATGTATAAAACATATAAAGCAGAGTAAGACAAATTTTGGACGAAGAATAAAGATAATAGAGGGTGATATAAGGTCCACAGTTCGAATACCGTACTGTGCATTTGATCAAATTTAGCTATACTTGTACGTGAATTTCTGACTGTTTACGTACTCACATGAACCCAATATAAATATTTAAGCAATATTCATCGTTTAGGCACGATGTAGGGTCTTCAGTTCGAAACCAAAAAAAATATATCTAATAATTTCTTATCGGACCTAGAACAAAAAAAAAATTGCTGTTTTCTCCCTATGATGGGAGGAATGTATAATGAGGGTGAAATGAGAGTTTTAGGAAAATAACTCGGTGATCGGAATGGAATAAGAGGTTTGAAAATTTGTTAATGGATTGAGTTTCGAATCATTTTTTTAAAAGAACTTTTACATGACTTTCTGACTGTTAACATGCTTATACGAATCTAATATACGCATTTAAACCATATTCATCAGTTAGGCATGGCATAAGGCCTCCAGTTCGAGACCCGAGACCATAAAAATATTAACTTTCTCTCAGAATTGGAGAAAAAAAAAATGCTGCTTTCGTCTCGTGATGGGAGGAATATATATTGAAGGAGAAACGGAAGAACTAGACGAATAATTAATATAGGGGTATACGAGGTTTGGAAATTGATTAATGGCATGAGTTTCGGATCATTATTAACATAATTTGTACGTGATTTTCTGTCAGTTAACGTTCTTATACGTGCCCAAAATATACATTTAAGCTGTATTCATTGGTTAGGAAAGGCATAGGGCTTCCAGTTCGAGACCCAAAACCATAAAAATATTAATTTTCTATCGGGCTTAAAAAAAAATCTGCTGTTTTGTACTCTGTAATGGGATGAATATATGATGAAGGTGAAACGCAATAATTCTGGAGTCGAAATGAAATAAGAGGTTTGCAATTTTATTAATGGCACGAGTTATGGATGGTTTTTTAACTAACTTTGTACGTGATTTTCTTTCTGTTTGCGTGCTTATTCGCACCTAAAATATTCATTTAAGCCATAACCATCGGATAGGTATGGCATGGAGCCCTCAGTTCGAGACCTGAAACCACAAAAATATATTAATTTTCTCGTGGAATTCTCAGTAGATGTTCAGAAGTTGAGAAGTTAGCACATCGATTTGGAAGCATTCTTCCGCTACACAGTGAAGATGAATTGTGAATACGGAGGTCTGCCTTTGAACTCAACGAACATGGCGCCGCGACCTGCATCATCGCTGCTTGATGTCCAACTGTGTCGATTCTGCGATCGAGTTTTTGCCTTCGGTCAAAACATTCGTCGACATGTGTGACGATGTCTCGTCACTTAACTTGGCGCCTAGTGTTTTTTTTTGACAGGGTTGGCAACAGTTGGTTGCCGTGGCGCGAGTGAAGAGTACTTTTATTCTACATATTTTTTAATTGGCCGGCCGATTATTATTTTGCTAGTTCGGCATTATACACTGTATTGAAATATTTAATATTTTTTAAAATTAATTAATCCTATTTTCTTATTGTACATTAATTTTAGCTCGTTATATTTCAAATATTACTTATTTGTAACGTACGCAGTATATAGTTGTTAGGGCGATCGCCGCTAGGTGTGCTACGCGTGGCGTGGCGCGGCACTGAATAGGCAGAGTCGGCTGATGTCCGCTGCACGGAGCTCATGTAGTGCGCGAGGTTCCACCTGCCGCTCGACCGGTACCGAATTGCGGGAGACGATATACAAATGAAGGCGGTCTCGGGCCGGAATGGTTTGCACGTAACGTACAAGTATGAAGTTTCTAGCTTGGTGTAAAGACTGCACGTTTATTAATACGTTACGCAATTTAAAGCTACGCTCTTGCTACCGCAGAAGTGTACCGGTCCTGTTGTAAAGTTTTCTTGCGAAACTTGCCCCTAGATGGAAGTGATAGAAAATTCTGTGCAGCAACGTAACTGCAGCGTGCAATACTTTTTATCGTACGTGGCTGGTGTGCGCACAAATGGTGCGAACGTCGTGGCGCATTCAATGCGCTGAATGTGCGATCAGCTGACGAGCAGCGCAACCACGACGTCCTGGCGGGCGCTGGGGCCTGCGACACGGCCGGCGGAACAGCGAAGATTTTCCTGGGGCTGTGTGTTGTCCCGTGCTTCTACGTCACTGCTAAATTACCAGATGTGAGAGGAGCTAATCTTGGTGTGGCCGGAACTGTCCGGGCCGTATATTTGCTACAAGTTTTACGTCTTCAAGTGTTGTAGAAGTTTGCGATGCGGAGCGCACCTTGTCTGCGAGCGTCTTGTACTGCGACGCGTAATATTAACTTTATTTAAAGGCCACGAATATTTTAATAGTTGTGTTGCCCGTAAACGTTTAATTTTATAGTATAAGATGTTAACCACTTCAGTATAGAGTTTGGAAGCGTAAATGCTTGTCACACGCGATACGGAGTGTTAAAGCAAGTGCAAACATCAGAGTGCAAAATATTCCTAAATAAAATATCTTGGAATTTAAACAGAAAATTTGGTGTGCGCTGTAAGCCTCTGCCTGCATCGCATATTTGAAAGCTGCGAAGATTAATACTGAACTTATGGCCTATTATGTGAATAATGAGACTGCGCAATGTTTACACCGATACTATTAATAATTAAACTTAACGGGTTTGCGACCTGCTCTTAAGAATGGTTGCTTTTTCTATAAATGGGTTCGTTATATATTCACGAGGTTTAGGGTACTTTTGGCAAAGTGTGGTAGCAATTGAGTGTCCTGATATCCGCGCTTGGTAGAGAGCGGCTCACATCAAATAATCACCTGTACGAAGAGTCCTTTTCGCACGAGGAAGAATTACGATACTAGTCCCGTGGAGTTTATGCAATGCGATACATTGAAGAACCACATCAAGAACTACAGGGATTCGTCTACTGGAAACTAGCAAGTGTTGCCGCCAATACCCTTTGCTGCATCGATGGGTATTGATACGATAGGCGACTATGATGAGACAGTTAATGCTAAAGACGGGATGAGTAACCTGAGCCGTGCAGTAGAGTCGGCGAAGTTGAAGACAGTGTTGACAGTGAAAACGATGACGATTTTATCGATGCACTGACACATCCCTCCACCACATTTGCTACAACAAGTGACATGAAGAAGGCAGAAGAAGCTGAGAATACTGGTTACATATTTGCTGAAGACTCCAATAAACTTGTTAATAGACTCACACATTGGGTTGATTTTCAAGATGGAGTTTTATAATACTAACAAAATATTTTCAATCATTAACTAACTAAAGGAGAGGAGTTATATCGCATGTTGTGATGAACTGTTTTCTTCTGAAATTGTAATTACATAATAATAAATTATTACTATGAAATAATTGCTTCCCTTCTTTATTTTTTGTGTGTCGTATCATTTCAACCCTCACAACTTTAAAATGGCGCTATGAACACTCGACTATTAAGGTAAAGATCCGCATACAGAGTATTAATGCAGACTTGAAGTACAGAAAAAAAGTATTATTATTTGACTGGATACAAAACATTAAGTCTGTCGTCATGTACACATTTTGGAGACAGTTGATGAATGTTTTTTAAAAATATGTATAGATGGTGGACAGATGACAAACCCATGGATTAAATATGGATTGGTGATTGTGAAATATTAGACGATAGATTAATGAGAAGATTGGAAAATTGAGGGAATGATTGTGATAATGATGGAAAGATTGCGAGATTGATCGAAAGATTGATGTAAAGATTGAAAGATAGATTGAACGATTGATAGAAAGATTGCAAGATTGGTGGAAAGATGCGAAATATTGATGGAAACATTGGAATACTGATGAGAATTTGCGAAGATTTCGGAGCGCGCGGAGCTGATTGCGGTGCGTGCGGAGCTAATTGCGACGTGTGCTGAGCTAATTGTGGCGCGTGAGGTGCTGCTTATTGGGGATTTCGAAAGATTGATGGAAAGATTGAAGATTGATGGAAATATTGAAGAGTGATGGAAAAATTGAATGATTGGTAGGCATATGGCGAAATATTGATGGCAAGATTGAGAAGGATTAATGGAATGATTGGACGACTGATGTATTGATGGTCAAAATGAGCACAAAAGTTATAACTGTTTTTCACCTTTGTACATTCAAAGTCTCCAGGGCCTAGCAGTATTGGCTTTAAATTAACTCAATTTATGCCTAAAAAAGTGTCGGTAGATGCTGATTTATACTATTATTATAACATACTCGTGAATGTGGTCGCTATCAGTATGATGTGATTTGCTTTAGTCGTATATACATACATTAAAAAAATTCTGAGGAGCATACTTGCCTACAAAACAGTCTATGCAGTGAATAATTTGCTGATTCTAGCATTGTGTATTATTAACTCTTTAAGAGAGGGGAATGGAAACATAATCATTGAAATGAGAATTTTGCATATTTCTGCAATATCCTATGTATAATTTCGACACAATAAAAAAATTCTTTAATTAAAACATTAATTTTATGAATTGGATAGTAATTCATTGTACGGTTTGACATACCCAATTCTTATAAAAGTAATATGGCTACCAGAAACCGACATATATGTTTGAAGGGTTAGTGGGCGTAACCGCTGAGCTCCTTCGGATAGCCCAGCAATCCTGAGACGAGCCAAAGACCGAAGTCCGCCGAAGAAGCCATCTTCAGCCACAGCCACAGCCACAGCCACAGACTGCCATTTAAAATACATTGTGCTAGCTTCGGCATTACTAACAATTGTAAAAATAATTTTCACGGAATTATCTTAACTTATTGTAAAAAAAAAGGGAAATAACTTTCAAATGAAGAGAACTCTGTCATATGCCGATTAAGATAAAAGTAAGCTACGTTAGTGTCATAATTAAGCTGAGACATTATTTTCTAAGTTCATTCCAGGCGTATTTTTGTCATAATTCCTCTGATGCAACTGTATTTAAAATACGCTTGGTTTGTGTTCTCCGCTGTTCATTTACTTTTCCCAGCAGAAGCAAGATAAATTATGGCATGAACTGTGAGTTAAACTCCCCTATTGATTATGTGAGCTAAAAAAGTTTAATTTTATTGTTGGGTTTCTGTATATTTATTGTTGTTTACCCCTTAAGAGAGAGGATTTTTCCTTACGTCTCAAACATCCACTGCAACCTGATGCTTTAATGTGAATACTTAACCGTCCCTATTAGCCCTTTAAAACAATACGACTGTAACCACAGTGTCATCACAGTAATCGGCGATAGTATATCCACATGAAATTGTACACTTCATTGTAAATTATACAAATAACATTTATATTTTTACAACCTTTATTGTAATCTGATTGAGATGTTTTGTAGTTAAGCATAATCGTTCACAAGTTTGTTTCGTGTTATGCTCATGGTTGTGCATTGCGCAATTCTTTCTAAAAAACTAATCTTTAAAATGAAATAGGCAAAGCAGCAATTTAACTTGCAACGTCTTGTGCTGAATCTTCCCTAAAAAGGCTGCCAAACGCTAAGAAGCATCTTTGAGATTACATGTAGCTGTGTAATAGATACATATTAGTGGAAAGTGCTTACAGAGCGTTTACTGACCTCGCTTGAACTATAATGCAGAACATCCTCCAGGTAAGTGGGCAAGTTGTTTACGTAGGTGTATACAGTCCAGCTGGGTGCAAGCGCCATTGTTACATGAGCCCAGACGGGTGGTGAAGTCAGCATTTCTTTCCATGGCAGTTTGGATGTCGTCTGGGGAGGAAAAGATCATATAAACACCATTCGAACTAATATGCAGTAAGCGGGATTCGAGTGTACAAATTTTGTATCGACGCTCTCGCCACCAATCAGTAATTGGTGTGCATTTCCTTGAATCATTTAGCCAGATGTATTAAACCAGGTGCATGCAATATCTTATTTAAAATCACACACCAGGAAGTTCGTGTATGTTGTAATATAAGTATAAATCTATAGATAAATTAAATTTCTCGTTCTTGAAACGCAGGTAAATTGCTGTTACATTTTAATTTAGTAGTATTTGCTCCACTGCCATCTTTGTTTACATTGACTGCTTATGGGCTGCGCGCCAGAAACAACAATTTTACCTTTTCTTTCTGCAGTAAACAGCATGTTCACAATAAAATGAGCACTTTTGAAAGCCCTGCTTGAGACCTATTTGCATGTACACTGTGTATTCTTCCGCCTGATTAACATTGCCATGGGCCTCATAACTTTATTCATGCGCCGCTCAAGTGAAACCGTGAAATTATTAGAAAAGTGAATATTTTACAAAGCTGCTAATGTTTACTCTTCGATTCATGGAAAAAAACAGAAAGCAAAAGAAATTATTTTAGTTATCAGAAATGGTTACCTAACACTTTTTTATTCGACGTTAAGATACGGAACTACTTCCCATCCATCGTTACCAACCTCACTGGGCGCATGTCACTCAGTGGGCCATTTAAAATATACACAGGTAGGGACAGGGACTTTTCTCTAAGGTTGATTTCAAAAGTGCTTACTTTATGGTGAAAAGTCTTTACCAAATTAATGCTCAATTAATAAGAAATCTCACAAAAGATTTCAATGGGATTTTTGATAGAGAGGTGCTAACGTAGGTGTTCGATTAGTTGTAAATAGTGAGAAGTATTGAAATTGCCTATAATATACAAAAAAAAAAAAACGTACTTTCAAATAGAAAGTTTTCACTACTACCTACGTTCCCGAAAATTGACTTATCTTAACCAGTACAGTATTTTCAGTTGAACTATCTGGGAAGCGAATCCGTGTGAACCAGCTACTTGACTTGCTTTGTACAGATACCAAACATGTTAGGATAATTCTCCTTCAGGGCGTAACCTGGATATCAGTGCTCGTGATAGTGTGGATGGCCACAACAACCACGGGACAGAATTCACCTGTGACTCGTCCTTGGCGCCACCGGCCGTGATGTAGGCCAGCTCCTCCTCGGAGATCCTCGGGTGCAACTGGGGCGTGTTGTAGACAGAAAGCCACCAGACCAGCATCCACGCCAGCAGCGCGGAAGGGGTGATGTAGAAGGCGTACTCCCAACCCAGAGAGTCAACCAGCTTCCCGGCAATGCTGGTCGATGCTATAATACCGAGGCTCAGTGCTGCAAAGTAAGGCCACAGTTGCTTCATCGATTGGCGATCAGCATGCAGACTACTCTATGTTATTTAGAAGACATCCACGTATAGGTTGTTCACGGTCAATAGAGCATTTTTGAAACTTTTCACTGCCTCTAGATGCACTAACGAGCAAACTGACTGGCATGCGCCCAGTGAAGTTGGTAACGGCGGAGGGAAAGTAATTCCATGATACGGCATTGGTAGATAAGTATGGTAGACTCCTGGACAAGGGCTGGTGCAGGAGGTGCGAAGCACCGGCCGCCACGTTTGATTCCCAGACCACCTGCTCTGTCAATCCGGTCACGTGACCGCCATATTAGATTCTGACATGTTGGTAGCCAGTACTCCGCCATATTTGTAGCCAGTATGCTGCCATCTTGTACCGCCATTTTGGTAACCAGTAAGTAATTTTTCATGCTTTTGCGTTTAGAGGGTTTTTTTCTCAGAGACCTCCCACTTTCTTCTATCTTGCATGCTTTCTTTCATTTATTTCTTTTTCCTTACTTCTTTCTCTTTATATCCAATTCGTTCGCAAATTGTTTACATCGGCTGAAATGTTATATTGATTATGGGATCGTGTGTGTGGAAAAAAAATCTACAAGTGCTAGCATAGGGGTAGGAAAATTTTTCTAAGTTCAGTGTGAGTAACAAAGTCCCTACATATAAATGCTTAAGTCTGGGATAGTAAAAAAAAAAATTCTATATAAATAAAAAAATTGAAAAAGTGTGAATGATCAACGTTCATAATATATAACACTTAGCATATATTTACTAATCCAGTTTTGTATATGTTTATAAAAAAATCCAATATAACCTCTATCTAAAGTAGTTAATGTAAATGCATACTGGTGATACCGTATGGCCGACCCCGCTGTTGTGTCCTGCCACCGCTATTTCGGCCAAATAGATGTAAATGACAAGTAAACAACGTTCTCAGAATGTAGATTATTGGTCATAATTATTTAACAAACCCACGCGTTGCCAACTTACTATCATGATTTCTGAAAATTGTAGTAAAAAGTTACTAAAAGTTCGAAAATTGATTGATGACCAACTTAAACGTATGGACAATATTGTCCAGAGTGTCAATTTGATCTGAACCCGTTATTTTTCAAGTATTAGCCTGGTACACTGCGTAAATTTTTTTTTATCTAATCCTTGTATATAACGTGGCTTGTACAGGCTATTCACATTTAAGTGAGCACTTTTGAAAGCCGTCTCATTTTGAATAATAATCAATGAATATATTTTATTTTAGCTTAAGATGTTAACTTTCAAGTGCAGTGGAATAAACACACTGCATTTATTACTTACATGGCAATATTTATTAAAAAAAAAAAATGTGTTTAAAGGATAAAAATCAGCTGAAATTAGAAAATAACCACGGCATCGAAAGGGCTCACTTTACTGTAAACAACCTATAAAACCATGTATTCATGTCATGGCGACTGATTGCTGTAAACACTCAAATAGGATTACCTCAAGGAAGTAGAAATGTTTGAAGAACTTTGTATACATACTTCACTTTGATAACTAGAAATCAGTTTGCTAAGATGTATAAAAGTAACACTGAACTATTTACCAGAAAAAAATTAAAAACAAATATTAATGCATTTTTTTACGATACTGTTATCAGTCTAGTTCTCCGAAGTCCGTGCAACTACAAGAACGAAGTCCTCAGAAAGAGAGTGATTATCGAGAGACAGCTATTATTAGGAATTAGAGTACAAGGATTCGAGTAAAATATATTTATATTAAACAATTAAACTGCAGGCCACATAAGCACATATATTTCATGAAAATATCACAAACCACATAGGCAACAGGAGGACATGCATGAAGGAAGTAACAGACAGAAATAAATCTTGTATTGAATGCATAATATATGCATACAAACTCTCTAACTGATCGTTTACAACTATATTAATATCGGGTATTTTTTAATTCAACATATGTAGCCGAAAATTCTTAGTTAGAATATTTGTATTTTGTTTGGTTTTTTTATTGCCGTCGCGATGGATAAAATTGAATGCAAATGTATCCTTAATTAATAAGCATTAATTAAAAACATCATGATTTAATAATAGGGATAACATATATATTTTCTTTCACCCATAAGTGCTAACTAGGTGTTTAATCTAATGAGCAACTAAGTTTTATGGTTCACAGTATGAACCCGCGCCAGCATTTGTGTTGATTGAGGCTGTATAAACCACCAGGGAAAATTCTCCACAGATAACCCCCCACCCTCAAGTGTATTTGGTTTGGTTCAAAATTGCAGTCTCTTGAACGGCGGTCACAGAATCTACTGAATGATAAACATACTTGATAAAAATCTCTACACACTTACAGTATTGCAATCAGTCATCAGGGAGGAGAGCGCGAAACATGGGAGACAATCACATATTGAAGCACTGCAGGATGAATCACCCAAAACTTGCACCGCAAATAATTTGGCAATGAAAGGCACTATTGATGTGCTAGTTTCACAGGATTGAAGTTAAGCAAGGGCTCATAAATGCAATCTAAGTATGCATTTTTATAAGTAGAATTGTTATGTCTTGAACAAAGTTATATATTTTTTCAAATTGAGCAGTGCCTAATCAATATTTAGAAAATAAGACCAGAGGAAATTAGAATGTCAGTGGTGTTTTTGCAGGACTTTAGTGCAAGTTGTTTACGTGATATCACAGTATGACAATTTTTAATACCGGCAGTTGTCTGCTCCATTTAACTGCTTAGT
This sequence comes from Dryococelus australis, assembly GCA_029891345.1. NCBI lineage: Eukaryota > Metazoa > Arthropoda > Insecta > Phasmatodea > Phasmatidae > Dryococelus > Dryococelus australis. Next base: position 60,705,914 of record CM056997.1, on the reverse strand, counting down.
TACTAGGCCACGATGTCAGTATGTATGTTTAGATTCGGTTTCCTTTACACTGATTGCATTGGAACCTCCTTGTCAGTGCTTTGTGATAGTTCATACTACATAGACGTAGTATGTGTTGGATGATGGTACTTACTAAAGCTCAAAAAGCCGACATGCTCATGGTGAATGGCGCATGTAGGAAGAATGCTGTTCTTTCTTGTAGTCTGTACAGTTAATGTTATCCCAATAGACGTCAACCATCTCGACAATTATTTGCGAACCTCTATAACCAATTACGGGAAACTGGAAGTTTAACAGCCGAAAAAGTAACAGAAACAAACGAGTGACAAACGAAGAGAGTGAAATTAATTTTCTAGCTGCTGTTGCTGCAAATCCGCAAGATAGCTCCCGTGCAATCGCAAGAGGGAATGGCACGAGTCAGGTAAGTGCACTACGCATTCCACACTGTCATAAGTTCCACCCGCCCGTATCACGTCTCTCTCCACCAAGAACTACATGGGAACGAGTTTGAGAATGGCGTTAACTTTTGTACATGAGCATTAAGACATGACACACCAGATTTGTCATGTAACCTCTTTAGTATTTAAAATCGTCATATTATGATAGTACGTAAACTGCTTGAACTATAATCCTGCAATAACGCCATTGACGTTCTAATTTCCTCAAGTCTTCATTTCTAACTGTGAATAGGCACTGCTCCATTTGAAAAAAATGTATAACTTTTTCCAAGAAATAACCATTCTACTTAAAAAAATTTGTGCTTAGACTGCATTTATGAGCCCTTGTCTAAACTTCAATTCTGTGAAACTAGCATATCAAGAGAATCCTTCATTTCCGAAATATTTACAGTGCCAGTTTTAGGTGATCCATTCGGTATAAAACCACAAATATTTCAATTGCGTTACAAGATGCCTGCTTGAACTGGTTTTCCATAAGTTTTTTTTATTTTTATTTTTTAAATTCTGCTTACCAGAGAACATGATGCCTGCCAGTTTCTGCCTTTCTTGAGGTGGGAACCAACACGATATCATAGTATTCAATGCAGGCATGGGTGCGCCCTGTGAACAGTGAAGGACTGAGTCTGATTCTAGTAAAAAAAAAATCAATAACACGCAATATTTTTTCGAAGTACCCCCTCCGCCTTCTAAGATTAAGTAACTACAACGCTGTTGTTACACTAGAGTCCTTAAGGAAAACTCTATTTTACAATATTACTCCCCCCTTCCCCACCAAAATACTTGAAGTCAAAACATGGAAAGTGAATTTTTCCATATTTATTTACGTGGGGGATGACCATCCAAAGAACTTGGCATGTCAATGAACTCGCGTAGTAATCCAGTTATCCAATAATACAGATATATATGTACTGAACTACTACTTTTGCATTTCAGAATAAATAAACGTTATTACGTGTTTTCATCTTATTCTAAATTACACAGTATTTCACTTAGTGCTCTGGCAAGCTATCAGATTTTCTACACTATGTAATACTAAACAGTATCCTAATCGTTTATGCCTGTATGCGACACTTATGAGAAAAGTTTACATGCAGCACACACACACACGAATCTGTTCTAAATTTATGCACTATTAATAAGATATGATTACTTGGTAGGTAATAATTATCGCCCCATAGTAAATTTAGAAATTACGAAGAAAAAAAAATCAGTTTTATTTGCATGTAAACGAACTTTTTAATTATATACTAGTAAACTCAAGTGTTTGAATGAGTGATACTAAAAATGTTCAATGGTGCGGATTTTTTTTTAAATCCCTCACTAACTTGGTCTATATTTAAGTCTGTAGCAAGTTTTTTTTCCAATAAACGGATGCATAACGTCATTCGGTGGTCCTTGGTACATTGTTGACCTAAGGTTATATTTTATATGAACCAATTTAGTAAAGGTAAGTCACAGGCATTATGCAATCTCAGTAATAGACTTCTTTTACTGTGTAAATGCATATCCTAATAATCATTAATTTTTAACGACCCTCACAACCGTGAATTTTAAACCACTCTATTCATTTGTGCCATGTCATGTGCTTTTAGTAATCTTATTTCTCCCTTCAAATTCATTGGTAAAAAGGTGAAACTTCTTTGATGAAAAAACAATTTAAACTTTTTTTTATCCAGTTTGAACATACTGTATTTTATACCGCAGTGACACTTGTAAATTTTTCCTAATTAATCCATTCATAGCTTCTGAATAATTTTTAATAATAATTATTTTAAATAATTTTAAAATAATTTCTAATAATAATTTATTTTGCAATTTTTTTTGGTATAATTTTGAATTTTTTATATTTTTGGAGTCAAAGGTCAAGGTCCTGAGATCTGCTCTCGAGACCCTAGGGTTGCTAATCCCGGTCACCTGAGTCATAGATCTGTCTCGTCTGCTCAGGGAAAAATGGGAAATTTCTAAGGAAAAAGGGAAATTTCAATATGGGGACGGTCGGCTCCTATCTCCTATCCCAGATCCCGCTATGTCTGAACCTACATTTCCCTACGACTTATAATATTATCAATTTCAGTTTTAAGTTATATTTGTTGGGATCCTAAAATAGCTATTTTTGAGTTTTTGTAGTAGATACATTCAAATTATAAACTCTGATTATTCTCCTAAGTTTAAAAATTATATTAAGAAAAATACATTTCCTTTCGACTAACTATCCCTTGGTTGTTGCTAGATAGCAGTGTACTATTAATTATATTATTAATTGAAAATTCTTTATTATCTGTAAAAAAATCTCTAGTTACTTAATGAATTTGTGCATTACAAAGGGTGGGTGAAAGAGGGCACTATTGCTAATGCCTCGGTTTACTTGTCATTTTATATTTACTGCTTGTCACTTTAATTTGGGTGTTATTATCTAAATATAAATTTTGAATTCAGTTGATTAACTGTGATGGAATCTTTCTGTTCTGTAAACATTTTCTTAAAAAATATTTTTATTTGCTTTATCAAATGCGTTTTCGTTTGCAGCTCACAATACATCAACCGGCAAGACAAGAGTACGATATTACAGCAAAGTCAAATAAACAGAATATTATTGAAACAAAAAACCCTACCAAAAAATAGAAAGACACTTAGCAGCATACCAGATTCAATAATAATAAAAATAATATGACAGCACAAAACAAAACGCGAAAGAACTTCAGGAAGACCTAGGGAAATATAGCCGATTAATTTTAAAGGAGATGAAGCAGAAAAAATGCTCAATTTTTGATGAAAATTATTATTATTCCCCACAATTTAAGCTTCTCATTTAGAGCACATGTACATACTTATTTATACTATAATATCTAGTGCCTTTCATTTTCTGAGGAATGCTGCAAAAATAGTCATTAACTTTACGGTATGTAATTGTACAACTATCTCATTTACGAGTTTCCATAAAACCTTTGAGAAGCTAATATGTATACACACATTTCTCTTTAAACGATGGCTAAATTTAATTTATGGCATCGTCACTGAAGACTACAAGATACCTTTGAAGATAACCTAACAATTTACAATACAGGCAGATTAGGAGCAGCGATAGTGTAGCGTTCAGAACACTCGCCTTTCAGATCGCGAACGGGTTCTGTTACCGGCTGGTCCAATCCCAGATATTAGCTTGTGGGGGAATGTGGTGGACGTTGCCTTTAATCGGTGGGTTTTCTCAGGATACTCCCGTTTCCTCCATCGCCCCTACTCCGCTTACTTCGCTTCACGCCCAATTGAGCAGGTTTTGATAATTCTGTGATCATTAGCGGGGTATCATATAGTTTCCATACGACTAGAGTTACCAGAGAAGTAAAATTACAACTTCGAAGCCTTTGCGATAAAAGTACTTTTAAATTGCATGATGTGTTATATCTCACGAGTCCTTTCAGCAGTGTCACAAATATTTGCTATAATGGTAGTCCTTGAAATGAACATGGAAAACATGAAGAAACTTAAAATACTCAGTGCAGTAATTTCAAACGAAATTTTTAAGTAAACGAGCACAGTAGTTAGATATCACCTGATTTTGCTTGAATCAATGAACTTAAAACATTTTGTGTGTAAGGACGAAAGGTGAAACAAAATTTACTCTAAGTACGGTCTTCTCGGTTGAACGAAGATTTGCATTCGCCTTTGTCGTTCTTCTTGGCTTTAATATTATATGCTGATTACTACTTCTGATGCGCTGTGCTGGTTAACAGCGGTACGTTTGCTCAATTCTACGCTATATAAACACACTGACCTATCTTTTGAAAGTCGTGCATTTTGTTACTACACGCGACACATTTTTCCAACCTATGGAAAATATTTGTAAATATTGGAGAATGTGCAGCGCAATATAACAATTGCAGAAATATTTGATTCACAATACATGGAAGACTTCTGTGAGAGCTTCTGCCGACATATTTGTTGAGGAGTAAATATGATAATATACAGACTGTTCACGTTAAAGTGAGCACTTTTTAAGGCCCTGCTAAATTTTTCCTTTCGGCCAATTTTTATCTATCCGACACTCTTTAATATGAACATTGCTATATGACTAATTAGCACAGTTTATGTGTTTCATTACACTCAGAATTTAACGTCTTAGGCTGCGATAAAAATATTTATTAGTGGTTAATGCCTGTTGGGAGGGTCTTAAAATGTGCTCATGTTACAGTGAACAGCCTATACCAGAGTGAAGTCTATTATTTCCAATATATACAGGCCTGTTCTCTTCATTAAGATCTTTTTTGTTTTGATTTTTGGGGTATCATATTGCTCATACAGAATGTCCCAGAGTTCACCTACCATTGTGAAACACGTGCAGTATGATCAAATAGAGACAATATTTATCGACGTTACAGAAAACCGAAAGATACCTGTTTGCCATTTGTGACAAAACAGCGGTCGATGATCTCCTGTGTCCGCACAGATTTCACATTACCACCCGGTTTCTTGTCTGCAACAGACTCTGTAGCGCGCAACTTACCCAGTTCGTGACGGTGTGACGTTCGGGTACCTTCCCGTGTCTGCAAATATTGAAATGTTGCCTAAACAATTGCTGTGTGATGATAACAGAATCGTTATGCAAATACGCTTCCACTGCGAACGCGCGGTATGCAGGTGACCACCGCTCAATGCTTACTGACAATGGCCTCACTCGCCGGACAGGTCTGGCCATATCACGCCAGCCCCACCCTAGGGGCACACGAGCACTAGGCGACTCAAAGTGGTAGGTGAACTCTGGGACATTCTGTATGTCCAGACAGGGAAACACTCACCATGGCGAGACCTGCTACGAACTGCAAGACAATGACTGCGTTCACGCTCCACTTTGCGGTGACGGGAAACAACATGTTCATCACTACCGTTACGAGGATTGAGATGGTGAACATGTGCTTGGGACTCCATATCTCGACCAGGCGACCAGCTAGTATCATGGACGGTACTAACCCGAACGAGTTCGCAGTTAACACGTAGCTCTGCATAACCTCGTCCCAGTCGAATTCTCCCTCCTGGAAAACACAACAATAGCGGGACAATCCAGGTGCTCGTCTAGTACTAAAAGTAATTACATATAAGAGTAGCGCCTATTTGGAACTCAATTAGTTAGACAGTGGTTTGCTGACACTTGAAGAAGAGACAGCTGTTGCTATTAAACATTACCTGTGCATATCTAGGGAAATCTCTCAGGTACAAGAGAAATACATCGGTCACGAATCTGATTATTAATAAAATTGCAACATAAATTTTGAGATGCACACTGAGGAAATATGTAAAATTAAGAAAATTATGAAAGCAACAAAGAATCTTTTCACTTAATAAAGATATATATTTTTATACCTAGAGTTACTTAAAAACTTATGGATCATTTGCTTTCCCGCAAGGTTAGCAATACGGAATCTGACTTACACCAAACTCTTAACTCCGTAAGTTATTTTAGCTTATTTTTTCGCTTATTTTAAGTGGGTCTATAATTTACTCATTCACCAGTTCACGGTAAAAAAAAACACTTAAAGCATAAATTCTTATAGAAAAAGAGAACTGAAACCAAGGAAAACGGGTAGTTTGGATCACTAAATTTACATTCGATATTAGCCTTAGATACTGCATTTCATATAAGTACACTTAATTTTGACAGTGTGACCAACCTATACACTATGTAAACAATAAATACTCTCGTTTGAAAAGTATTGCGTCAGCTGATGAGTTGTTGCGAGATGTATGTTGTTATGTTGGCGATATTGATGATAATTATGGAAGAAAATAGTACTCAAAAATAAAAGTTGTAATTCAAAACTTAAAATATGTTCGAGTTTCAATGGATAGAATCTGTTCAGACAGGTCACGCTATTTGGCTGAGTATGTACGGTTTCTTCAAGACAGTGACAACGCATTTAATTTGGGATTCGAAAGAATATGAAATGTAAAGGCTATTCACGGTAAAGTGAGCACTGCTGAAAGCCTTCTCATTTGGAATAATAGTCAATAAATAGGGTCAAGTCCTGTAATACGGCCACAAACATTCCTTTGTAATGTCAAGGGTGAAGTAGTTTGTCGAATATTCAACAGATCGCTCGGGGGGCATCAGGGCATCCACTGTGTTAGTTACGGAAGAGAACGTTCGGTTGTCGTTGCTTTTTGTCGTAAGGGGAATACAATATTTGAACTCCTGCATCTGAGAGGTAATAAAATGGCGGTTAATACATTTTTACGCTTTAAAAATTTTGTGTGCCATATGTAAATATAAATAGTCATAACCCTTGATTAATTTACTGAAATAACTGGGCTTTGTGACATCATCTTGCCACGATTGTGGTTCAATTAAGTGCTGCTATCTGCCGACAGATTATGCAGTTATATATAAATGCCGTGTCTTGTAAAACGGCTGGCAGAATACTATGCCTGGCCGTTTTACAAGACTGGTTGACCGTTTTGTAATACACAGATTGAAAATAAATATCTGCATTTAATGTTTATAGAAAGGAAATGTAAATTGTGTTGGATGCATGGTTATTGATTAATATGTGTTTAATTATATTTTAAAAGTTATTTTTATATTGGAGTCTATTAATATAATTAATTAAGGCTCTTTCTCACATTCAAAGGCTAGCCACTAAAAAAAAATCTTTAGGCTTACTCGTGAATATTTAGGTCACTATGGTGTACAGATGTTTAGTTAGAAACTGATAACCCTTTTTTTTTTGTATTATCGCATTGAGCAGAAATAGTGTCGAAGAGAATTTACTAAATTCAGGCAAGCCCTATATTTGCATAACGAATCCACTGCCATTAGGTGTCCACCACAGTACTCAATTTTATACTTTTTTTTCTTCTAATTGCAATGTTATTTTTAGGTTAAACATTTACACTTTATAAAATAAACTGAGAAATGTGTTTGTATAAATATTTTGACTGCGAGAAATAGGAATTTAATAAACATGATGCGAGAAACAGTTGGTAACAAAAGATTTTTTTACTGCAGATTTAAAAATATGCGTGAACGGAAGACGCAACGCCAAAGTTGGGATTTACAAAGTATGCAAGCTGCTGTGGATACAGTTCGTTTCAGGCATCTTACTCCTTCTGCAGCATCAAAACAATACAACATTCCCAGGACAACCTTAAGACGTCAGTTGCAGTTTGAAACCGTAAAGAAGGGAATGGGTGGAAGCAGGACATCCACCAGAAATAGAAGCTTCCCTCGTTGACCACATTTTCTTAATGTAATAAAGAATATTTGGCTTGACAATTAGCGAGGTAGAAACTGTTGCACACAAACTTGCACTTAAAGAAGGACTAAAAGTAAGATTCTCGCATGAAAAGGGGAAGGCAGGCAAAACTTGGTTTTATGCCTTTAAAAAACGACATCCCACTCTTTCAGTCAGTAAACCAAAAGTTCTGTCTTTGGCACAAGCCAGAGGCATGAACAAGGCAGACGTAACAAAATTCTTTTTGAGTTGTTTGAGAATTTTTAAAATGAAAACAACTTTTTTGGAGACCCTGAAAGAATCCATAGTGCGGACGAAACAGGACTCCAGCCAAACAACCGTCCAGAAAAAATCCTTAGTATGAAAGGAAAACGAAATGTGATGAGTGTTACTGCTAAGTAAAAAGGAGAGAGTATGACTGTACTTACATGTGTTAGCGCAACTGGTGTTTTCCTACCGACATTTGTGATTTTTAAGGGGAAAAATATGAAACAGGAAAACAGGGACAATTTACCTCCAGGTTCAGTTGTTTTCATGAGTGATTCTGGCTACATAACAATTGAACTCTTTCGGGAGTTTTTTTTGAACATTTCGTCACACATAAACCACAAGGAAAGAAGACGAATCTCTTGGTACTGGATGGTCACTCAACCCATGTCAGTGACCCAGACATTTTACAGTTTGCTGTTGACAACAATATCATAATGATCAGCATCCCACCTCACACTTCGCACTACATCCAACCACTTGACAGGTAATTTTTCAGATCCGTGAAAATGCATTACTATGGTGCATGTAACAGCTGAATAAAGCAAAGCCCAACTAGAAACATAACAAAACTTCGGTTTGGAATGCTTCTTTCTCAGGCCTGGGGCAAAGCCTGCTCCGTTGAAAATGCTGTGAGTGGATTTCGAGCTTGTGGTCTTGTGCCGTTTAATCCAGGAGCAATTCCCGAATCAGCATTTTCTCCCTCTGAGTGTTTTCAGATGACAGAAACTGAAACACCAGCAGAAAGGTCACATTGTTCATTTCAACCAACAAATGCAGAGCCTGTACTTGGAACATCTGGGTTAAGTGACTATGGTGTGTCCAGACAAACCAAGAAGCGACTGAGCTCCTCTTGAAGTGATTCGTCACCTGAAGATTCGTTTAGTGAAGATTTACACAGCAAGAAAGACATAAATTCGTTTTTGCAGTAGCTGTGTCCCACTCCAAGAATACTGCAGAAGAAGCCATCAAGCAGATGCCAGAAGGTTGCCATTCTTACATCAGCATAGTACATAAAGAAAATGAAAGAGAAGAAAGACATGAACATTGCAAAACCGAAGAAGGAAAAGTTCAAAAAGAGTGCAAAGAACACATGTTTGAAAAATGCCACAGAAAAAAAAAAAAGTTCAGAAACTGCATACTTGTATTGTGATGGGCTCTTTAGTGATGACAGTAATGGCGAAGTGTGGGTGTGTTGTGTAATATGTAATGGTTGGTGTCATGAGCAGTGTGCAGAAGCAGAAAACATTGCCAAATTTGTGTGTAGGGACTGCATAAATACTTGAGAAATGATCGCTATCATCATTGGCCGTATTACAGGACAGTCTTTCAAAATGGCCATTTTTGTCTGTTCCCAGTAATATTAAATTACCAATATTATAAATAATGTATATTAAACTTTTGACCTATCACTTTAATTTAGATAAAATTTCCCACAATTGAACCTTTTGTTCATGTTTCTATGCGCATCCATCAGAAGATATAACATTCTGCATATATTAGTAGCCGTATTACAGGACTTGACCCTACATTTTATTTTAGCCTTAGACGTTAACTTCCATGTGCAGTGGAATATACACATTGGGTTTGTCAATAGTTGTTTGAAAAGGTGGTTAAAGAATTAAAAATAGCTGAAAGGAAAAAGTAACTAAGGCCTCAAAGTTCTCGCTTTACCATGAACAGCCTATGCCAATATATCTTTCTTACTATTTCAACGCTGGAATTTTGCTCGCTGACTCCCCCGAACAGGCAGACATCGCTGGCGTTGTTCTCGGAAGAAGTTGTGACGTGCCTGCGCACCATGGCAGGAAGTGCGACAGGAGTAAACGTCAGTGTCATCATGCTGATAAACAAGGTGAAACTTGCAACAGCGGCGAAGCTGTACCTCACTGGCACTCTGCATGACCAACCTGTGAACAGCAGGTCGGAGATACGTATCTCCGTCAAGTTGTAACTTGATGTGCGTGTCTGTAACTGATGCAGCAGAAAGTGTGACGAAGTTATACTATAATACATTCACGGTTACTTCAGATTTTTCTGAAGCCCTGCTAATGTTCTACTTCCAGGATATTCCTTCACCTCGTACAAACTAAGCTTAATTAAATCTGAAAAATTACACCAAAGGACAAAACACTGAATTCGTGCGCACTCGTTGTAACAGTATTTTGTATAAGAACTATTTCTTACTAGGCGCTACCAACACACGTGTTTTCTCACTGTTTTTATTCAAATTATTTATAAATGAAGCATTATAATTTATATATAAAATATGAATAACATTTCAATTTAACAGAAAAAAAAATTAATTTCTATGAACACAAGAATAAAACGCTTGTGATATATGGCGTATGTTGGAAATAACTAAACACGCCATACTAGGGGAAATTTTTCAAATATTTGATTCAAAAAGGGCGAAGAAACCGCGAATAGACTACATACAGGCAATTTCATAACATGCGGATTGCACTTCACCAAATGAGAGGAAACACTATAACAAGGGAAAAAAGTAATACAAAAATGTGGTCTATTTGAACTTGTTTCCAGGTATGTTATGGGTTATTCCTGTTTGTCCTCCCGATAAAAGCAGTTGGTACTGTGTTGTACTGCGAGTTGGAAGAGATAACGAATTATTCAAACCAGGAAATAGGGAGAATGCATTTGACGTACAGGCTCGCGGAATGTAATGCAGCAGAACTAGACGTCTTTATTCGGATCAATGTATTATTATTCCTATACATCATAATTTCTTACAAGATCACGCTGATCACGCATTTTTAAGATTTAATTATCTCACTGGATTACACAATTTCCTAGAATACATACATTAGTAATGGCTACTTTGTACTAAATAAATGCTATGTAAATTTTGAAATGGATTGGAAGATAGATATAATCCAACATGTATATATGTACAATTTGTTGTCCTTTGATAGTTCATCAAGCATTATACAACCCATAAGAATAATTTCACTTATACATTTCTACTTCTATCAAGATAGCGGATGGCTTCGGCTCCAGTGCCAGATGTCATTGTCCCAATTTGAATATGGGGCCAGATGCCATGTGCCAGAATAAATATAATTACACTGTCATGGTTGTAGAGCAGCAATTAAGACAGCTTAATTTTCTCAAAACTGATTTGAAGGTTTTAGGTTTTATTATTGAATTAACTGTGGCCTCGTTCAATTATAGACTCATTTGCCTATGCAAAATAAATGTTTAATTACTCTTCTTATGAGAGGCATCAATTGTTATACGCCTTATGCTGTTTAGCCTACTTTCCGAAGGCGTGAGATCATTTTCCTTTATATGACTGTAATTCATCGAGAAAGTCCACAGAAGTTAGACCTTTGTAAAGATCAAACTCGTTTTTTGAGACAGCTTGCCATCTCGTCACAGCACTGCTTTCCTCGGAACTATATTTTATTGTTGAAATACAGTGAATGTGAACAAGGCATTTAACGGAACATAATTTCTCACATTATTTTCAGGAATATTAACTTTATCACTAATTAGACAAAATTGGATGTTATGCATACTGGTGTGGCCGGATGGCCGGCCCCACTGTTGTGTCCTGCCACCGTTATTTCGGCCAAATGGATGTCAATGACAAGTAAACAATGTTTTCAGAATGTAGATTATTGGTCGTAATTATTTAACAAACACACGTGTTGCCGACTTACCATCACCATTTCTGAAAATTGTAGCAAAAAGTTATTAAAAGTTCGCAAATTGATAGATAACCAACTTAAAAGTAGGGACAGTATTGGCCAGAGTGTCAATTTTATCTGAACCCATTATTTGTCAAGTATTAGCCCGGCACACTGCGTACCATTTTTTTGTCCAATCCTTGTATATGACGTGGCTTGTATAGGCTATTCACATTAAATAGAGCACTTTTGAAAGCCCTCTCATTTGGAATAATAATCAATGAATATATTTTATTTTCGCTTAAGACGTTAAATCTCAAGTGGAGTGGAATACACACACTGCAGTTATTGCTTACATGGAAATATTTATTAAAAAAAATGTTTTTAAAAGATAAAAATTAGCTGAAAGCAAAAAGTAACCACGGCATCGAAAGTGCTCACTTTACCGTAAACAGCCTATAAACACATGTATTCATGTCATGGTGACTGCTGAAAACACTCAAAGAGGATTACCTGAAGGAAGTAGCAATGCTTGAAGAACTTTGTATACCTACTTCACTTTGACAACTAGAAATCAGTTTGCTGAGATGTATGAAAGCAACACTGAACTATTTACCAGAAAAAAGAAAAAAAAATATATATATATTATTGCAATTTTTACAATACTATTATTAGTCTAGTCCTACGAATCCGTGCAACAAAAAATACGAAGTCCTCAGAAAGAGAGTGATTATCGAGAGACAACTATTATTAGGAATCAGAGTACAAAGATTCGAGTAAAATATGGTTATATTAAAAAATTAAACTGCAGGCACAAAGCACACATATTTCATGAAAAGAAAACAGCAAACTACATAGGTAACAGGAAGACATGCATGTAGGAAGAAAGAACCATTCATTATACCATTAAAGTAATCCCAATTAAAATTTTGAAGTTCTCTATCAAAGTCTTGGCTAGACAATCCAAGGAAATAATCTTCATAGGAGCACGACATCACAATGCCAATGGCACAGACAAACAACTGGAAACAGTGGAAGGGAGCGTAGAGGCTAAACCCATATTTATAAAAATTTTCAAATTCCCAGGTAAACGGTCAAGAAGCGAGATTTCTCCCCTCAATCCAGAAAGTCAGAAGGCCAAACACCCCTTCCCTGCTCTTCCCTTCTCGCATCCACGACTTTAAAATATCTTCAACCCCTCACCCCAACCTCTGAGACAAACTTCTCTACTACCTTCATCCTTGAAGAAATGAATACCATTTATTTCATACTAAAATAAAATCGACTTCATTGCAAATAAATTCAGCTTGATTGTTAATAAAATTAAAAGGATTAGCAAATATGATATAACTTTAACACACTTTATAAAGCGATATATAAATTTTATGATGTAGATTTACAGAAAAAGAACTTACTATAAATCCATGTAAAGAAATTATTAACGGTTGGCGTTATTCCATGTTTAAGGAATTCAAAGATTAGTTATACCTTTCAAAGGAAAATGTTTATTTATTCTTTTTGGAGACTCTTTTACATTTAGTATTATTAAGACATCACCCAATATTTATGTATACCATCAAATTAACAGAAATTATATATAATTATAAGATACTTGTTTTAAATTAATATGCTGCGAAGTAATTGTAGTATTTTTTAATTCATATTTTTCTTTAAACGTGTACAGATATCTTCCGTTAATATATATGATCATGTTTTCACTATGGTTAGAATTCTACTGTAGAGGATATTTTATTCTACAATTTTTGTAAAGGCTGGTGTCTATGTGGAATAAAGCTTGTTTCATAAATAATAGTATATTTTAATATGAATCTAGACTATGTTTCGAAATAGTGTAAAATATCGTTGTTTAAAGTTCTGTATATTTTCCTGCGCAATGGAAGCTGGAAAGTAATTATTAATTTTATTAAGAAGAAAACAATTTATATTGCTCGATAGTTTGCAGTCAGGTAAGAAAACGTTTTCGCCTTGGTATGGTTGACAGTTAAGTCTGTTGATCTGACCTGAACACTAGCAGGGGACCCCGGGAGGCCTTGGCTGCCTGGCCTGCTTCGTGAAAAGCTGTGCTAGAGACATCTCCAGGGTATTGTAAAGCTAAAGTGGTTGTTGGACTCAGACGTGAACCATCTGAGATCTTGGTTTTGTGGTTGGTAACACTGGAAAGACATTGAAATTAAACACGAACGTTTTGCGAGTCTGTTCAAGGGATGGTAACACTGTTAAGGTCGCAGACCTCTGTACATAAGGGTTTTTCACCTCTTGAGTCATTTGAAAATGCTATAAGTTTATCAATTCGAATCAAGTATAACATTATTCAGCTAATAATGTTTCATGGGAAGTATTCCTAATGATTCATTTAGGTTAACGCTTCTATCAAATTGAACACATACAGCTTATCTATTACAAGAGTCGTACATGGCAATGAACATAATTTTAGAAGACAAAGACTCTTTGTAACAATATTAGTTACGTTTTTAATCAATTATAGTAAAAGTAAAAAAAAATCATTTTACAACATATTTTATTGACAAAAATACACACAGTGAGTATAGAGTGTTACACAAATTTAAGTATATTTTTAATACAGGCTGTTTTAAAATATTAAAAATTACTTCTTTCCGAAACAAAGTCGAGATGGTTTACTCCAATGTGCTAATAACTTGCTGATATCCAATTTACACTTTGATGCCTGTATGCATGAGCATGTGATTTCATTGCCCTCTTGATCCATTTTTACGATATATTGGTTTACGTACAGCCAAATATTTTTATATACTAAATTTTACTCATTCCGCAATGTTCTCTCATCCCAAATAGTGCCATATTACTTGTATAATATCTACTGGTGATTCAGGAGGAGACTCATCATAATCTGTTTCACTCCAGTCAGACATCATTGTCGAAGTCAGTATTAATTTAGAGTTTTCTTCTATGCTGAATTAGCTCCATATGTTCTACGTAATTGTTTGAACTATGGACAATTGTATTATTTTTGAATGTCTGTTACTTTCCCATTCCACACACTTTCTAGAATACGTTTTTGCTCGACTCCACCTACATATATTCCACAATTATTTAAGTATTGCTTGCAAATGTCTTCAATATTCTAATACTGTATACATCCACTTTCCCATTTTAAACCGTGGTGGTGTTTGGTAACCCATCTATTAGTTTTATTGTATTTGGAAGTTAGATATTTCCAGTCGAACAGTACTGTGAAGCTGAATACAGTTGTATGTTCTTTCACATAAATAATAGCTAATTCTTTAATGATAAATTTTCACAGAGATTGAAATCCCTGTACATTGCAAAGCATCTCGCCGTAATTGCAATTCGTTGTCTACTGACTCAAGTCATTATCTTGACCAGCTTATCTCTTATATTATAGATAGCCAATCTATTGTGAATTATCAAAGCAAAAGCTTGCATATTTTCTGGAAAGGGTGTATTTGAAATTATTCAAATTCGTGAATCAATTACGCTAATTCTGAAGGTATCGTTTATTTGCTTACATAAAATACAAATAACGTACCTCTAGGTTTAAATGTGTGGGGTTCTAGTATCGGTGAACTAATTTGGTTATAATATGTTTCGTGAAACTTTGTATACATATCGTAGCAAATAAGGAATTCCCCATTTCCAAAGTTTATGTTTAAATCTGTATAAGGATAAGCTTGGCTTTTTATATATAGTTTATTATTTTTCATATCACAATTTTCGAATAATGATCGATCCGCTTTTAAATTGTTCTGTCTGTTTGTTTGAAAACAAATAACAACATATCTAGGCTTTTTGGATCAAAAACTTTATTTCACACTCCACACTACTTTTTGTGATGTTAGTAGTGTTGGAAAAGACTGCAGACCCCATGATCTGAAAGCAATGTCTAAATTATTCCCTTTTTCGATATATTTTAAAAACTTCACACGTTCACGAGTGTTAACTTCATTATGTGGCATTAGCCATTCCGCACTGCTTAATTAAAATGTTACACCTTCCTTGTTATTAGCCATATCGTATATAGCATTCAAATGCATATTACCGAATAGAATAACTAATTATTGTTTAGCATTTAATATGATGTGTTTGTAAGCTTCAGCAAAGTCCAAAACCATTCTTAACGGTACAACAACTTCGTATTTTCCGTCTGGGTTTATTTGTAGCGAATAATCACTAGCATTGCTCCATCTAGCCATAATCCCTGTATAAATATTGTTTACAGTTTGTGATAGATAGATTTTTATTCTGGAAGTAATTCCAACATCCCTTGTTTGATCGATTTCTACTCCATTGAGCAGATATGCAATTCTATTGATAAAATTAAATATTCTGTTTCTTACTATTTTTGTAGTTTCAGGATTACTAGCATCGGCTGTCTTTTTAAGTGTTCCTACAAGCCTTAAACTTTAATTCGATGGTAACGTGTAAATTTCGTGACTTTGTATTGAAATCCCTAT
Organism: Dryococelus australis; assembly: GCA_029891345.1. NCBI lineage: Eukaryota > Metazoa > Arthropoda > Insecta > Phasmatodea > Phasmatidae > Dryococelus > Dryococelus australis. Next base: position 60,689,841 of record CM056997.1, on the reverse strand, counting down.
TTCTGATGAAAATGTGTACAGACCTGCTCGGAACGGTTCATACATGTATTTCCGTATAGGCTATTGCATCTTCTAACTTATTTCATCTTCAACTTTAAGTATGTCTTCCATTTATATTAATCGTATATTCTAATTCATTTAAAAACAATTCACTATCTCATGTTAACTTCACGGATACCTTATTTGAAGTGAGCGATTTATGCTTGTGTTTACATCTTTTTATAGTTCCTTTCTTCGAAATACGTTCCTTAGTAACATAGTTCTTAAAAGAACCGTACACTTTACGTCCGCATTGACTATTATACACAATACCCATTATGATTGCAATGTGCACTGAATGCAACTGTCTATGTAGACTTTTTAAAATGTAGACAGACTGTAATTTCGTCATTTCTAAAACTAATTAGTTTACCATATTGATCGACAATTGTAACAACTATTTCATCAACATGATTCACTATTACTGGAAGATTTATCAATGTATTCAGTTTTTCAATTATTTTATGTCCTAGAGCCACCTCACATATGAAGTCATATAGTAGTGTATTTGTCAGTTTTCCATTCAAATATGAACTGCTTACAATATTAACATTTATACGACATATATTTACTGACAATATATTAACCTGTTTTGATGATTCATGTAATTAATTAGTGGGATACACTCTCTGTTCGTATTCTAATGTATTTGCAATTGAATTGTCTTCCAAGAAATTGATATCAACATTACTGTACATCACAAACATATTTGGATTTCCATGTAATTGGAAATGTACATCTTTAGGCAATGCCGCTTTAATGAATGTTTCTAAGTCATCCAACTTATAAGATCCTATTGGTATCACAATCTTGTAGGTTTTTCTCCACTGTTAACCATAAATTATTGGTTGTGCATATCAATGTTTGGTATGCAGTTGCAAGTTACGAATTCGATTAGATTTATTTGCCAATCTCCTTCTAACTGCAAAGCTAGGAAATACACTTGAACGCAATTGCGATGAATTTCCACTTAATATCAATGTTATTGATGTATTACTAATATGTTTACTATTACACTTACTTATATATCCTATTGATATACAAAAAATGTAGACATAAATGTCTACAACTTACTGTATTTGGTAATTGTTCCATTTTGCAATTGTATCTTAACTGCGTGTTTTTTAAAATAATTATATATTTGAATTAGAGGACATAAATCACCGAAACTGTCCTAATGCAATGATTTATTGTTTAATTAATGCTACTCAATGTATTCCTTCATTTTGTTTCGAATCTAAATGAACAATCATACATTCCTAGAGATTTCTTTTCTTTGATAAATCATCTCTCCTGTAACCACCTAGGAAATAAGGAATATCCAGTTTCTTTACAAAGACATTAATGTTTTGTTTGTAAGTGCACATTTTGGAAGACTATTTAGGACTTTCTGTGTTTTTATCCATGTTTGGAGTTTTTTTCGTCATCGTCCAACTTTATAGGGTTTCAAATACATTCCTTTACCCTTTGATTTAACTGCTCTACTGAGTGCCGAAACTACTCCGAGGATCGATCCAAGAGCTGTTAATGCTGAAAATAGGAACAGAATGATTTCTCCTTTCTTTGTTTTTTGTTTAGTCTTGCATATGACGCCCATACCTCTTTTCTCCTTTGCTCGCATCACTTTATCCAAAACCCAAGCTATAAGCTTTTCGCCAGTAGATGTAGATGGATTCTTCCCTATATTTGCTGCTTTATCTACTAGAATCGCATCTGCTAATCTGCTATATGTCCTTGTTTCAAATTGTTTGTTCGATAGTATACTATGTCGTGTTCTTTACAAGGATTATCCAAAGACTTTATTTCTTGATGTTTACATGCCAGACGTTTTGCATGCTTAGAACCAGGTCCACCACAATAATTGTATTTCGGCAAATGTAATTCAAATGGCAATTTATTAATCAATGTATTCAATACTCCGCATACTTTTTTGATATGTTTAGAACAATCCATCATTTTCAACTGAAAAAAAAACACACACACACGCACGCGCACGCGCACACGCGCACGCACACACACACACACACACACACACGCGCGCGCACGCGTGCGTGCGTGCGTGTGTGTGTATGTATATATATATATTTATAGTTTTACGTTAGTGCATTACATAATGTAATACTGTATAAATTAAGGTTATAAAAGAAAAATGTACGTCATCTGTTAATTGTAAATACAAAAGAAAATGTAATTGAACAGAAACATGGTATACTTTTACCATAAAATATGCGTTGTACAATAAACAGTCCTTCTTCATGTGGAAAAACTTGTGTTATTATGTCACTATTGGAACATCCAAATGAGCTTACAATTTGAAAACGTATATGTGTTTTCTAAAACATTACAAGAGAAATATCAACGATTAGCAAGTATTTTATCGTCGATTGAAGGAATGCGATATTTCCATTTTACAAATAAAGAAGATATAGTGTCTCCGAATAAAAACTTATCCAATTCCGTATTTATTTTTGACGATATTTGGTGCGAACCGCAGGGTGAAATATAGCAATATTTTTGTTTTAGTCGACATTCAAACTTTGATTGTTTTTATCTATCACAAAGTTACGCACTTATTCCAAAACATAATTTGAGGGATAATGCAAATACGATAATTGTGTTTACAATGGACAATTGGAAGAACATTTCAAGAAAAAGAAAAACAACCCCTTTCTCACTTAACATGTCATTATTTAGCTTTAAAACACACTTCACCTATGCACAATAAGGCATTTGGTGTATATCATAATGTAAACATATGGTTTCTGGGAGATTCGGTAATTACATGTTTGTCTGACAATAGATTTAAAATATGCGATTACATAACTGACGTGAGTGAAGGATTGATTCAATTATTATTTTTAATGTTCCAAATGGGTATTCCGACACCTATTTGGAGAAATATAAAGAACTTCTTTGTCGTATAAACGCGAATAATCGTTTATAAGATGACAACCATGTGAAACTACATTTAATAAGCGATATTGTCGGAAGTAGAATATGTAAAGATGAAATTGGCGATCGGTTTTCTCCTGTATATTGGAACAATCCTAATGAATTAGTCGATAGATTAAAACTTCTCAATGCTTCGAAAGAGTCTGGGAATAATTCACATACGAACGAAATTGTTTCTCTTAACTGGAGAGCCTAAGGACGATGGTTATATTACCAATGAAGTTTAATATGATTGTCCAAGAACTTCCTGCTCCAGTCAGGATAAGGTTTCCCAGAAGACCAGTTATAAATAAAGGCTTAAATTACCTTTTTCAAGCCGATTTGTGTGAAATGATATTGTTTTAGAAATACAAGGGATACAAATATATTATAACCGTAATAGACGTTTATTCCAAACATGATTGGGGTATACCTTTAAAAAAACTAAACTGGGAAACAGGTCAGCGATGCAACGAAGACCATTTTGCAAGAAAAAAAATGCCAAATTCACTCCAAACCGACAGAGGATCACAATTTTTTTCTGCACCATTCCGGAAACTAATGACAGTTTATGGTATCAACCACTATGCTACATATTCAGACCTTAAAGCCAGTGTTGGGTAACGATTCAATAAATCGATTAAGCACTTAATATATAAGCATTTCATGTCGAAAGGAACTTACACATGGGTGGACATTTTGCCTGAAATACATACATTTTATAATTCCAGATATCATAGAACTATCAAAATGGCTCCTGAAAAGGTTACGGACAATTCTTTGATAAAAACCATATAAAGTAATGTGCAAATATCCGATTAGAGGAAGCAAAAGTTCAAGGTTGGTGATTATATACGAATCTCAAAACTGAAATCTGTCTTTGAGAAACGGTACACAATTAGTATTATGAAATATTTAAGATTGTTTCAGTTAGAGACATTCTTATCCCAGGGTGTATTACATCGAAACCTACGATGGGCACCCTATAAAGGCGGTTTTTACAAACACGAACTGCAAAAAGTCAGTTCTCCAAATTAATATTTAGTTGATAAAATCATTAAAAGGAAAAAAGATAGGTCCTTCGTTCGATGGAGAGGCTTCTCAAAAGCACACGATTCGTAGGTCTAGAATCAGGATCGCAAAATATTGTAAACTATGTTTGTGACATTATTAGATTAAATAAAAGACTGAAACAATTTGATGTATTTTTTTCATTTAATAAACCTATCAATATCAGTGGGGTTGGAAAGTGCAATTGTTGGGCATTCAATCTGCTTATTGACTGGATTACTATTTAATTGGATTATTGTCTGAACTGTAATCTGTTACATTTATTTCCTTTTAATATTATAATTCTTGGAAAATTTTTAAATTTAAAAACAATTAGAATATTCCGAGGTTATTTATTTCTTAAGTTAAATTTATTTTTCTAGAAAGACGTCTTTGCAGGGGAACTTCCAAAGTTTTTCCAAATGCCATGTATGACAAAGGAAAGAGATTATTGATCCTGCATTAATGATCGGATTCAAGGTTGAAGAGAGAGGGTGGACAACAAGTGAGACAGGAGAAACCTATGTCAGTGTTAATTGCGTGTTCCAAACAAAACTTTCATCTAGTTTCTCTTAAACATTCAGAATGGTTTGAGCATCCTACATGCGGGGTTGGGTTTCCGTGATATACTTTCATTCCCTTCATAGCATTAAATTCGCTAGTAATAACATTGGTAGAAATTAAATTACTTTTCTGAAAATTTCATCAAAGCTTTATAAAAAGTTTTCACTAAGCGATGCGGGAGTTGATAGGTATCGATGGAAGAGGTGTTAAAAAATAATTTATTGCATTAGCGAAAGTTATCTGAATCGATAAATTGCAATTCCGTAAAGACATTTACATATCAACAGCTATTCATTTTTTCTTAACATAGCTCTTAATGTTGAGGGATAAATTTTTCAGCGAAAATTGTGAAGTATTTATTCGATGGAAATAAATGTTCAGACACTTGAGATGCGAAATACTAGAATTTTTCAAACATCATCTGGCACAAAGGCTTGAAGGGTGCTGACTTGCTCTAGGCTTGGTAACTCAGGGGAAGGAGTGGGGGGGGGGATTAATTATTCCTCTCAGAGAACCGGATAGTTCAACACTTCAGGAGAGTCCAAAATTCGTTGGTAGAGCGTAGTTTTGCAAACAGGTCAACGCTTCGGGTGAGTTCAAAATTCGCTGCCTGATGGGAGGGAGGCATTTAGGCAGGCAAGCAGGCAGCCCCTCATCTCGGAAAACATGCACTCGTGGAGTCATTCCTTCACCAACCTCACAGCCGGATGGACGTGTTTTAAAATCATTTAATGTTCTAAGGTACATGGAGAACTCAGAGGCGACGAGGGATACGTGCACTATTGTGTTTGGTTAAATTTTAATTATTTTATATCACTTTGTGCTACCATCTTTAAGGTAGCAGGATTGCTGCGGTCAGTAAGCGAGTTTTTATTTTATAGGGAAATGTTAATTCGTTTGAATTTTTTTATTTTAAAGCTTGTTGTTTCATCTAGTACGTGTGTCGTAAACATAATTTTTATCCATTTGTCACGTAAGTGGTATTAACCTCTCTTTTCGAGTAGCTATAACCTCAGTCGCCTGCCAACCACCGCTCGAAACAGACATTTCTAGTCGTGCTCCTGAGACACAGCATGTAAGACATTGCTTCACTAATCTCACAGCCGACCAGATGTGTTTTGGGAGAGCTGCTTTTACGATTTAATTTATACCTACTTGTTTTAAATTTGTCGTTAATTCATGTCGTGTAATTGTAGCTATAAGTCGTTACTTAATTTTTTTATCTACTTTTAAAAACCAGGATAGTCATGTAGTTGTGTTCGTTTGAAATTTGACATTCCATTCATTATAGTTTTTCCTATGCGATATTTCATAATTTCTCTAGTGTGTAACATTAGTGGTTTAATTGCATTTGGAAACAGTCGTCGTGTATTTAATCATTTACACTTAAGTTCTTCTGTTAATCATTAGTAACATACATTACATAAATCGTATTCAGATCTCTTTCAGAGTTTTTAAATAGCTATTTCACAAACGACTTCTTCACCTATATAGAGCTTAATCAACATCGCTGCACCTCTCTCAGTCGCCTGTCAGACAAAATACTCTACAAAATTAACATATATATATATATATATATATATATATATATATATATATACATACATACATATACATATATATACACACACACACACCCCTTTCCCAACACAAGTCCACCTCAGTACAATGCGAGAGCTCCAAGGGTAAACACCTACCAGGTCACTCTCCAAAAAATTATGTCACACAATACATATATACAGCTTCCCCAACACAGCCTCACCTCATACAACGACAGAGCTCCAAGGGTGAGGACGTATAAAAAAAAAAGAAATAAAATGCCTTAGCACACCTTTGCACAAAACTATACACTTATCAACTCACACAAAATTAATTAAAAATATATTAATTCATTAAATTAAATTAATTGGATCAATCAAAATTATTTTATAGGATTAAGATTAGCGAAAATAACGACATTTTCTGATCAGATTAAGATCAGATTCAGACTTAATCGGATCAATCAATTTGATATCAAATCGATAATCCTATTACTCAAAAGTGAAGTAACGCCCCTACTTATTGTGGGGCCATTATTCTTTGACGGAATGGTGGAAGGTGGAAGTTAACTGTACCATGTTGCAGGAACACTGTGTGCCAGCTTTTCACCAACTTTACCCTGATTACGATTGCTTTTTCCAGCAGGGCGGTGCACCGCCACTTTTCCATCGATATGTACGATGGCTGAGGATGAAATATTTGTTGGGCTGACCAGGAAGTGTTGCGCAGCCACCTGAATCTCCAAATTTAACGCCGTTAGATTTTTATTTGTGGGAAACTCCGCAGAAGAGACTGTACGCCACAAAGCCGTGGACACTCGACGGCATCAGAGACGCGATTGTGACCAAATGTGAATCCTAATTCAAGGAAACCATAGTTACTATTTGTCGTTCTGTTATGCAGCGTTTCAGATGCTGTTGGCGGACATACTGAGCATTCATATCTGTTATTAACATTCGCACGCACCCAATGTTTTCATCAAAGTGTTTTAAATAGTTTCTCTGTTACTCCCATTCAAAGAGTGTAAATGTTAATTTAGGAAATCCGATAGGTACTACCAGCATACAAAGTCAAGCTGAAATTTGTTACATGGTTTTGTAGTTATAAAATGCGAAGCTAAAATTTTTGTATGGCTGCCATTTAGAATGTAAGCATTTAACGCACTTAAAACATAATTTTGCATCGCTAGCCAAAGTACTACTTGTTTGCCAAATTTGGTAGGATCGGTTTATTTCCCACGAACTATGACACGAAAGCTCTATATATTAATGTGGCACTGTATTGACATATTTGATGCTTGTAATATATACTTCCAACATACTAAGTTTGGTCGATATTGTTCAAACGATATTGTTGAGATACAAATTGTCCTAAAGTATTTATAATGGCAACACTTTGAAAATTAGTTCCTAAACCATTTAAATTCCGTACATCTAAATTACCTAACAGAGCATTTTTGTATGGCCAATTCAGTGGCAGTCAGTTGAGTAATTCCCTTTGATATAAATGAAAAGCTTAATTTTTTCATGTAGTGCTATGTTCCAAAATGGTGCATCAATGACAACATTCCTTTCTAAATTCAGTGCTTGCATCATACACTGTCAACATACCAAAATTGTTGATATCGGTTTAGTGTTTGCTGAGATGTGACAGCACCCAAATGCTTAAAATGGCCGCTGTTTTTAAAATAAGTATCCATTGTGGTCGAAAATTACAAAAGTTGGGTCTCCTTACTAAGTACTATATAATATTTGTAAAGAGTTTGGTGAAATTCGGTTCACAAGTTCAAAGGTTTTTGGGGTGGACACACATAAACACACACAAACATGCTCACCTTTATATTCACATAAATGAAAGTGATCTCATAATCCTATCACTCCTTCGGAAAGTAGGTTAAAAAGCATGAAACGTATAATAGTAATTATAGAGAAATAGCATTAAACAGGTTACTAGCGCTTCTCATAAGAAGAGGAATAAAACATTTCTTTTGCATAGGCAAAGGAGTCTATAATTGAACGACAGAATTGTAAATGTTCATAGAAGACTGTATTTCATCGTGGAAGTTCACAGTAGTTAGACCTTTGTAAAGATCAAACTCGTTTTTTGAGACGTTTTAATTACTACCCAACATTTTCAAAGACAGTTTACCATCTCGGCACATCACTACTTTCCTCGAAAATATATTTTATTGTTTAAAAACAGTGAATGTGAATGAGGCATGTAACGGAAGATCAGTTCTCTCATTATTTTCAGGAATATTAACTTGATCACTAATTAGACAAAATGGGATGTCATTTAAATAATGAAATCCAAAACCTTCAAATCAGTTTTGAGAAAATTAAACTGTATTAATTGCTATATCTTCAACCATGACAGTAGTTTAACTATGTTTATTCTGGCACATGGCATCTGGCCCCATATTCGAATCGGGGCAACAATGACATATGGCACTGGAGTCGAAGCCAACCACCATCTTGATAGAGGTCAGAGCTGGGAGCTGCGCTCAGCGGCCTAGCGCGAACATGTTAATGACAAAATGTACGGTTTTACCTCCAAATAACTTCAGAAATAGTTGTTTTTGCTCCTAAATCACCATTTTCACCAAATAAAACACAAAAATGTGCCTAACGAGTCCTCAAATGAGCAAAGCAGATTCGAGGCCCCTCCATATACAAGCCACATATTCCTCAGAGCAACAACGCAGATTCGAGGCTCTGAATTAGGTTCAGCAGATCAGGTGGGTCAGAAGTCATGTCCCCCCTCCTCCAACCATTATCCTGAACCTCCTCCCTCAACTAACATCCTGATCCCCCTCCCAACCACCTTCACCCTCCCCACCACTACCACTCTCCCCACCACCACACACCCTCACCCTCTTCCTTACAACCCCTTACCATCACACCTATCTCTTCCATCCCATCTTCATTACCCCTCCTATCCCAATGAGACTTGGAGGTGATGGTGGAGGCATAGAATCAATTTTTGCTTCATCTCCGACGAAGCTGAGCCCTCATGATTTATTGTGATGAATAAGTTAATCACCCCCATCGAACAACTGACTCTCGACACACACAACCCGGGCATTCTACATGATGTGGTTTGCAAAATGTTTTGAGATACCTTTCATAGCTCGCATGTTGTTTCACGACATCGTCCACGACACACACATATATATATATATATATATATATATATATATATATATATATATATATATATATATATATGGGGAATGTTTCGCAACTCTCATCACAGTTCGCAGCATGGTCCATGATATACTTTGACGAATGTTTCGTAGTTTACATATTGGTTCGCGACATGGCTCACAAAGAGATTAGCATCTTATTACATTAACCACTACTAGATTCACTGCATGATCGTAGTGGATTAAGTATTCTGCTATGTTTTGTACGAAGAGATTAACAAGGAGGTTCATATTAGTCGATATGTTTCAATACTCATCATCATTGTTTGTTGGTACTAATGGTTGGTACTGGCGGATTGAATTGTCTTACTAGATGGAGTTGCCTATTGTTTTAGTCAGTAAGGAAGGCGCCAATTTTGGGAGTTGGTCTCGGCTGAAGCTATTCTTGGGTGGATTCAGTCGTCGGCCAGTATGGTTGGCTGGTGTGGATTTTGTATGTTGGTCTGGATGGTTGGCATGGTCGTATGGTGTGGGTAGCTAGTAATCGTCAGTCTGATTGGTCAACTGGTCTGGTCAGCAGGAACAGTTCGTATGAATGGCTCGACTTGATAGTCGTCAGACTGGTCGACTGGTATGGTGAGTTCGTATGGCTGGCTGGTATGGTCGGTTTGTATGTTTGGTCTTGCCTATTGATATGCCAGTATGATGTTTATGTCGCCATATTTAGTGTTTATTGTAAGACTAACGTCGTTTCCTGTTGCATGCAGTTTTGAGAGACTTGCACGTCTGTTAGGTTGGCTCCCTGTGCTGCGTGTTTTTCGAGCACATGTTAATTGCTGTGGTGGCCATGTGAGTGAGGCAGCTGTCATGGCTAGACGGTGCTACCACCACTCGGGTCTCGGCAGAGTTGGGAGCAGCGGCGTGAGCGAGAGTCGTAGCGAATCAACCAATTGAGAAGGTAATTGACCGGCGAGCCATAAATCTCGGAGACTGCGAGAGAAGTATTGATTAGTTTTGGCCACGTTTCATGTTGCAGTTTGATGGTAACACGAACGCGAACGAATAATGGAAATATTGATTCACAATGCAAGTTGATGTAGAACTGTTTATTGAACCTCGTAATTTGAAGCCGGAATAATGCAAATGATTGAGTTATTTGATACGTGAGTACAATCGTTTTCGAGTGAAGCTCGGTAGCTGCAGTGTATTAACACACAGAGTTACAAGGTTAGTAACTATGTATTAGTGTGTGCAAATTTTTACGACTCCTGAAAGTGCACAATCGATGTGTTGTGTGCATTTTCACTATTCGAATGGAACACTAGCTGCAAGAGTCGGTTCAACTGATCCTTTCATCATTCCTGTGCCCATTTTTCTGGCTTGCTATGGGAATATACGAGTCTTGCGGAGTTGGGGCGTATGACATACTCCACATTGAAAATCACACTAGGCCCAGTTAACCATTCAGGTGGGGTGTACATATGATGGTTTCTGCAACAGCGACTTTCAATGTAACTTGCTTAATAGAAATGTTCAGCACCGATGCTAAGAAAATGCACCAAGTCATCATGAGGGAAAATCACCACAATAGTGACTAATATATTAATGACAGTAATTTATAGCTGTCTAGTTAAAATCACTATAACACTGACTGGTATTTTAATAATAGTAATTAGTATCTCTATAGATAAAATCACAGTTACAGTGATTGACATTCCAATCAAAGAAATATGGAACTGTGTAGATAAAATACCCATAATAATGACTGATATTAAAACCACAGAAATCACTAAATGTGTGTAGTTATTTATGGAGCAGGTATAGTAAAATATTCTGATCAAAACAAGGAATCAGGAACATAACTAATACTTATTGAGGTTATATAGACTGTCCTATATCACATGTTAGTGAGCATTTAAATTGCGTACCTGCCCTTTTGTTTAGGGATTTTTCTAAAGTTTGTATTTTTAATGGTATTGCAAAATATCTCCATAACCCATAATGACTTTGTGTCGCCAGATATTGTAGATATAGTAGGTTATGATGTTTGTTAATGAGCATATATCAATATTTATGAATAAATTTTTTATTCAATCACAGTTGGACTGTTGTCAATTGGTAAAAGTTTCCTTATGCTTTATTTAAATTGGCATGAAGTTATAGTGGCTATTGCTGAATGTTATTGAGCACGTTAGATATGTACCTGCTGCTCAGTTCTGGTTAATTTAATGTTAAGGTTACTATATCCTATCAGCTGTGTATTGTGTACCCAGTGTTAATGGTAATTGAGGTTAGATGTAGTCGAAGCATAATTGTGTAAGACAGAGCTGGAATGCTGTGGAATGTTTGTGGACATAATGCTCTTTTATGAGAGTTTTACTTTTGATCAAATAGAGTGTGGTCATACTATGTTCGAGTTGCCTTGTGAATTTAACTTCCTATACACTTATTATGTCAATGTCTTCGAATGGGAACAAAAACTATTATTCGCCACTTTGGCATTTTTCCATCTGTTGCCATCATAAAATGGTGCTTCAGTTCTGCACTACTTTGCTCTTCGGAGCATGTTAACATTAAGTGAACTTGTGTTGTATGTTCAATAAAAATTATGCGTACTTCATTGCTGTATAAGTTATCTAAATCAGAGTTGGTAGCCAATTTGCAGGCTGTCGGGATACTGGTAGAAGAAAAGAGCGATGCTTATACATTAAGATGCAAATTTGCTGTGGTTGTAAGTGGTATGGCACGAAAAAGGTTGGTGCCAGTTTGGATGAATGGGGTGCAGGCACCAAAGTCATATTTGGCTCTTAGTTGTCTTAAAAGTATCCCTCAGATGATTAATTTTGAACCACTATCCTTTATGTAGTTTATAAAAGCAGTTGAAATGTTAAACTAAGTCAGGTAATATAATCTGATATTGAATTACTGCAAGAACTGATCCCTCACTGTTTGGGTGTTACGTTGGAGGTACTTTTCGAAGGGGTGAAAGGATATAATTTTCTGGATGGAGGGGGGAAAGGGGATGGGAGTTCGAATAAAATCAAAGTTTTGGAGGACATTGTGTCCTAAAAGGATGTTGTAGGACTTGATGTAGAAGCATGTGTACAGATTTCAGAAGTAGGGGGAGAATTTGAATCAGTACTTACAGGAACTCATTGAATGATCAGCCTCATTGGTGGTTACTTTGAGTGAGGGAGAAATTATAGCACTAGGCAGCTTTGTGTTTTATGTCTAAACAAAATATGTACATGAATCGAAGGTGTAGAGGCTGAAAGTGGATAATTTGGAGTATTCCTCGGACCAGCACTGGCAAGAGCAAGAAGGTAAAAAATAAAGTTGTGTTGTTGATCCAGTAGATTCTGGTGTAGACGAGAAGAGGGAGGTTACCTGCTATAACTGTAGGAAGCCTAGGAATGTAGCTTCACATTGCAGGGCGCCGAAAAAAGAGATGATGAAATGTTTCAATTGTGGGTACATAGGCCATATTGCCAAATATTATAGCCAGGGGTGTAAGAGTAATGATGATAAAGAGGAACAACGATAACTTGTATTAGTGGAAGGTAAGCTTGTAAAACATTTGTGGATGCCATTCACTGCTGGACAATGCGAAGTTGAAGCCATGTTGGATACTGGTACATCCTTGTGATTCATTACCCAAGTTTTGTTAGCGAACTTGTTAAAGCAAAACCAGAACAAACTTTTTTTCGGTAGAAGAACCTTACAGGTTGCCAATGACAAAGGTCGTCAAGTTAAATTGTTTGTCACCCTTTACTTTAAGATCTTGTGGTGGTCGTGAACTAGGAAATTTTGGGTAGTCCCAGACATCATAAGCAAGTTTGTCCTTGGATTGAATTTCTTGCAAAAGACAATATCACTGTTTGATTTCAAACACAAACACAATTAGTTAATTTTTGGGTTTGCTCCAGGACAACAAATAAAGTTGAATGGTAGCACCCCCGTGAAACAGTTAAAATCATGTGTAGGCATGGAGACCTAAGATGCGATGAGTTCTCCAGTAGCCAAATGGAACAGATACACAATCTTAAGAGACAGTTCCAAGATGTAATAACAACTAAATTAGGGAAATGCGACCTTAAGCAGCATAAGATTTAGGTATTGGGTGATCGCTCTGTTAGATGCACTCCATATCAATGTTCGCCACCTAAAATTTGGACATTTCGTAAAATAATAGCCGATTTGGAAAAACAAGGTATTATCAGATGCAGCATGTCACCATATATGTTGCTGGTGTTTCTAGTAAAAAGAAAGGACGGGAAGGTTTAGGCTGGTAATAGACTATCGCCTGTTCAACAAAAAAAAAAAAAATTGAAGTTGATTATTTATCGATGCCTAATAAAGGTGACTTGAATTATGCTTTTTAGCAGTGTGTGCTGGAGGATGAAAGTAAATGCTACACCAGTTCGTGACAACTTTAGCGTCACTTTGAATGAGAGCGAGTTCTGTATGGAGTCAATGTTGGTGGTCAATGCCTTGCGCGAATTTTCAATAAAATATTTGAGGACTTTCAGTTTAAATTTGTGATATCTTTCCTAGATGACATTTTTGTCTTCCAGAATACCTTTAAAGAACACATTGAACATGTCCAACAGATGTAAATGAAACTGAGCTGGACTGGATTCATGATGAATCTGGAAAAGGTATCATGGGCCAAGAAACAGATTATGTTTTTAGGCTATATTGTCAGGAAAGGTACCTTGATCATGGACCCAGCCAAGATTTCACCGATCATAAATTTCCCTGCTTCCAAAAATGCGAAAGGTGTGATGAGATTCCTTAGAATGTTAGGGTATTTTTGCAAATTCCTTCCAGATTACACGAGTTTGTGCGCCCCTCTTAACCACCTAAAGAGTGAAGAGGCAGAGTTTCGCAGGGACAAGAGCAGCAAATTAGCTTTCATTTGCGAAAACATGCAATTTCGCATCCCCTTGTTTTGAGTTTGTCGAAAGCTGATGAGAAGTTCGTGTTACAGGTGGATGCGAGAAGTCGGGCATTAGGGGCGGTGTTCTTACAAGGTAGTGAAGGTCAGCTCAAGCTGATCGCTTATATTAGCAAGACTTTTTCTGTAATGGAGCAGGGGTACAATGTATATGAGGAGGTACTTAGGTGCATTTTTGGTGGGTGTTGCGAAAAATTTGCACCTTATCTTGAGTACACTGAGTTTGACAGACAACCAGGCTTTCACATGGCTCTTGTCACATCCTCGCCAACTGGGAATGCTGGAGAGATGGGAGATGCGGCTTATCCGATTTAGATTTAAGATTATCCACTTGTAGGGGAATAATTGTATGGCTGATGCTTTATCATGCATATACGATCGGTCTGAGTTTGTGGTGTGCCCCAACAACCCTGAAAACCTTGGGGTAGAGTCCTTGTGCAACATAATACATTTGATTCTTAAATCCTTTTGTAAAAATGATAAATTAGCAGGAAGAGGATGTGGAAAGTAAAGAGTTTGTAGCGAAAGTAGTAAGGGCGAGGAACAGAATGCCAAAATGATTAAGGGAATATTGTACTATGTGGGAAAGAAGGACAAAAGGTTAGTGTGGGTTCCCAAGTTTCTAAGATCGATGATCTTAAGATACTTCCACGACTCACCTGTGGGAGCGCACATGGGGAGAAGGAAAACGGAACTGATAATCCATGGGGAGATTTTTCAGACTAACATGCACATGGATATTAGTGTATATGTGGATACTTGTTATGAATATCAATGTGCGAAACAACCTTTTGAACACTAAAGTAGACATGTGTTCGGTGGATACACCAATGCATCCGTGGCAATGTATGTACATAGATGTATTCGGCCCCCTTTACCACGTTCCAGCAAGGGGAACAATAGCTAATTAGTTTCTGTGGACGGATTCTCTCGGTTTTCAATACTCTTGCCAAGGAGGGATATGGAGGCATTAAGTATTTGTGGAAAGTTGGAAAATGAAATGTTAAAAATCTTTGGAAGTCTCAAGCTCTTGATTTCTGACAATGCCTCTTACTTTATGGGGAAAGTTATCCAAGATCTATGTTTCATTTGGGGTATCAAACAAGTACACACCAGTCCTTATTACTCCTGTCATAACGTGGTTAAGGACCTCAATGGTCCCATTAAGGGTGTCTTAACCATTTGTCTTCACAATAAGTAAAGGAGGTGCGACGAAGTGATCGCGTTATTAAATGTGGCTTCGAAAGCTGTTCCACATAACGCCACTGGGTAATCCCCTGTCATGGTGTAGTTTGTTTGTGAGATTCCACAACCTGTACTTTTGCCCCTGCTTATTTACTTACCACTACCTTATTTATTGTTAAATTAAAACATCCAAATACCATATAAAATCAAGCGTTCTGGAACATGGGCAAGGTACATCGAATACTGACCATAACCACAGTTAAATTAAAATAAATAGTGGTTAGGAAGTTATATTATTGCCAAGGATCTTAAATCCAATAAAATAAAAACATCAGTTAAGGGATGTGTGACTTATTATATATTCGTTCTTTTCCATATAACAATTTTATAACATTTGAACATGTACTTTTGATTAAGTCTTCTTTATATTCATAACAAAATAAATAATTTAATACATATATCCAGGTAACCGAAAATTCATAATCAAATCTATTATCCATTCATTCGTTAAACACACTGTCTAACTCGAAAACATAAATCTCATTGCAATACTAACTTAAGGAGTATGCTTACCCGCGGAATTAAAACAAACAAACTGTCAGGACTACAAAAACCTGAAATTAATGAATAGCTACTTTATTCTGAATATTCCTTATCCTCCATCCATGTCATAAACAAAATATTCCGAATCGGAGAATTAAGAAATACTAATGTGCCTTTAAAATGTCCCCAAAAATTCTAAAACGGCACAACCCGTTACTTTGACTTTGGGGAGTGGACTTACAGCATACCGTGTAATATTAAGGTTTGAGATCTTGTGGATTGCAGAAGAGTAACTCGAAGTAGGAAAGTAGATTCCATTTCATCAATGTTAGTGTTAGTGTACGATGTGCCGTATAAGGTTCAGGGATTCCTGGTCCCTGTTACTCTAAACTTAGTAGACACTGCCAATGATCTTGTTGTGAGGAAGGACCATGTGTCAGCACTGAAATTGTACACTGTTAGTACATCCTAAGGAATTACATTTTGTGATGGCACCCAGTGCGTGGGTTTGGGACAAATCTGATCTAGTGAGTAATTGTTATTACTATATAGTCTTACGTCAGTGTTATTTGTTTCTTATTGGGGCATTGAGTTGCATTATGGGGAGGGTTTTATCTTTACGTTAAAAAAAAATTATTTTGTTACCATGGGTTTTTATGGGCAGTATTGTAGGTAGTTACCACCAAACTGCATTAAGTGTCACTGAATATTGCCTGAGCTGTTTTAACTGGTGTTGGTTATGGTTGTGTGTTGAAGTTGGTGTGATTTAAGGGAGAGGCTGTGATGTTTAAATCGTTACAGTTAGTGTTTATTGTAAGACTAGGGTCATTTTTTATTGCACGGCTGTCTTTAGGTACTTGCGCGACAGTTAGTTTGGTTCTCTGTGTGGCGTGTGGTGCCGAGCACGTGTTAGTTGCCGTGGTGGCCATGCGAGTAAGTTAGCTGTCACGACCAGACAGTGCTGCCACCACTCTGGTCTCGGCGGAGTTGGAAGCAGCGGCATGAGCGAGAGTCGTAGCAAATCAACCGATTGAGAAGATTATTGACCAGCGGACTGTAAATCTCGAGGATCGCGAGAGAAGTATTTTTCAGTTTCGGCTACGTTTCGCACTGCGGTTTGATGGTAACCGAATGCGAACGAGTGATGGAAATATTGATTCGCAATACGAGTGGATGTAAAACTGGTTATAGAACCTCTTAGTTAAAGGCCGGGATATTCCAAATGGTTTGGTTGTTTGATACGTGAGTAGAACCATTTTCGAGAGACGCTCAGTAGCTGCGGTGTATTAAAAAACAGAATTACAAGGAAATTATCTGTGTATTGGTATGTACGGTCCTTACGACCCCCGAAAGTGCGCAATCGATGTGTTAAGTGCATTATTACTAGTCGAATGGAACACGAGCAGCAAGAGTCGGTTCATTGTTCTTGTGCCCATTTTTCCTGACTTACTGTGGGAATCTACGAGTCTTGTGGAGTTGAGGCCTATGGCACAGCTACTTCCCATAGAACATCGTATTTGTCCCAGTTCAACATTCAGATTGGGAGTACATCTTATGGTTTCTGCAACAGTGGCTTTCAAAATAACTTCTTATTATTAATGTTCAGCTGCCATGTTAAGAAAATGCACCATGTCATCGTGAGGGAAAATCACCGTAATAGCGATTGGTATTTTAACGGCAGTAATTTATAGCTGTATACATAAAATCACCGTAACAGTGACTGGTATTTAAAAAACAGCAATTAACAGTTGTATATAGCCTGTGCATGGTAAAGTGAGCACTTTTTAAGGCTCTGCTAAATGTTTACTTTTAACCAATTTCTATCTTCCCGCCACTTTTTAATATAAACATTGCCATATGGCCAACAAACATAGTGTATACATTCCACCACTCCCAAAATCTAATGTCTGAAGCTGCCATAAAAAATATTTATTAGTGGTTAATGCCTACAGGAAGGGCCTTAAAAAGTGCTCAGTTTACCGTGAATAGACTATAGATAAAATCACTGTAACATTGACTAGTATTCCAATCAAACAAATCAGTAATCGTGTTGATAAAATCACTGTAACAGTGACTGGATAACAATCACAGAATTATTAATTAAATGCGTGTAGGCATTTATGAAGCAGGTCTATTAAAATATTCTGATCAAAATAATGAATTAGGATCATAAGTATTTATTGAGGTTATATAAGCTGGACTATGTCGTATATTGGTGAGCATTTAAATGGTGTACCTCCTCGTTTTTATTATAGAAATATTTATGTTTGAAATTTTAATGATATTGCTAAATATATGCTTAAGGCATAATTATTATGTGTAGCCAGATATAGTAGGTTATGAAGTTTGTTAATGAGCATGTATCAATATTTACGAATAGATTTTTTATTCAATCACAGTTGGTCTGCGGCCAATAGGTAAAAATGTGCTCTATGCTCTATTTAAATGTGGGGTAAAGTTATAGTGGCTAATGCTGCATGTTATGAGCACATTAGATGTGTACCTGCTTCTCAGTTTTGGTTAATGTTAACCTTATTGTTAGTGTTAATCTATCCTATCAGCTGTGTATGGGTGTACCCATTATTAAGAATAATTAAGATTAGATGTAGTGCATGGATAATTGTGTGGGACAGAGCTGGAACACTGTGGCATGCTGGTCGGTACATTGATCTTTTATTAGAGTTGTAATTTTGATCAAATAGAATGTGGTGAAACTATGTTCGAGTTGACTTGTGAATTTATCTTCCTATTCATTAGTAATGTTACTGCCTTCAAATGGGAACAAAAACTATGACTCGCCGCTTAGGTGTTTTTCCACCTGTTGCCGCCATAAAATGACGTTTCGTCAGTTGGACTTGGTGGGTCGTTGGCCTGGTTGCTTGGTATGGGTGTTTGGTATGGATGGCTCTTTTTGTCTGGTATGGACAGTTCGTGTAACTAACTGGTATAATTGGTTCGTATGGCTATCTCACATGTGTACTTGGTATCGCCACGTTATGCAGTTATCATTACAGCTTTATTGTACTGTCATTGAACCATTTTTCTCATTCAGAGAAACTTGGAAACTTGAATGTATAATGTGCTATGATTAGAAACGAAAATTACACCAATAAAATATCCTTGGGTGGTCGATTGCGTAGTTGTCAGACTAATCGCCTCCCTGATCAAGGTAGAATGACGATCGAATCCTGGAGGGGCAACCTGGATTTACGCATTTGGTAAACGTGGCGGACGTTGCCGTTTTCGAGCGGGTTTTCTCGAGGTACTACCGTTTCCCCTGCCCCTGTATTCCGCCGCTCCTACATATTCATCTCACTTCACCTTCACCGGCAATGTTAAGCGCCGGCCTAAACCTCTTAACTATTTTGTTATAGTGTCTGCCTTTATCACAATACTTATCACAGAAGTCAATTCATTCCGGCTAAACCAACAAATCTACAGAGTAAAATATGAGATAAACTGCATAAAACAATGTTAAAAGTCATCAGTATTTTTTAAAACCTTTTCCGCTATTCGGTTATATTTGGAAACACGGCTTAAAAGTTAAAGTTCCGAAATAATTGAAATGTTATTAAATATATAATAACTGGTTCCACTTCCGCGGAAGATCTGGTAACTCTTACCTAACTGTTCTACTCAGTTGCTGTGAAATTCATAATAAATAATTACTTTTATAAGTCTAGTTATTTGGCTGAATAACAGTTAACGTTGTTTTCTGTAATATTTGGCGTAACTCTTTGTTAATATAGATAGTTAGAATAAACGTGTTTTAATTATTATAAAAACTACCCGCATTTGGTTTACTTCTTCCCATTCTGCTTTGAAAGGGACAGTTGAATGAACACCTGGACTGATGAATAAACTCTGGAATAATGAATGAACTCTAGAACAACGAATTAGCAGTAAATTCACTTAATATACCCCGTATGGGACTACAATTATTTAATCCTGTTGTGAGATGATCTCTCGGACCCTCGAAGCAAAGGATTTTCACTTTATTTAAGCCAGTAGAACGAATACAACTTTAGTTTAACCCCTAAATTCTGAGCAATGGTTCTGATTTTCTAGCTATGCAGGTTTTCAGGTGCGTCCGTTTCTTGCATAGATGTGGTACGCAACATTTTTGGCGGCGGTCCTTTTATTTTATACACTATTAATGTTGATAGTCGATAATATTACCAAATATAGAATAATATTAAATTAAGTCTGCTCTAGCACAGGTTGTATTTATTCAAGACAGTCATAGGTTTGATATTTTCGATATCACGCATTAAAAATTTTTTTATTTACTGCCAAGAGACATACTTAACCAAAATAAATACCATTTTAATAAACACTCGTCATATAAGTTGTGGTACCTTCTCTTAAATTCAAATAATTATATCTCATATGCATGTCACAGTTTTCAGATAGTTATTTTCAAAAATTATTTGACACTTTCTCTTTCGTTCGCCTATTTCTGTATTTGATTGCTGGTATTTCTATGCGGGGGAAAAGGCACTAGGAAAATAAAGTGAATACAACAGGTTGCTGATCCTTTGTAACACCGACGCTAATACAAAGAGGCCAGGAATATAACTGTAAGCAGCGCCACGACGTAGATGTAGGCAACACCGTTTAACTTCTAAGAGCCGTTACACATGGACGCGGATTGTCCGCCCTCCGCCACCCGTTCATGGAGCGGAGTACCTGTAGTGGAATGGCGGTATTCAGATGCACGCGTATTATCCGTACGCGTAGGAGCCATCCGCGTCGCGTGTTCCTATTGGCTCAAGTTACTACTTGCACAAGACACACAGAGGTCCGGCGCGGAGTACTGACGCACGTGCTGTACAGTCATTATCATATCCTCGTAGAGTGCATGTCACTTCGCCTATGAATATCGATACGGAATTGTTAATAACGGCTGTGGAATCTTATCCTTTTATCTGGGATGCATCAAATGAAGAGTACCAAAACAGGGATAAGAGACTGAAGGCTTGGCAGGAAATATGTTGTTTCGTGGTAGACGGCTTTATGGAAAAGGATGAGGCAAGGAAGAAGGAAATAAGTAAGTAGAAGTAATTTTCGTACCTCTAACATAATGGTGTGGGTATGGAAGTATGTTGACATTCTTGTATATATAAACTATCAACCAAAGAAAATATGTGAGTCTCGAACCAATATATAACGTTTCCTTTGAGTGCTATACACAAGCGATTTAATAACACGCCGTTTACGAATATGAATACACTAACCTCTTGCCCCGTACCCACCCAGCCATGACAAACAGCACACTGATGTCCTTCTCTAGGTTAATACATACTGTTCAACACAGTGAAATATTCGAAATAAGAAATGTGACAGGTTGTAAACAATTTCGTGATTATGAGATAGTGTGTAACAATGGTATCTGCGTAGACATTGGGAAACATTTTATTAATAAAAATTTTTTCAGTGTTGATCATACAGCTAGTGGCTCACAATACTTACAAGGCAACTGAAATTAACTATGACAAGTCACCAGCAAATACATGTTACTTGTCAGCGACTTAAAAATGTAGCATATTGTTACGATGTTTACGTCATTGTTATTCCATAAGTCGCTATAACACGCAGGTGGGGCAAACAAATGTCTAGCATAATAGAAACTAGCATTGTTTTTGCAATTATGAGTGTAGGTAAACAGTCTTGTACTATATGTCGCAAAAATGACAGTTACAGTATTAGTGTAAAACGTTTTGAGCTTTAAATCTATAAACATATTATTACTAACCGACGTGACACATTTAGGCCTAGTAGATTAGGAACCCGTTTTGTTCTACATACCTCGAAGTACAACAGGTCAATGTATTTTTGCATCTTGCCATGGTACCGCCCCCACACCTACAAAATATCAGCAAATATTGTCGGAATTGTCTTGCAGGAAATATCAGGTACCGTGCCTACATTTCCAATATCTTGAAAACCAACAACTGAAAGTGTTTGCTCGAAGGTGTATCCCTCCCTTGCTCTCACAAAGTTGTGCAGCACACATGTTTTTACGACAGAAATGGCAGTATTTATGTTTACATTAATAGGTCTACGAAAAATGCGCCACCTGTTGCTGAGAATGCCAAAAGAACATTCGATAAATCTGCGAGCACGGGTTAGCCTTTAATTGAAGATTTTCTTCTTATAAGTTAAATTCTTTCTAGCAAAAGGTCGCAAAAAATTTCTTGTTAAAGCAAAAGCCTCATCGCCCACTATGACAAGTGGTACTGGTGGTCCATCAGAACCAGGCAAACGTTTTGGTGGTGGTATTTCCAGAGAATTGTTTTCCATATTGTCCCAAAATACACTACGTTTGAACACACTCGAATCACAATTTCTTCCATACGCCCCAACATCAATGTAAGAGAAGCAATAGTTGCCATCACAAATTGCCAACAATGCAATTGAAAATAAATGTTTGTAATTCATATAAAGTGAACCACCTTCGATAGGTTTGATGATCCGAATGTGTTTGCCATCGACGGTCCCAATGCAGTTGGGTTAGTTGGCTAACACCTAAAAACCATTACTTATCTCTTGCCATATCTCCGATGTAGGCGCAGGCATACACTCGTCTTTGACGTTATCCCTAATTGCCTGACATACTTTTCGGACAATTTCTGAAATAGTTCATATACCAAGTCTGTAGGAGTATTGGAGGTCGGTGAAAGTGTTTTGCCTCTTGCAAGATATTTGTTTACGTTAATAACATGCAGTGTTTGACGTTGCTTTAAGAAAATAACACATTTATGATTAGAAAAGGAAAATTAAGCGTTTTGCCGGCTAACTCAGAAAATTATTATTATTTGATTCATTATGTTTGAATATTGTATTGGATATATATTCAAAGACTACTGCCACTGCCGAGCCACGGGAAAAGCATGCGAAATCAACAAATCTGAAAGTCTGCGATGCACCAGACAAGCCGAGACGCACCTTCTGGCGAGGAAGGGAGCGCACAGCCCGGCCGGAAGTGGATATGGGGATGTGTACACGGTAGTCGCCTAATATCTGGGAGAAATTTTAAACCCTGATTTCTGGTTCACTAGAAGTCTTGAGAGCCGATGAGGGTGAGGCGAGGTGAGCGTAGGGCAGGGCCGGAATGCAAGAGGGGAGGAAGCGTGAGATCCCCGAGGAAACCCGCCGACCAGCGGCATCGTCCGGCACGATTCCCACTTGCGAAAATCCGGAGGCGACCCCGCCAGGAATCGAACCCAGTTCGCCTTGGTGGGAGGCGGGTAGTCTAACCCCTAGACCACCGCGGCCCCTTCTGGTTGTAGGTCTACGTAGTCGGGACTTGTAGTTGAAAGAGGCGTGTCAGAGAAGTTTGCTGACGCTAATTCAGTAGGGTGGGAATAAGTAGAATGCATGTGGGGGTGTTGGAGTTGCCACCAAGTGAACAACGTGGACCACTTCAAATCTATGGAACATCACGAATGGGTTGATCGACAATTGAATGGCGAATTGATTATTGTACTGCGTAGACTATAACCAGTAACTGCGCTAATAACATATTTTGTATTTGAATATTTTATCAATATATATTTAAGGTTTTTATTTGATTACGAATAAAACTACCGATCTTTTCAACTTGGGGGAAAAAAAAAAAAAAAAAAAAAAAAAAAAAAAAAAACAGTTCTGCAAACAATCAAATAAAAACAAGCATTATAAAAGGAGAGAAAATACGTATCTACTCAGAAAACAGCTAACCCTGTTGTATTTTTTATTTTCGAGTTATATCACGCCATTTAATACATGCGCACAACAAATTATCTCACTAACGGAAGCATGGACATTTTAGTGATATACGAAAAATATTCTTAACTAGTTGTATGATGCGTTCATGTGGAGGCAAAACATATGTGCTAAAGATCCCAACCTGATGATTTAATTTTTTCCATATCTTGTATAGAACTGGTAAATAATTGAATAAATAATGAAGAGTGTACTATTATTCGCCAATTGCGTTGCACGAACGATATATCATAAGGCACATTTGTAGTACGTACATACATTTATTACCACCCAATAAAATTTGAAGTCGTTGCATGAAATCATTCGCAGAAACGCATAAGCTGCGCGTCGGGAGTATTACAGTAACTGCGCATTGGGAATCCGGGTGTAGTTTGAACTTAATACTCCCCTAAACTTACATACTCTAAACGAAGCTGCAAAATCCTTACACTTGATTCACAGACTATTTAAATGACCTATAGGTTTGAATTATTATGGCGTGACACTAATTGTTAAGGTCCTCGTTTAGAAACTTTGGCTTTTCATGATAACTACGATGAAATGAAAGTGAGCAATTAGTGAAGTATAACTCTAGACTTATACCTTTCACGCTTCTTTCTCGACCAACCGCGTTCTCGTCTGCCATGCTTGAGTGGAGGCACTGGTGCTCATATCTCCTCCACACATGACCAGTTCTTCAAATCTTGTAATTAAACGTGATAATTTCTTATTTTTACAAGATAAGATATTGTGGCCTCCTCCCGCCCGCAGTTAACACAATTGAACAATCCTATGAATCGCTAACACTAAAACTAAACGGAATGAAAGGATTTTTTATACTACCCAGTCCTTATAGCTAACTGAAACAAACGTTAGCAAAACTGGTATCAGGACACATTTACGAGTGCATGACAATATATGCAGAAATTATAAAATTTTTAAGTATTAAAGTAATAAAATAAATATAGGGGCACTGCTATGGCATAGTTCCTTCTGGCAGGGTTCGGAGCCAGAGCCGGCGCCGACCACAAGCCATCTTGGAGTTTTTTCCCATTTTCTCTCTCAGAATCGCTTCTTTTTTCTCATAATCACGTGTTTTAACCCATAAAAGGCCTAAAATTGCCCTTCTCCCCTTAAAAGTTTCAATTTTTCCAAAGTTTGTGAAAAACTTGTAGAATACACTCATGTGCAAAACGAAGCCACCCAAATACAATTTTAAGATTTTGGGTGGCTTCCTTAATGCACAATGCGGTATTTGAGAAATCGATAAAATAAAATAAATTAATAAGTATTTTATAAAATTAAACATATTTTTATAATTAGAAAAAATTAAAGACGTAAGTCTTTTCAAGGCGCATACGATTGTGATGTCATACCGTCGTTCTGTCTCGTTTTTTCATGCTCTATTATTCCATCTCTTTCTCTCATTCCATCACTTTCTCTCTCTCTCTCTCTCTTGTTCTCATTTCATCTCTTTCTCTCACACTCTCTCATTCCATCCTTTTATCTCTTTTTCTCCTTTCTCTCTTGTCTCTCTGATCCCATCTCTCTCACGTGACTCACATACGTTCGACACCACCGTCTACATAGTTCCTCCATCGCCTGCTAGAGTGCGCGAATCGCCGTTGTGTATATTTATTTATGAATTTAAATATGCAATTTTCTATACAGGAGAAGATATATAAAATTTTTATTGTAAAGTACATTCCAGGTAGGACTTTGTAAAACATATTTGATTTTCAATATTTTATTTTTAAAATTCAAATTTTTTTAGATATTTTACTTTATTAATTAAGTCGACTAGTATTGTAACCGCGTACGCGCCGACAGTCCCACGAGACAGGCGTGCCTGTTGTGACATATGAAGAGTGCACTGACGTAGGTAGGCACCGCACGGGAAGAGGCACATCCACCAAACCCACAAGTCTCACGAACGAGTCCATTTTTTTTTTTTTTTTTTTTAAGTTCTGAAAGCAGTGCTGTTTATAGTCCATTCACGGTTACTTCCCGACTTTTCTCAAGTCCTGCTCATGTTCTACAATCAGACTGATCTTCCGCCTCGTGCAAACAAAGTTTAACCATTCATATGAAATTACATGAAAGTGACAACGCACCGTATTCGAGCGCACTCAGTTCAATTAAATTTTTCATGAAAAATATTTCTCTCTGGGTATTTCCAATACACCTATTTTTTCCCAGTTTATAATTTTTTATTAATTATAAATTATATAATACAATTTACAGATAAAATACAACAACAATTTCAATTCAAACAAAAATAAGATACTCTTATTTTAAGGGTAAAGTGAGCACATTTGAAATCAACCTTAGATCAATCAACCTTAGAAATATATCACGGCCCCTTCCTGCATATATTTTAGCGGGCGCACTGAGTGATATGCACGTAGTAAAGTTGGTAACGATGGATGGAAAGTAGTCGCGCATCTCAATGTCGAATAAAGAGTGTTAGGTAATCATTTCCTTTGTTTTCAATTTTTTTTATGCATTGAGGTGTAATAATTACTAGATTGTAAGATATTTACTTTCCTTATAATTTCACAGTCTCACCTGACCGACGCATGAATAAAGTGATGAGGCCGATGGCAATGCTAATTTTACATAAGGCGGAAGAATACACAACATGCATACAAGTAGATCTTAAGCAGGGCTTTGAAAACTCATACACGGGATCATTTTTCAATGGTTTGAGTCAAAAAATGGGAAGCAACCGCGAATAGAATGTATAGCTGTATCCATTGACCGAGCGGAGTCTGCCCCTCGCGCCTAAGATGATCTCACATGAATACACTCAGCTGACTGTAAAACTGCCGATAAATAGCTGAACATACGACTGTTTGCAGAATTGTCATAAAAGTGCACTCTTTCGTAAGACTATACTTTAGAAAAAATTCATTGTTAATTCTAAAGCCAGATTTGGCTTATGTAGCACTGTAGAATAAAATTAATTTTAGGGTAAGTTAGAATACCTTGTGTGAAGTGGTTGTGAGTTTATAGGTGTAGGTCAAGGTGACGTATTTAATCCAACACCGATAAGTGTAGTGACACAAAAGGGAAGGTGGGGATGTTATATTTAACTAAAAAACCTCAAAGTGGCGTTAGAAACAAAGTTTTTCATCAACACAAGCAGGGATAAAAGTACAGGAAAACGTCATTTTACTCAAGGTAATAACAGCATTTTGAAACAGGTAGGTGGCATTCTGAAGTTTTATTCGCACACATCCATTACATCCACTGTCGATGCTTGACTTAACTTTTCCTGGCCTTGGTCTTCTTTGCCTTCCTTAACAGATCGGTTCCATGGCTGCTCGTCCACAGAGCCAAATATGAGGTAAACGACGAAAAACAACACATTCACAGCGGCGGTGATGTAGAAAACCGTGTTCCATGCCGCCAGTGTTTGCTGCAGTAATGAAGAAAACCATTATTAAAAATGCGGTCATTTAGGTAACAAATTCAAGGCACGTTTTAAATTAGGAGTAATATCAACAGATAGGGAAAGTGGTTTAGTCCACTCAGCAGGAACCCATGTAGCATTTTTTGGTTGGGTTAACGTTAATCCAACCTTTGCTAGAAGGTTGGGTCAACGTTGGAAAAATAACGTTGTCTGACCATGAAAACAACACACGGTAATACGTTTACCCAAAATTAGGTTACTGTAGGTCAAACAAGGTACACCCATTTACCAATCAAAAACTTACTGATGTTTTACAACATTGGTAGGTTGTTGGCAAGGCATTTTATTACCTACACAATGCCAACCAATAAACAACGTCTTTCCAAGACTGTACAGTGATATTTAAAAAATAAATTCTTCTATTATAAAATCAAAATAATCCGACCCTTAGAATTGTTATTTCTTTGCTTCTTATGTTAAAATCAACTGCTTTTAATTACAATCCACATACTGAAATCCTATTTGATAGGAAGTGTGCGCGAACCCACTCCCTTTGTATTATCGTTCCAGATCGCTGTCCACTAAACCACCTTACTTCTGCGCAAGCTGTGACGTAATATGAAATATTGTTATAGGCTGTTCACGGTAAACTGAGCCCCTTTGAAAGTCCTGCTTAATATCTACTTGTAAGCACATTGCGTATTTTTCCACCATGCGGAAAATGATCATTGCACGGGCCTGTCCGCTTTATACATGCGCCGGTCAAGTCAAACTGTAAAATTATTAGAAAAGTAAATATGTGATCAAGTAGTTAATTCTTACACTTACTTGCATTAAAAAAGCCGAAAGCATAAGAAATTATTTCATCGTTTACAAATGTTTTCCGAACAATTTTAATAAAAATATTAAGGCGCGGAAGTACTTTCCCTCCGTCATCGTTGTCAACTTAACTGCCCACATGACAGTCAGTGAGCCCTTTGAAATACGACGTGTTTAGGAAACACGTGTACAAACTCGGGCACGTGATTCGTAGGAGGAAAATAACATTTTAGCCCATATGTTTGCATTATTACGTATTTCAGCAATGGGGAATTTTATTAATGTTTTCCATTACGTCCGTATTTCGCTAGTTAAATTTCTTAGAAGGAACCTTTAATGTGGGACTCTATTAAGAGCATAAAGTTGCTTGTTTAACGAGTTTTCCTACCTGAGTTACTAAGGGCGTATAAATGTACCGTAAGAATCTTACTGCTGCCAGAAACTGCAAGTTGTTGTTAGTGTTAATGGTGACCGGAAAGTAAATATACCTTTAAAATGGCTGACTCGTACGTGTTACAACGTGAACAGCAGGAAATCATTATATTGCTGAATTTAGAATTGTTGAAATTATTTAATGGCGAGAGAACGGTCATTATGTCGCGTCTGTAATTTTTCACGAGCGTCTGCAGTGAGAACTTATAGCATGGCATTGCTAGTCATACATCCTCTCATGGTCGGCACATGGCAGATATATTATTTGAACGCATGCGTGCCTTGCATCCCCTCCCTGTTTCAAGAAAGGGATTAATGTGGATGATGAAGAGCAGACTACATGCATATATGAAAGTTTGCAGACGGGTCATGCACAGCAGCATAAATATAAAAAAATGCATAGAGACAGAGAGAGAGAGAGAGAGAGAGAGAGAAAGTAAACAAACTATGACAATATCCTAATAATCTAGATGGTAGACAAGGAAACTGAAGGGAGAGGTATTGCTTTAACTCTCCCCGCCGCGTCGAGGAGCGTTTCTGTACCTGCCTGTCGTGACGTCACTGGGGGTATTCGCCTGCTCCCAACTGCCTGTAGTTAAGCCGTCTCTACACGATATACAATTTCTGCTACCTTCTGTTATACCCATGGGCACAACAGAAGGCATAAGAGTTTCTGTAGCAGAAGAGAAGAAAGAATGGAACAGTTCATACCCACACGTCACCTAAAGTGATAACCGAAAATTGTAAATGTCAGGCAAAAACAACTCGCAATCGCAAATGGCAGATATTCCGCAGTTGGCAGAGCTGCAAATGCAATCAAATATTATACGTAGGAGCTTTGCGGTACATCCAAAAAGTACGAAGACAATTTTTTTTTCCCCGAAGACTGTATTTATTTAAGTTTCTGAGTACAAGTACTAGACTATTAATGGATGGAAAATTATGTTCGTAACGGCACTGCTTATGTATAAAAAATCAAGGTACTCTTTTCACATTTATGTACAACGGACGTTTACGCGACTAGTTAAATCATCATTAAATTATTTAAATATTTATCTTTAACAAGCATAGTAATAAACATTGTGGTTTCCGTGATTAAACAAGCTTATACGTTAAGAGACTAAAAGAAGGGGGAAATATCACAATACCCGTAATAAAGCTTTTATGTGTGGGAGTTATAGTCACTCCTGCTACATGCATTAAAATAAGTATTTACACATCCCATTTTCAAGTTGTGTGTGTAGCACAGTGGGTTAGTGCACGGGTTTATAATATGAAACTTTTGGTTTTAGAGTTTAAATCTCCGTCATGAAACGAAATTTTTAGCTATTTTATGTGATGCATTATTGTCGTTTATAATTTATGTTATTGTCAGTAAACGTTTATTTCTAGAATTTCTTTGGATAAAAGCAATAATACACACGTACTGCACAGTGCAATCGGCTGCCTGCAGTTTTTTATTTAGCTTTGGTTTGTATTATTGCTTTTAGATGAAGAAATTTAAGTAGGCATTTTCTGGTAATAACTTCAGTTATAAACAGCAATAATGTATCGCATAAAATTGCTAAAAAAATTTCGCGACACGGAGATTTGAACTCTAAAACCTAAAATTTAGCAGCACAAACCCGCGCACCAACCCACTTTTTTTTTTAATAAATAAATTTACTGTCACAAACAATATACAGAGGTTTTTACCCTTAACCTATTATACAGTACACATTCAAACACACAATATAAACAATAACAAAATACTCAATAAAATATCTGCACAGTTCTTACAAAAAACAGGGAGGGGGGGGGGGGGGGGCACAAACCGATATGAACATTTGGTGAACTGGTTTTACTGACAAAGTCGAAGAACCAAACTTCAGTGTTTTCTGACAATAATGGAATATTATTGTTTTGGTATCCTCTGACAACTTCCTAAATACCTGTATAAAATATTATATATACAATAAAAGTCCATAGTTATCACGTATTTTCTAAGTCGTGTTTATTGTTTTATCATGACCGTGGGAGTTAATTGAAACTTTTTCGGTACTTACGCGTACATTAAGTTTCATTTGGTACATAAACACGTTTTACAGAACCCGTAATTTTTTCGTAAACGGATATATACGTCTTCTCGGGCGTCCGCCATCTTGTCTGTCGCAGCTCCGTGCGTATAGAAGAAAATTAGAACACATTCTATTACCGTTTCGGGCATGCCCATGCGTAAGAAAACTGTTATACCCGGAGCCAGACCCCTCCAGAGGGGGCTGGACTGTAACCCACATGGGAGCAGAAACGCTGGCAGAGAATGGGTATGAAAAATGTTACGGAAATGGGTATCGTGTAGGGCCGGCTTTAGAGACAAGGAACGTGCGGGCGTACAGTTTTTTTAGGGTATTTATAGACGGCCTTGTGAAAGTTTAAACAAATTCTTGTTTAAAGGGAAAAAAATTGCGATGTTAATTTCTGTAGTAATTTTGTGGAATATGTCCATGTTGTATTCAGAAACTCCCGGTCAGAAACTATACATTGAGATGTTCTACACCCGTAAAACAAATGTGTGGTCTGATTAATAAGTAAGTAAGTAAGTAAGTGTAAAGAAAATGTGGCGTAGTGAATATTA
This sequence comes from Dryococelus australis, assembly GCA_029891345.1. NCBI lineage: Eukaryota > Metazoa > Arthropoda > Insecta > Phasmatodea > Phasmatidae > Dryococelus > Dryococelus australis. The sequence continues at coordinate 60,658,862 of CM056997.1, read as the reverse complement.
AAATTTTAATATACGCCTCGAACAAGTGAACTACTTTGTTAAAACCGTTTTTGCGTGCAGTGGATGGCAAAGAAAACTAATTATGAAAAACGACACTTTGCCTAGTCTGCTGCTAATGCAACGCCCATCGAGATCCCGCAGAAAAGTGGACGATTTAGGAACAAATGAGTGAAATAATAATGATAATCACACCTGACCTAATGTCAATCTGGAAAACAAAAAGACGGTCAGTAAAAAAAAAATTCTTAATGGAAACAAAATAAATATACTGGAAAACATATAAAGTTACAGGAGCTGAATAAACGATCAAGTGTGTCTATCAGGTCACATTCTCACAGAAGAATTATGCAACAGCCAATATACTAATGTTGTGTGTTAGACAGGTTATATACAAAATACACATCAAAAGTGTTTGTCTGGCACTCAAAAAGAAGTAAAAAGGTATAACTACATCAATGTCACTCAAATAGCCTTTTTCAGTAATGAAATTGAAGAATATAATTTTAAAGGTTTAGCCATTGTGAACGACGTGGGGGACGTAAATCAAATTTTGTGGGCAAACGTATAAATTTTGACCGAAAAATGAAGATTACTTTAAAAATCCAGTGGCTGTAACGAGAAAAATGTGGGTACTCGCTGATGTACCTCCTTTAGTCGTTTTGTTGAGAAATAATTTAATGGATCTTGTTGTTTCACCTCCATGTCGAAACAAAGTGTTTTTAAGTTGCAGGGTCAGGAAATACCTCACGTTAAATAAGTTCCGCTAGTTCCACTGACTCATAAATTTGATAACAAGAGTTCATCATAACTAACTGGCAGCGCACGATGGAACGCAAAACCCGCCATGCAACTGTTCTTGCCACCACACACAAGTTTGATGGAAACTCCCATTATCAAAAAAAAAAGATTTTTTCAGATTCATTTATTATTTTAGAAAAACCTGACACATTGCTTTTTTTATTCAATTTCAAATACAAGGAGAAATTCTTGAAGAGATAAAAGACAGAGAAAACGCTAGAATAGTAGTTATAATTAACTAAAGCGTTTTCACGAAAATATTTTATCGCCTGCATAATCATTAACCGGATCGTAATGAAATTTATTTGAACTGAACACTTGAAATACGTATCTACTTATCATTTCAATCAGGTTGTGCTTGAACATTTATTTTCCCTCTTATGTATGAGAAATAGCAGCTTTGCAGCGAAATATTTCAAACACCGAAGGCGAATTCTTATTTTGGGAAACGAACTCCCTCTGCTATTGGGAATGCGTGTCCAAGAAATCAACTCACGTAACTCGAGCTAATTATCATGTAAATATGAGGCAAAGTTAGGTGGAGGATGGTGTATCAAACAGTACAAGCCGTGGATTCAGCCAAGTTTTAGACGATACATTACGCGAACTATTCAGGAAATACAAAGCATAATCTTTTAACTGTTCCGTTGACGAAGAAGCACTTTGATAGATAGCAGGTTATTCAAATCATTCTAGCAAGGAAGGTTCTTAAAATATTACTGTTAATGGTTTAAAATTATAATTAATTTTAATTTTTGTAAAAAAAATAAATATTTTTTTATATAGTTGGCCTGATTGAATCTTTTATTTTTTTTTGTAAAAAAAAATCAGCCAGTAGTCAATAAATAGTATAAATAAATAAATAAATAAATGTTGCCATACCATCTCAAGAATTACTTGCCATGGTAACTATTAGAGAGAAAAAAAAATGTAACGCTTACAGCGGTAATAGGCCCAGCAGTGAACCATACGCAGTTCATTACGAAGCTCCCATATGCCAGTCAACGAGCACTTAAGAAACTAGCCAGAACTGGACACTTGAGTCGCAAAGCTCATGCTTATGCTTCATTGAAACGGGAAAAACTTAAAGAAAAGCGGTTTTGCATGCAACTTCAATAATAATAATAATAATTATCAAGAAAGTGCCTTCAATTTTACTAAGTTTTAAATTTTTAACTACAATTATTGCTGGAACAGCACAGCCAAGTACTTTTTACTATGAGCAAGGTAAAGCTCACCTTAAAAATTTTCAATAGCTCTGCTCACCATAAACTGATTTTATTCGTAAATATTTTGTACTTGGTATATTTTCAATCGTTCCACAAAGTTCATCAGGGTGGCGAATACTTAGCGTGAGGTAAATTTTATTTTTGGCCTCATTAATGTGACACCTGTTTGTATACAGTTCACAGGTACTCACGAAAAAAAAGTAAACGCGTGCAGATATGGTCCATTCCCCATTGGAAGCAACTTTCTCGGAGCCCTGCTAAATATCTACTTGCAAGCCCGTTTCGTATCCTTCCGCCAAATGTAAACAAACAATGTAATGTGACTGCCATGTAGCATCTGTCAAAATCAATGTTTACATTCTATTGTGTGTGTACATGTGTTCGTATACTTTCGCTAAACCTAAAAATAAACATTGAAATGTGACTTCTACTTTTATACCTGTCAAATGTGTTGTTTACTGTTTTTACAGCTTTTCAAAGAATTCTGTCATATTCCAAAAACCATTCCGTATGAGTATCGACAGTTTAGGCCTCTTAACGTTATTTAGGTCAGCTTTACGACATTAAAAAAATGCCTGAGTTGAAGACAGTTCTTACGATTATTTTACATTAACATATTTGTTTTCCACAACGTAGCTCAATATATGTAATGCACGTAAGTATTTTCCCGCGACTATGTTTAACACTGTTACAACTGTGAGGTAAAGGGCTGTACTAATTGTAATTAACATTTTGTTATTGATATGTGTTGGGTCATTTCTCCAAAAGGACGGCCTCAGTTGGAATAAATATTAAAACGAAGGAACAACCAGTGAAAAAGGCACATTAAATTAAAGCACGCAACTCGTGTTTCTCATCTTTGTCATACAAACTTTAAAAGATAGCGATGAACATGCACACAAATAAGCCTACGATAACTTTTATTCCGCTCATATTTATATGTATTGCTACTTACTGTTTATTAGGTTTATTGAAGTTTGTCGGGCTGGGCTTAGTTTTTTTCTTCTGGGATTGTGCCAAATTACGTTACACAACTGTGTTTCAAACCCCTTAGGGCAAAGGTACAACGTTGTGATAAATAAACAGACGTGGATGTAAATAAATAACTTCGACATAAAAACAGTTTGCATTTAAAATGTATAAATAGTGCTAATAAAATATTTGAAAACACACATACACAGGGCCAGCGTATCGACCACGATGCACAAAGGCACACCATTTCACAGACATAATGATTAACGAAACTCACGTCACAATATATTTATTACTGCCGTGGAAACACAGATTTATCACAACATCGTAACTTGCCTAGGTATGTTTAAAACACACGTCTACAAACGTGACGTATTAATTTGAATTATTTTTTGGAGTAAGAATAATTTACGTTTCGTTTGACAAAAAGCAACACGCCATGTCATGGCTCACCACGTCTGCCTACTTCACTTGGTAATTGCCCCGCTATTATACCTAAATATATTAAAATACGTATTCAAACATTAAAATCTCTTTTCAGTTGTAAAGTACAAATTCAAAAATAATTATTTTACTGCAATAATTATAAAATATGCTACAATTGAAAACATGTATAATATAGTGCTTACTAGCGGAGTGAAATTTCCCGAGTTTGAAAGAGGCGAAGAAAGAGAGAGAGAGAGCGACAAGCCTCGCCCAGCGGACAGTTGTTCAGATGCTTTCCCGCTCGATAAAACACCGAACCATTACGGCCTACTCACGATATTTTCCTCTGTTATTTAAAACTGTAGCTAAAAATAAGATATGTTGCCATCGGGGCTACTTAAATATTTAAATATTTCAATAGGCACCATTTAACTGTGAAATATTTCTTACCGGTCGTTGCCAACACGTCGCTGCATTAGTTGTTGTTAATTCATATTTAAACCAGAAATAAATACTACAACTTATAGAAGATATTAAGGTAAAGGTTCATTTATTCAATAATACAATACTCTAAAGTTAACCACAGTGTTATATGTTTGTGGAATACAGGCTATTGAAAAAACAGGTGAGATGTTATGCCTAGAGTGTTTTTCCAAAGGTTAATTTTCATAAGTCGCTTCAAATCGGGAATGGACTATAGATAATTGCATTGAGATGCCACGCCAAGCGAAGACAGCCTGCATGGGGCAGCAGGTATAATCCATTCACTACTACTTCACACTTTTCTGAAGACCTACTAAAGTTATACTTCCAGGATATTCCTCGGCCTCCTGCAAACCAAGTTTAATAAGTCTATAAAATTACACCAAAAGACAACGCACCGAATTCGTGCGCACTCAGTTGTACTCATATTTTGCATGAAAACTATTTTTTACTATGCGTTAACAGCACAAATGTTTTCTCACTTATTGATTAAAAGTGAAACATTATTTACAAATAAAATATTGACCAAACTTCAAATTAACGAAAAATATGATAATTTTAAGTTAACAGAGGTATAGCCTAAAACGCTTGTGATACATGGCATATTTAGAAAGTAACTAAACACGGCATACGTGGGGTGATTTTTCGAAGGTTTGATTCTAAAGTGATGAAGCCCTGCTTCAAGTATCACACGCATATCACTCAGCAAAATCAAGCAATTTTGTGATTACTCCTGTCCTGCCAAAGACTGTCCTGCCTAAACGATTAATTTTTTTCCCGCCAGCTGGTGAAGTGTGTGATGCCTACAATTAATTTCCTGGAGTACGATTAAATGCTGATATTATGGGGGTTGGTATGTTTACAGAACTACATGACGTTAATGAACTTGGTTAGCAAGTCTGGTTATTTGCCACGGCTGTATTTGGTAGCCCAGATTAATAACTGTTATTTTGTTTGAAGACGGGTTACTATTTGAAGAGGCAATATTTTTGCTGCAGAAAAAGGTACTTTGTTTTCTCCCCCCCCCCCCCCTTCATCAGGGTGATGCACGTCTGAACGCTTCCAAGCGTTGAGTTATACTGAAAAGAGGCGCGCGGCGCTCCTGGCGCGGCCGAGCGCTGTCTGGAGGCTACTTCTGGCAACGAGTTCAGCCTCGCACACACTGGCACCTTCCATACGCCTCTCCGCTATTCCCGCCGCCTCCTTACCCTTCCCGAGCCGCATTTTCGCGTATAAATGTTCGTCCCCAGCCCGAGCAAGTGTTCAGTGTTCCTCTTCGAGTTGCGCGGGCTGGCAGAAGATAGATCATGTCTACACCACTTCGTACTTCGGGGCTTCAAAATGCTAGACGCGTTTTCGCGTAATATGAGTACTAATAAAGTAAAGTATTGCAATGAACGCAGTTGTTATCCCGAGGGTATAGTGTCCCTTTCAGTAGTGTTTTTATTTATTTATTTATTTTTAGCGATTTGTGTACATGGAATATGGTGTTTTATGGTAATGTTTGTAAGAGGCGGATTCTTCCTTTTTTTTGGCGTGTTGTAGGAATAGTCTCTTAGACTACAATTTGCCAAAAGAATTTTAATGCCAAGGAGTTTAGTGGATATTTTATGGCGTGCCATTATGTTCATGGTATAGTGTAATTAGGGTTTTTGCTCCTTCCCAATGGTATTCTTGTAATTAGTATTCCGTGTTGTTATTTTTAGTGAATCATCAGGCGTACTTTACTGTCAAAGTTGTAACGGTGCTTGCTTTACTCAGGGAGTAATTTTACCTTTTTTAATGGGATTTCTCAAGTGTTTATTCAAGGGTGATTTCTTACGATATATTAATATTGTTGTTTTTCTGTTTGTTCCAGTGCATGTGTGTTCTCTCCTTTCCCTAGTTCACCGATTTGTAGCACGCAACAGAATTTACAGATGCAATATATATTTTTCAAATCAAGTTGCAAAGTTGTTGTTCGTGGTAATAATGTATAGATGGGCTTCAATATATTTGTATTGAGTTTGAAATTTTTGTGTCCATGCTTTCTTGATTTCTTTTAATGGTGTGCGTCCTTCTCCTTGCCTTCCTTAAGCCCTGCTACGCCCTAAATGCGCGTAACAGTATGAATAAATCGCGAGTAGACTATACACATACATTTAGTGTTATCACACCGGCCGACCGCCCTCCACTCCACTTTAAGGCTGCCGAATCGACGCTAAAGGCTGTTCACCATAAAGTGAGCACTTTATAAATGAACCTTAGATAAAAGTCACTGACCCTGCAGCCATATATTTTAATGGGCGCACAGAGTGACATTCGCCCAGTAAAGTTGGTAACGATGGATAGAAAGTAGTTTCATATCTTAACGTCGAATAAAAAGTGCTAGGTAACCTTTTGTGATAACTTTAAACTATTTATTTCGCTTTCTGTTTTTTTTAATGCATCGAAGTGTAAAAATGAGCAGATATCTAAAGTATTTATTTCACTAATAATTTCAAAGTTTCATTTGACCGACGCATGAATAAAGTGATGAGGTCCATAACAATGTAAATTTTACATACGGCAGACGATTACACAACGCGTATACAAGTTGATCTTAAGCAGGGACCGTGAGCAACCTATAGCTACTCCTCGCTCCGTTGGGTGGCAGGTAGGTAGGTAAGAAGGCTTAACGTCTCGTCGACAGCGAGGTCCTTAGATAAGGAGATAGTTGTCTGGGGAAGCAGGAACCGGGAAAGAACGATCCTAACATTCACCTGGACGGGAAAGCTTGGGAAACCGATTTCAGGATGGCCGGACCTGGATTGAAACCCGCCCCCTCACGAATGCGAGTCAGAAGGCGCTCCACTGCATCGCCTCGCTCCGCACAGCTTCACCTGGAGCCACACTTGCCTGGTTCTTGGTTATGATGCCGTTGACGGTGGGCGCAACTATGGCGCCGAACATGTCGACGGCCGCCTGCACGCCGCCGAGCGTGCCGGCGTAGTTTATGGCGAGGTCCATGTGGTTGAGCTTGCTGCCGCCCATGTAGGCGCCATTGCAGGCCAGTGCGGCGATCAGCAGAACTAGGATTGCGATCTCGTTGCACCCCACTTGGGGCACGGTCACCAGGCAGGCGGCGGCGCCGAGTGTGGCTGGCAAAAGGAACATAAGAAGTGAAGCGAAGAGATTTGGGTGACTTTTAAGGTTGATCAGTCCCCGCCATCTTGGATTTTTGGAATTTTCGTCGTAAATTGCATCACGGATTAAGAATTTTATTTTGGGCTTCGACGAAGCGTAGGGCATTACATTGCACATGTTCTAAAACATGCATTTCTATACTATTGTTGCCAGGTCCATTTCTGTAACCGAACGCAAGAAATTTTTTTTTTCATTTCTCGCCTTTAATCACTACTGAAAAAATAAATAAATAATGTAGAAATGTAATATGTTGATTAAGATTGAAGAGCTATTATTTATGTCATGTCATGCGAAAAATTTCATTAAATGTTCTTAAATTGAACTTATGACAAAAGTGAAAATCCAAGATGGCGGGGACTTCAGAGCCGATGAGGGTGATTGAAGCGAATATGGAGCGTCGCCGGAATGAAGGGGTGGGGGAAACAGGCTATCCCCGAGAAAACCCGCCGATGCGTTAGTGGATTTCGGAGTCCCTCTTCTACAAGCTGTCTTTTTGGTAGGTGTCACGTCAGGCAAGGGCAGTACTAGCTTATCTCAAGTTAACTAGTATATTTTTTCACACGGGCATAACAAATTTTTTTTTGTTTGAAGTCGTTTTTCATTTGTAGAGGATAAAAATGCTATGGCTACTCAATTTTTAAAATTTATTTATTTTTTCAGTTATAATTCAAAGTGCAAGCAGCTGCGTAGAAGAAAATAGTTCACTTGAACATACACATACATAATGTCAAACACAAATAATTCTGTAAAATAACTCAAATGTATAGTATTTCTCAGTTAAAATGCAAAGGTCCTCAATGTGACACCTGTGTCGGTACAATGCAATGTTGCAGTTTTTTTTGTGCCTAGTATACATAAAAACCAATGAAAGGCTCGCCAAACAAAAACTAACTAAAGATTTCAGGCCTTCGCGGCCTTTGTTTGGATGACTGTCTTTGTTTCCGGTCTGGATACGCGTACTGGCGTAACCAATAAGACGCGATTCAATTCCAGAATCCAAGACAATAAAATATTAATAAATAACACCATAGTGACATACATAAGATAGCGTATGCATGTACAATTGGGGTAAAGCTTGTGCAAGTAGTTATATGATGATTCATTAGTTGAAAACGATAACGGCCTCGGTTTCACATCCAATATACGGACAAAATGTAATTAGAGGTTTATATTGCATTAAATTATGACAATGCATACTACGGTAACCAATTTTTATTATGATCTACAACTCCACGATGGATGTGGTAGTGGTGGTGTGTAATGAGCACTTTTGAAATCGACATTTGGAAAATGCACTCCTCCTATCTCCATATATTATATCTGGAACACTAACTGGCATGCGTCCAGTTAAGTTCGTAATGACAGATGAAAAGTAGTTGCACGTTTTAAAATTGAATTAAAACTCTTAGATAAGCATTTATGAATACTGAAACGATTTCTTTTGATTTCAGTTTTTTAATGCGTATAAGTACAAAAATGTGCGAATTTGTAAAACATTTACTTTTCTGATAATTTCAACGTTTCACTTGACCGACTCATGAATAAAGTTGTGAGGCCCATGGCAATGTTAATTTTACCTGTAGTGGAAGAATACACTATGAGCATGCAAGTATATCTTAGCAGGGCTTTCAAAAGTGCTCAGTTTACAATGAACATCTTGTACAGGGCAATGCTTGGCTGCAATCGAACTCAGATAGCCCTTCAGTTCCAACACGGCGGCAAACGCAGGTTGGGACTTAACCCAATCTGATTCTTGTTCGCACAAGTTACGATAAAGTATAAAATAATTAATAACAGATTTTTAAATTTGGAGAACACAGTTAATGTAACCATAGCCTGACTACATAATCCATGGTCGCCATTCACAACGCAGAATTGGCAAATGCGAAACGCGGGTGACTAGTAAAAAATCAGCACGCAAAAGAAAGGGATGTGGCAACGGCCAAATGTAAGCTGGGAAGAGCCGGGCGGATAAACGAAACGGGGATCAAAAGGAAGTGAATTAGTTCTAACGGGTAGCAGTCAGCAGTTAAGTAGAGAAAAGGAGGTCACCCATTCTAAATAGCATTCATGTCTTCCTTGCTTCAAAACGGGATAGTAGCTAAATGCTATTTCGGCTCTCACTTCGAAAGAGTCAGTGTTTCATCCACAACTCCTACAATAAAGGCACGGACACGTCTGCATATTGATTAGTAAGACGAAGTAAAGTCTCTGGCCGACATAAGCCATGTGCAGGGGCTAATGAATTTAGGAAGCAAAATCATAAAGTGAACTAATATGGAGTCCTTTGAGGCAATCTGCGTGGTATAATAGTTGAGGTTTTACTAAAATCATATTTAGATCGTACATAAATATTTCTAGGAGTAGGAATGACATTTAAAATGCTGCGTATAATGATAAAGAAAACTTCCTATACATATCAGTAATATTACAGCATCAATGCGAAAGAAGAAGAAAATTCGTGTTTCATAAAAAGTAACTAATAATATAGGTATAAGAATTTTAAACTTTAGACATTTTAGTAACGGGATTCGGATGATAATTTCTAGGCTTCATCTTATGTGTTAAAAGAGACCCTAAATGGAGAATCTGACTAATAGATTTGGTACCCTGAACCCATCGTGATAATAATGGCGTGATTCCTGCAGTGCATGAGATATTAGTGCATTAGATAATGTGACCACTAAGTTTCATCTGACTTGTAAAAAGAGATCCTAAATGGAGATTCTGGACACACAATAACAGCGTGAATTTTGCAGTGTATTAGATTTATATATTCTTAGAATTGCATCAACATACACATTGCCTAAAATGAGGGGGAAGGGGTAAAACAGTATCACGTTGGTCAGTAATTTTCTCTTGCACTAAACTAACATCGAATACCACAAACTACGTAGCATACTTACATACACCGTTGAAAATGTGGTAAGACAGAAGTTGGTTGATATGGCGTTTCCTCTTTAGCCACTGTGCAATGAATCCAAAGGATATGATGGTGATCCAGTTGAAGAACTGTGGAACGGCTAAAATATATCCAGTCTGCAATCAAAGCATCAGTGGTAGCAGTAGTATTTCGTAGAGTCTACTATGTGAGAAGTGTTTAATGAACACAGGTGTGAACCAATTTACGTGAGATCTTTTGAGAGAACGGAATGAAACCAATTTTCTGAGAGTATTTCCAATTAATGTTACTTAATACCATAGCTACCACACAGACGATATAGCACCATTATCCTCCAACATTACGATTTGTTGGAGTCATAGTATATTGTTAAATGTTGCGATATTTTATTGTGTAAGCAAAATCACTTACATGGATGTTTAAATTAGCCTAAATTTACCTCTTAAATGACTATCACCACCAGTTACCTTCAATGTGGAAGAAAGCGCACTGCTGATGTGATATTCGGACATAGAACGAATTTTGGTACAAACGCATGCTTTAGCATCTGCTACGATCAAGTTTCAATGTCACGACGCGGTAATGCACGGCGTTTAACTCTTGCAGATACTAAAATCTATCGTCACTGCATTAATAAATAATGAATTCGATTCTCTACAGGCACAGGCGCGTCGTATAACGTCCGGGAAGTACAAAATGTAATGTTCAATTTCATAAATCTGGTCTCACTGGGTTTTATGTAAGTACCTCAATGTTTGGAATTTTTTTTAGCCCGTATTACACAAAATTTGTAGTTGTTAATTGCGTAGCCGTTAAATAGCTGCTTATGGTGTAATTTTCGACTAGTCACTATTATCAACCTACTGAGAATGAAAAATAATTTTAGGCCTTCCACACATTGATGACGACGTATAATTTTTTTGTTAAGTTAATTCCTACGAGTCTGAAGCTGAATTGCACTGTATCAGAATGAGGTTTCTGTGTCCATCTCGCATAGTTTTTAGAATTGCGGCCGTAATCTGAATGTTCTCTCTCACGTGTAAGAGCGCATATGAATATATCTTAACATCCCCTGTCCTCTTAAAGTTGCTTTGTTACAAAATATCATTAGAATAAGGGAAATTGGGAGTTGAGCAGGACAGGTGACAGGAGGAGGAACCCGGTCAGCTGCTACGTTGTGACCTCACCATCCGCCATATTTTCCCCCAAAATTAATGTGCCTCAAAATCGACTTAATTCCCTAAAAATTTCCTCAAAAAATTCCCGTTTTTCCCAGAGACCAGAATCAGTGACTCCGAGCCAGACAGTTAACCAGGGTCAGCGAACCAGGTGACCGGGATCACCGACGCAAAGTCACACGAGAGCTGGACTCATGACCCACGACCTTTGACCTTGACCTTTGTCCCTAAAAATCCAAAAACTCCGAAACATAAAAAAAATTCCAAAAATAATATTGCCTATCAAAAAATTATCTTAACAATATATCAAATAAATCAAATTTTCTAAGATTCCCCCTTCACAACCTCACCAAGCATATTAGTCGGCGTGTCTCCCATTGCCTATATCCAGTCAGCCATCTTGATGATGTCAGCCATTGTAGCAGCCATATTGGATGCAGATGACCTTGATTTTGACCCCATAACATTGAATGAGTTTGAAAACAAAATTCGAGAGAAATACACAAAAGTCAACAAGCACATGATGTTACATACTACCACCACATCGGATGCTAGCGAACTCGACCTTAACCCCATGACCTGGAAAAACTCCAGAAAATATACATAAAAGCCACCAAGTATATTACGTTACAAACTGCTACCACTATATTGGATCAGACAACCTTGACTGCATGACATGATGACCTTGAAAACAAAAACTCTAGAAAAAAACGCACGAAAGTAAGCAAGTATATTCTCTTACAGACTACTACCACCAAATTGGATGCGGGTGACATCGACCTTGACCCCATGACCTTAAAAACGAAAATTAAAAAAATGCACAAAAGTCAAGCATATTATGTTACAGACTACCACCACCATATTGCATGCGGGTAATCTTGACCTCGAAACCATTACCTTAAACCCAAAAATAGAAAAATTAAAAAAATCAAAATATATGCATCTCAATATATTCAATTTTTTTGAAGGTTATGGTCATTTATGCATCTAGCTATTCACAGTCATGTTGTCCTTGTGCGAATAAATCGTGACACTTATTACACCAACACATTCCGCAGGGCAGGTTATGTAGGTGACTACACTTTTGTGGACATTTACCAAAGTCACAAGAGACCTGCTTGCAGCAAACCTGGTACTGATGAGAAAGGCACTTCACGTCTACAGGTCTTTGCATGTCTAAGTAAACTATCGGTACGACTGAACTGCTTATCGCACCTGTCACACAAATATGACATACAACAGGGAGACTTGACAATTAAAGCACTGATGCTGCAGTATATTATGGTCGAAAGTAAATACCTTATCACAAAAGTGACATTGATAAAGACATAGTGGTTCAGACAAAGACTATGGCAGGCCTGTTGGAGATGTAGGTGCTGGAGCTGAAGAAAAAGGTAATGCTGGCAATGAAGTCTAGGTACTACTCCCGAAGAAGTTGATGACACTGCCGCAGCTAGCATTAGCTCTGGTGTGCCCAAAGACATCGCAGATGCAGAATAAGACTTAGATGCGAAGAGGCAGAAGCTAGCCTATACGATGTATCTTTCATGACAGCCATTGTCAAACTATGCCCCTCAACTGACCACCCTACTGCTTGTAATATACGCGTATGCAATCCCTGTGACGTCATATTGACTTTGAACCAATCGTACTGCACCATTAATACATTGCTCGGACACCAACCAGCCAATCACCTAGTTATCACATTATTGCAACTGACCAATCAAATGCAGGCATTGAAACACCACAGGCAGGAGTCAGTCTTTGGCTGCTACAGACAGACTCATATTGACTCCAAAATGACACAATGAATTCCAAATGACTTCAAAATTACTCCAAAATTACTCCAAAATTACTCATAATAACTCCAAACTGACTCATAAGGACTCCAAAATGACCCAAAAATGAATCCTGATTGCGATTGCGGTACTGATTGTGGTGCTGATTGTGATTTCAGTGCAGATTGCGGTGCTGATTGTGATTGTGGTGCGGATCGTGATTGTGGTGCTGATTGCGGGGCTGATCGTGATTGTGGTATGGATCGTGATTGTGGTGCGGATTGTGGTGCTGATTGCGGGGCTGATTGTGATTGCAGTGCAAAATGCGATGTTAAGTGCTGTGCGTGTGTGTGAGTAGCAAGATAAAAAAAAATTCTCCCTATTTTAGATTAAACTTATATAACCCTACCTCCAAAAGCTGAAATGTGGTCATTTGATTTAATAGCCTACCTTTAAAAAGTGTGCTTCCATACCGTGATGATGAATTGCGAGTACGAAGACCTCCCTTTGACCTCAAGGATCATGGAGCCGCGACCTGCACCATCGCTAATTGGTTGTCGCCAGAGCCGAATCAGCAAATGGGTTTTCACCTATGTTCAAATGCTCGTCGGCATGAGAGGGCGGTCTGTACGAAGGGTTATTTTTCATGCGACGACCAATTGGGAAACAAAGTGGTTACCTGACGTGGTGCTGCATTGATCGGTACACAGTCCAATTTATGCATCGACCAATGTCAAAGCTTGGTGGGAGCTTGCCATAGTTCTAGACACTTTTTATTGCAAAGTACAAATACAGTTTACCCAGAAAGCGATGAAACATACCGAGGGACCTAAATATATACTTTTTAAAGTGAGATTATTAAATAAAATGTTCATATTTCAGCATTTCGAGGTAGGACTATATAATATTATTCTAAAAATAGGGAGACCTTTTTTAACTTGCTACTCAGACATGCACTGCTCTAGCATCGCATTTAGCACTGCAATCACAATCAGAACTGCATTCACAATCAGCACTGCAGTCACAATCAGCACCGCAATCAGCAATGCAACCATCACTGCAAACGCAATCAGCACCGCAATCGCAATCAGAATTCATTTTGGGGTCATTTTGGAGTCATTATGAGTCAGTTTGGAGTCATAATGAGTCATTTTGGAGTCATGAGTCCGTCTGTAGGAGTCAGAGACTGACTCCTGCATGTGATATTTCAATGCATACATGTGATTGGTCAGCTGCAATCACGTGGTAACTCGGCGATTGGCTGGTCGGTCTCCGAAAAATATATAAATGGTGCAGTGCAATTGGTTCAAAGTTAATATGACGTATGACGTCATAGGGCTTCTATATGCGCATATTATAAACAGTAGGGAGGTCAGCTGAGAGGCTTAGTTTCACAATGGTTGCCGTGAAAGGTAAATCGTCTCGGCTATCTTCTGCCTCTTGGCATCTAAGTCTTATTATGCATCTGCAATGTTTTTGGGCACACCAGAGTTAATGGTAACTACGTCAGCGTCATTGAGTTCTTCGGGAGTGGTACTTAGAACATAATTGCCGGCGTTACATGCTTCTTTAGCTCCAGCCCGAGAATTTGCCTGAATCACTGTTCTGTAACATACAATGCTTGTTGACTTTCATTCATTTTCTCGAATTTTTTGTTTTCAAGGTCATTTAAGGTCATGGGGTCAAATTCAAGGGCATATGCGTTCGATATTGGGGCAGTGGTCTAACATAATATGCTTGCTGACTTTTATGTATATTTCCTCGGGTTTTGGTTTTCAAGGACATTCAACGGCAGGAGGTCAAGGTAGAAGTCACCTGCATTCAACATAGTGGTAGTAATCTGTAACATTACATGCTTGTTGACTTTTATGGATTCTTTCTCAAGTTTTTGTTTTCAAGGTCATTTAAGGTCATGGTGTCAAGGTCGAAGTCACCTGCATCGAATATGGTGGTAGTAGTATGTAGCATTATATGCTTGTTGAATTTTATTCATTTTCTCGAAGTTTGTTTTCATGGTCATTCAAGGTCATGGGGGTAAGGTCGTCTGCATACAAAATGGAGGCAATAGGCTAACTTATTATGCTTGCTAACGTTTTTATATTTTTTCTTGATTTTATCAAGGTCTTTCAAGGTCATGGGGTCAAGATCAAGTTCATCTGCATCATATATGGCTGCTACGATGGCTGACTGAATATGGTCGAGGGGAGGGCCACCGACTAATTTGATAGGTGAGGTGGTGAAGTAAGACCCCCAGGAAATTAGTTTTTAATAGTTTTTTAAAAATAATTATATATATGTTTTATAGATTTTTATAGATTTTTTTTTTAGATTTTCTTCCCGATTTTTTGGATTTTTGGAGTCAAAGGTCATGAATTCTGAGTCCATATCTTGTGACCCTGGGTCGTTTATCCTGGTCACGTGTGTCGTCGAAACTGGCCACCTGTTTGGAGCCACTGATCCCCGTCTCATGCTCTGGAAAAAACTGGAATTTTGAAGGGACATTTTTAGGGAAATTTAGTCAATTTTGAGGGAAAAAGGAAAGAAAAATGAGGGGGGAAAAAGATGGTTGACGGTGACGTCACAACATGGTGGCCGGCCCGACTCTGGTTCTGGTCCCGTCTCCTTGCGTTCAACTCATTTCCTTTCTATCATTAAATCGCTAATTTCTTATGTGATTAACTGTGTGTGTTTATCTGTATTTAAGTTTATACAATTTAGAAAGAGCTACTTATCCAGTGTCCTTTAAACTTGTGAATTTTTGTGTGCTCTAACCTCGATCCCTTACAATTCGTTCCTCTGCCGAGATTTATCATGTTACGACTGTAGACTGCATGTACAATAATTACATTACAAACAAAAGTACACACAAGTGGCCGCAGTGGCTGACTGGTTAGCCTGCTCGTCTCTCACCAAGGCGAACCGGGTTGAATTCCCGGCTAGGTCACCGGATTTTCGCAAGTGTGAATCGTGCCGGACGATGCCGCTGGTCGGTGGGTTTTCTCGGGGATCTCCCGTTTCCCCCACCCTTTCATTCCGGTGCCGCTCCATACTCACCTCAATCACACTCATCGGCTCTCAAGATCCCGTTGTTAAGAACCGCCCAAATCTCTTCAATTACACACAAGTCTCCCTTTAAGTAAGTTTCATTCACACATCACAGACCTCCTTATCAATGCATAAGTACTGTATTACAATTCTTAGCCTAAGCTAATGTTTGTTGCAGGCGCGTGTTAAACGTCCTCTTAAGTTACAAAACCCTATCGTCTTGAGTGTAATGACTTGAATTTTCCTGCCAAGGGTTACCCTCGAAAACGTTAGGGCCCAGGTAACGATTATATCAATTTTGACCTACTAATTAATACATCGAAACTATGGAATCAGTTAACTACCGAATCACAAAAGTGATTATTTTACGAAAAATTCGTGATGAAACAAGTTTTGTGCTGATCATTGATCGTTGTTCAATTATGGATTAGCCAAACATTCAGTAATTCTACCAGCATACCTTCTGTTATATTTGCTGCCAACAAAAATACATCTTCTCCTACATAAATGTTTAGGCTTCCTACCTTTAAAGGGAATTAAATACTTTAAGATTTTTTTTTTGTTGTGAGCTTGCAGTAGCAATGTGTCGATGTTATACAGGTACCCTATCTATAATATTTACCTACATAATGCTTACTAACTACAAATATGTCTTTTTGTAGAACTGTTATTTATATAAAATCACCCAAAAGATGTTCGTTTTTCATAATTGTGCAGTTTTATTTCACAGCTCTTTCAGAATAAACTAGTGAACAAACAAATACATTTTTTTGACGTACGGAACTGAGACTTCCACACAATTATGTAAAATGGTAAGGATGGCATGCAACATAACATAAAAACATACGCGAGACACTTGTAGGTAAAGGGTTTCGAGAGCGTTTACTGACCTGAGTTGAGCTGTAATGCAAGACGTCAACCATGTAAGTGGGCAAGTTGTTTATGTAGGTATTCATAATCCAGCTGGGTGCAAACGCCATCGTGACATGGGCCCAGACGGCTGGCGAAGTCAGCATTTCCTTCCATGGCAGTCTGGATACTGTCTGGGGAGGAAAGGAAAATATTTGATATAGTTAACCAACTACGCATTAGATTGCCTCTCCTTTTCAGATCTGGCCGGAACCAAATTCCTCATATTGAAAAAAAAGAAAAATTATGACTATAGATATCGATGCTGCTAGCCGGTGATTTTGGATGTATGTTTGTTAGTTGATTAAGAAAAAAAACAGGCGATTTACATGTACGAAATATAATTGTATATACTCCGTCAAATAATTTTGTTTCTCATTTAATAATTTTGGCATAGTGAGTGAGTGAAGAGATTTAGGCGGCTCTTAACATCGAGGTCTTAAGAGCCGATGAGGGTGAAGTGAGGTGAGTATGAAGTAACGCGGGAATGCAATAGTGGGTGAAACGGGGATCCCTGAGAAAACCCGTCGACCAGAGACATCATCCGGCACGATCTCCACATGCGAAAATCTGGGGGCGACCCCGACGATAATCCAGCCCGATTCACCTAGGCGGGAGGCGAGTAGTCTAACCACTTCACCACCGCGATTCCATCCTGGCAAAGTTTCTGCCATGTGCAGCTAGGAATTCTCATATAAAAAGGTCATGGCATTACTTGCCGAATACAGTATCAGAGGAAAACATTGCAAAACCTGTATGGACTTACACATCCAAGTGGGAAAGTTTCAGTGTTGTGAAGGGTGTGGCCTATATATTGATTCGTCCATGCATTTCAGATTATCCTTATTAGTCAAGACATATAAAATGCATAAAAGACATAACTAGAATGTAAAACAAAAACACTTTAATAGTCAGTCAAAAATCAAAATTCTACTGAAACTTCTTAAGCGTGAGACGTGCTACTACGTGAGGTCTTGTGAAGGTTCAGGTCAGGCAGAGTAAATATGCATAATATTTTTAATTTTGATGTACATTTATTTATTAAGCTGGTATTACCACCAAATATATCCCTTTTTTACTACCTTGGATTCACTTCTAATGTTCAGTTACTCGCTGACCACGTCTGATAAGGGGTATATACTCAACTCTTACATTCTTAGTTTTTGTTGTATTTTTTCCACTTTATTTTGCTTCTCTAGGCGTAATTAATATACATAATCTGTGGAAGCTAGTAGTTACATTTGTCTGCTAGCTCCTTACAGACTATGCTCCTCAAAGTATTGCACTCATTTAGCTGTGGTCCGCTATCCATCCCTTTAAAATGATCACTATGGAGAGCCATGTCTAGACATGTCGGTGACGATGCATACTGTGACCGTATGATATACTCACCTGTGACTGGTCTTTTTCGTTTTTGGTCATGATGTACGCCAACTCCTCCTCCGAGATCCTGGGGTGCAACTCAGGGGTGTCGTAGGCGAAGAACCACCAAAGGAACGACCACGCCAGTAGCAATGTGGGCATGATGTAGAATGTGGACTCCCAGCCCAGGCAGTCGACCAACTTGCCTGTAATGCTGTTCGATGCGATAACGCCGATGCTGCCCGCTGCACAGTTTAAACCTTGGCTGTCAGCACACAGGCCATTCTGTATCATTAAAAGTATATATGCATACAGGAAGATTAATGTCAAATATCCACAACCTACGTAAACATTTTTATCTTACTGCATGGCAGCCTTGCAGTCGTGCAACGTGGAAACGTGGCAGTACATACTGCCCTATATATTTAAGAGCAGGATGGACCCCCGTGGGAACCCCGCGTCCAAGGTTAAGAAGCAAGGGCGCGATACATGCCAATAAACGAAACTGCTGTACACAGTATACTAGCGACAGGAGGAGAATATTCTAAACTGAGAGAATTTTCTGCTGGGGTTTATATGCACTGCATGAGTAACAAAAGTTTCTTAAAGCATATGAAGAATGTTTCGGAAGCCATTGACGATGCAGCATTACAATCTATGCTAGATGCAGCTGAGGAAGAAAAAGGCATTGCCATTCGGGATGGAAACGTAGATTAGTGATGGAGTTCCAATGTGTTCAGTGGTGGCCGATGGAGCGTGGTGTAGGCGCAGTTACAAAACTAATTACGATTATCTATCGGGCGTGAAGTTGCATATAAACGTACTATAGTTTTTGTACAGTATCCTCTACAGTATTTATTGTATTTTTGTATTTATAATTTTTGCTTCCAGGCACCCATTGTTGGTTTTAAGACAGGAAAGGTTTTATATATAGGTGATAGAAATCTGTACTGTTCTATCTGTGCGTCATGTCAAAATACAAAGCAAACACTACCAAGCCACACGTGTTTTCTTGACTGGAAAAAAAGTGCAACTAGCATGGAAGCAGATATTATAGCGGATGGTTTCCTTAAAAGCGAAAAAATTACTTGGCCTTAAATTCAACAAACATATCGGTGAGATAGTTACTGTTTGTAAAATAGTTAACTACTTTAATACACTTGTGTATTAGTTGTGATTATATTCGTAAACATATTTATTTAACATGCTTTTTGTGGAACAATTTTGTATTAATGTTGACAGGCAATGGAGATAGTTCTGTACATACGAAACTGCTTGAGACACTGCCCTATGGTCCTAATCTGATGGCGGAATAGGTGGAATGCAAGAATCACATTTTCCGCTACTACTGCTATAAGCTAACCGATCTTGCCAAAAAACACAAAGTTCCCAGTGATCTCCAGAAATCTTTTGAAGCAGCAAATACCGAGATTCCGAACTGCTGTAGATAAGACAATCAAATACAGAGCTGCGGGAAATGAACCACTGAACACACGGATATGTATGCTGAAAGCAGATGTAGAAAACTCACCTCTGCACATATTCGGTGACCATGAGCATTGCTATGTATATTTCTGCAATGGTAATAAATATGGAGAAATAAACCACGTTCCTGAGCTAAAATCATGTGGTTTACTGCAAGAAATAATGAAGATTATTTGTGGAAGTGTTTCCAGGAATGTTTCAAGTCACATATCAGACCAGAACAACAAAATATCGGAATTATTCAATAGTATCGCAAACAATCATGTTGCAGGAAAGCGCATAAATTATGCTCTTAGAGGACAGTACAAAACGCGTTATTCTGCTGCTGCTGTATCATGCAACAATGTGGGTGAATATATGAGAGTAATCCATAAAACAATGATGGATGGTAACAGTCCAGGTGAGAGCACTGTAAGAATGATATTATGGCAGCCATGAAGAGTTTTGTGCCAAATATTTCATGTGGTGTATTCAAAATAATGGAAATGTTCTTACAAAACATTTGCGGCCAATATCTAATTATTTTGCGTACACCACAAAAAAAATTCGGCGCGGTGACCTGCCTATAAAATATTTGTCATTGCACAGTACTTCATTTAATGGAGGCAAATTAAAAAGAAACTAACACATACATGTTTTTCTTATTTGTGTTCTAGGAATGTACACAAAAAAAATTCGTTGACCAGCAGAAACGAGCAAGGGAAAACAGGAAACATCAAAGGTTGCATAAAACCAAGAAACAAGTGAAAGCGAGAAAAAAAACTCTATGCTGCAGATGAGCACTATGTTTTGGTACAGACAGAACAAGATGAACCAGAGAGTGCAATAACATCAGAGCTTGACGAATAAAAAAAAAATTCTCGCTGTCCTCGTGCGGACTGAAGAAGAAAGAGATCAGCTACAGAAAATGACTTGTGTTGCAATCAAGCTGTCACCTGTGGAATATAGAGAGGAGGAAGTTACTAACTGCTTCAAATTTTGGCAGGGTATGTAAAATGAGGGCAACGACATCTTGCGAAAACTTAGTTCACTCCATATTGTATGGTAACTTCAGTACAATAGGCACACAGTACGGAATTGCTGACGAATCTGTAGCAAAGCGCAAAATTGCTGAGGAACATGGAATAGTGGCAATAGAATGCGGCTTATTCGTAGATTCTGAGTATCCTTTTCTTGGTGCAACTCCAGGTAGCTACATTTTTTTAAGAACTACTTTTCTTAACTTTAATAGTATTATTTATGTAGTCCGATTAATTCGTATACAGTCACGTAAAATTTTGTAATTATAGATGGTTTGGTGAGTGAAGATGCAATCATGGAAGAAAAGTGCCCTCTTTCTGCAGATAAGTACGGAAGACCGAAAGAAACTGTCAATAATGGCCAGGTAAATATGTTCAGCCATATCTGTGTTATGTATAGCACTTTTGTATTGCCAAGTAAAATTATCACTTAGCTAAACAAGAATTTAAGTAATACTTTGTATAATATTTCTGCAAAATTTTTATTATAATTTATTTACTGATTTCAGATGAGTTACTGCGCAATTGTGAACGGGAAACCACTACTGAGGCATGATTCTAATTATTATTATCAAGTGCAAGGGCAGTTGCACATAACTGGCAGAAAGTATTGTTACTTTGTGGTCTACGCTTCCCGTTGGATGACGTATGAAGTCATCGAAAAGGATGACGAATTCTGGAGTGACAGAATGGCAAAATCTTAGTGCAGGTAGATTTCTCATAATTGCACACACAAAGTAACATTTGTAGTCCATACTATGGTGTTACCTAGATACAGCTCACATAAAGAAGCTTTATCAGCAGTCTTAAATTTCCTTATTCACCTTTAACAGCAATTGGGATTTTTGTGCCAGAAATAACACAAATTACAATTAATTTCAGCTCTCGAAAAATAATAATCTGAGGTATTGCATGGCAAATTAAATATATATATAGCGAGTAAAACTACGTCACGTGACAAAAAAGTTTAGAAATAAATTTACTAAAATTTGTAGTATATATAGTTCTTACATCTAGCGACAAAGTATGTAGCTTGTCTAGCCGAGCTGAATACGCTCTTAGTTTAAAGAAACACAACGAAAATACAATCGAGACTAAAAATTCACTTTACTTATTTTACTTCAATGGATTTCTTTAAGTAGCGTGGAACCAAATAATAAACAAGAGTGTCGTCAATCTATACGACATCAAGTACATTTATTGCAAATGTTTCAAAATACTCGCTGATCGCTTCAAGTAAAATATTTAAATTACCACAAATATTGTAGGGCCTAGATATACATTGTGTGTGGTATGTTTGAGTATAAGTATGTCCGGTGGAAAAATTGTAATCATCCATTTACCAGAAAAAACCACGCAGAACATGTACTAAAAGTTACAAAAATTTCAAGAAGTGAAATTTGTAACGTGGCTATTCTACAAATGCCCACACCTTGTATTGACGTGTACGAAAATGCCAGACAGAATACGATTTGGACTACTTAACAGGTATAATTGTACCTGTTTGACCTGAGCGGATGTAAAATAACCGAACATACCTTCATTACAACCAATTTAAAAATGTGTATAATTAAAGAGAGATAAAATACAAATAAATATAAATGCCGTTTCGACATTACCAAACGTAACAAATGTAGGTAAACGATCCAACGATGATACGGAAGTTGCCATATTGCAGAAACCATATTGGACTCCAACCATACTTACTTTATCGTAGCCTGTAGTCGACAGATTATAGTCGCTAAGGCAATGTTTCCACGCGTTTGACCTATTCCTGACGAGTCACAACATGATGTAACAGTTTTTATCACCTGAGATAATATTTCCACGTCTCGGAAAATTTTCAACTTCTAAATTTTATTCTGGGTGGGTTTGTCTCTTAACGAGTGATTTCCATAAACACACGCGCGCACATACACACGCACGTAATGATGCAAAGATGTGTTATTATCGCTAGCTTCGGTCGACTAGTGTGACGGTTATTAACATGTACCATTAAAAAAAAAAAACACGTACATGGATAATTATTTACAATTACTTTATACATAATTACAATATATTTACAGTTAATGTTTACACATACAGAATACTCATAAGAGAACATTGTATGTTTTTTGTTACCTACAGGTTCTACAAGGAATGTCTGCTTGGGGAACTAGTAAACCCCCAGTTTTCGAAGAGGTTCGTCAAGGCGGATATAAAGGACCCCATCTACATAACAACAGCACAACAAAAAGCCAAATCAGCAACAAGAAAGAGGCCTGATATAAGAAGAACGTTTGAAAAAAAACATTTAGCTTAAACAGTTAATTGAAAGAATGTTCCATAATACTGTTAACCATAGTCATAAATATATTTTTGTATAGGCTAACTTTTATTTACTCAAGGACAATTATGAAATACTACATATAAATTAATTTGATCTTAAATGCAATTTTTTATGTAGGGTTGTATACACAGAATGATTCGAAAATTCGTTAAAACGCACTTTGGCTTGTAGTAAATGGCCAGTGGAACAACACAGCTAAAAACATGCATGGTGTTGGAAATACGTCGTTACGTTGCTACCATGCAGGGCATGAAAGTAAATTTACCTTCCCTTCCTCCGCAAAACACTGCTTGAACTCATGGAAGAGGTACTTGTGGGTATCTGCCGCCACATGTGGTTCCAACATGATGGGCACCAGCCCATTTCACACTAGCGATGCGCGAGCACATTTGGACATCTGTGGATTGGACGGGGCGGGCCAGTACCACGTTCCTCTGATCTTACCAAGATGGATTTTTATATCTCTGGGGCTACATGAAGTAGCTAGTGTACGAGACTCCCGTGGATTCATTTATGAGCCTCATTGCACGCATCCATGCCGCTGCCGCTTACGTTCAGGCTCCTCAAAACGTCATAACGGCGACTGAAGAGAGCATGCTCAGTCGTTGTCGAATGTGCATCCGTGAAGGTGGCCACCATTTGGAACAGTTTCTTGAACTTTGTGACCAACTGCTGTACGGCATTAATTGCAAGGTCAGCGGATATCGCGTTTATTGCGGGTAGCCTACCAACATAATTTGACATCCTGTAGCAACGCAAGGACTTATTTCCGACCTCATGTTAATTAGCAAATTTTTGTTCCGCTGGCCACGTACAACCAACCCTAGTGCGTTGTAATACCAATTTTCAATTTTTAATCATTATGAAAAAAAAAAAAAAAAAAAAAAACACAACATTGTGCGATTTATTATCGTCTGCACATTTACAGTCACGTACATATCACTAATGCCCAGTCATAACAAATTATATATAGTCCTAGGTGTGAAAAACTGAGTTTTAACTCTATAACATTGGGGTTGTGTTCCAAACAACCAATTTTCTTACCAAAATGGACTCACGGCTGTTACGTAAACAATAATAACGATAATCGCTAAAACAATTAGTGTCAAGGTAGTCTCCAAACCTCTGCGGTTTCGTTGCAGATGTTATTGACTGGCATATTCGCGACTGTTCACAGTTCGCCTAGTACCAATGTAATCCGAGTTCGATTCCCGGAGAGGTCGTCCGGGATTTTCTCGTGTGGAAAAGTTGGTAGCCGTTTCCGATGGCCGGCGGATTTCTAGAAGTACTTTTTTCTAACCATTATATTCCGTCGCTCGCTTTCCAGACTGTAGTGTTAGGGTAGATCAGTCAATCTGCTACATCCAACTCCGGTTAGCGCCAGTGTTTCCTCATCGTAACCGTGGAACTTGTGCTTTTTCTATCGGACATGTCTAAAGTGGGAGTAATAACTGGGTATTACTCTCTTATAATCAACTTTGCTTGGGCAGTCTGGTTCCGTTGCAAGTGTAAGAATCCCTAAGAGCGGACCAAACATTAAATTATTAATTAAATATTATAAAAAAAATTAGCATAGTTCCAAGTCAGCGTAGCAGTAACAATACTGGCCAAGGTATATAACTTCTTAATACATGTAGTACACACTTTTATAATTTCTCTTTTTTTTTAAATTTTATGCAGTAAATTGGAAACTATACATATATAGTGTAAAAAATCTCCTCTGCACTTTCCGCGAATAGCCTAAAAATTATCAAACATAATACAAGTTCTTGGAAACATGGCCTGCCACTTTTTAATCACTCTACTGACTGCTCGCGCAAACAATCAAGGTACTGGGGATAGAAACGATACATCTCCACAAATACATCTCCTGTTGTAGAGGGAAATGAATGAATTCTTGTGTTTTTAAAAGTGTTTTACAGAATGATTATTACTCCAGCATTGTTCAGGTTGCAAAATACTATAGATCATGGTGAGATACAAGTCTAATGTATGGATGTATGTTCTATTTATGCTAGATTACTGTACTACACTGTACAAATAATTTAAAGAGAGCCTCATTTCGAGAACTTTTTCTTAAAGAAATAAAAGGAATTTTATACATATCATATACAACAGCCCATTCTTCAACATTCTAAAACACACTGCCAAAAACGGCATCATTTTAACTTACTTCATTCCCCCAAAAAACATCCCTAACTCTATATATGTTTTCCACTCTTCAGCTTAGTTTACCCAGCACCCTTAAAGAAACTGCATAGGCAAGCTTTAAAAATAAGATATTTGACCATTTTCACGAATTTATTTTCTCCACTAATACACTTACTACGATGAAAGTATAAAAATAGGGGCATATATAGGCTAATTGTTTTTCATCTTTATTGACAAAAAGTCGTATTTGCAGAACATTTATTTACCGAGATACGCGTATTCGCGCAAACAACAATTTCACAGAATATGCGGGGATGGGGTGGGGGGCTCCCATTCTTAGTGGATTGTGTGATGCGTGTCGAGGAATGCCACTCACCAGAGAGCATGATGCCTGCTAGCTTCTGTCGTTCGTCAGGCGGGAACCAAGACGATATCATAGCATTCAGTGCAGGAAAGGGCGCTCCCTGTGGACAGCCAAGTGTTCAGCTTATTTGTCATTTGGAAATAAAGCTTATTATTAAAATACATTCTGCAGGAAGCTTACATTAGTTCATTGTTATCGTCCTTGCAGTTTTATATTAATTTTATAACACCTGCCGTAATGAGAAGTATAATTTTAAAAATTTCATATGTTAAGCTGGATTAAAACGTATTCAGAATTTTCCTCCTATAGCATTGCATTATAATTCTCATTTCTTGAGAGAATTTTTATTATTGGTTCAGCAAACAGTGAACTGCGTTCTTAATTTTTTACACATTTCAGTAATGGCAAAGATATATATGTACATATATACATATACATAGAGAGAGAGCGAGCATTTTATCAAGTTTAAAACACTGCTTCCGAAGGGAATTAAATAGCGTCTAATTTAATTAGAACTTGTAAAATAATTTATATTGTATAAAAAAAGAAATGATGTGTACACAAAAAATCACACACTTTGTTTACTAGATATAATTATTTATACATTTTTTACATGTAATTATGACATTTCATGCTTGAAATACAATGAAAGTGATTACACAAAAACCACATTGCAATGATCTTAAAGAAGTTATAGATTCGCTTAAATGCAAATGGGAAAATAGTAACTGAAATTAAGCCACTGCAAACTAACGTGTTAAGCACTATTCAGCAGTACAAACACATTTGCCCATTCCACTCAAATTTCTGTTCAAAATCCTCCTGAGTTAAACATTACTTAAAATATAGTATCCTGGAGCACAATGCCACATGAATTGATATTGTAATCGGGGATACACAGTACGCCAATTAAAAAAAAAACATTGGCTGTACCTTTAGGGAAATGAAATGTTAACATATAATATAGTAAACATGTGAAAATAATTATATTAACACTCAAATAATACGTGAAATCAATTAAATATTGCTGTCCAAAATATAGGTTTAGCCACAAACGCATATAATAAACATAACCTTATGCTTCTGTATCCAGTCTATCTGCGACAACCTTAAATTTGGCAAAGCATTTAGAATCTTATATGCAGATTTATTTTAATTCGCCTTAAAATTAAATGTGTACCTTAAATCACGAACTTCTTGAAGTCTCTGACTACAAAAATAATATGTTTTATTTCATCAGTAGAAGCTAATCAGAATCAGTTTCTCAAAGTCAGGTTGTTGCAGCATGCATTCAGTGAAAGATTGCCTTAATAATGTTAATCGAGTTGTGTGAAATGTCAATTAGCAAATTATATTTTCTTGGCTGAAGAGAGCTTTGCTTAAAATCTTTTGAATTAATTAAATAACAGGAGGCAAAATAATGTTATATCAATGTTGCATTTTGAAAGTTAACATGAAGCATGACCAGGAGTCCTTAAGGTTGGTGCACACTTATACACATACTGTTGGTGATTCTCAACTATATATGTTAGGCATACTTAAAAGTAGAATTTAGAATTAAAACATTAAATAGCCATCCAGAAATGATAAGTAGTCTACACGAATTGAAAAAAGAATCTTATAATTTCACAGGTATAAAGTTCCCTATAAATTTAGAAAATGCAAATAGTTTGTACTTATTATAAACAAGACATAAGGAAAATGACGAAAATAATGATATAAATTGTATAAAGTTTATATGTGGGTTGGAAAACTAGACTGCAGAATGCCTAACAATAACTATGCTAATTTACGAGTGGAATGAATATGTCCCCTGTTTTGTGGACCGCGACGGCAAGATATGCTATGCTTATACGTACCTCACAACATAAAACGCAAATGTAGTGTGTTTTCCTCTCCAACAGATTTTTCAGTCTCACGATTTCATTAGTATCTTTGTAAGCTTGGTAGCTACTGCCTGGAATGTCAATTGCTTGGACACGTAATTTCACAACGCTAAGGATTACGTAGCAGATATTTAATAGTACGCGCGAAGTCCTATTTCTCCGTTGTGTGTTTGTTATGTACCATTTTCGTCTGCCTCGTACTGATTCGTGTCTCATTTGACCAAGTTACGAAGCGCTTGGGTACGTGAGACAAATGGAGTGCTAGCGCTGGGGAAAAATTGTTAACCTAAAGACATTCACAATATTTTATGGCCTTTTAATTTTGAAATTACTTGTTGCTAAAATTTTGTACTTAGTAATCTTCATCCTAATAATACCAATGATGTGTGTGCGTTAACGTAGTTGTCACTGAGAAACTGTCAAATCGTTGGTTCCATGAGGACCCTCTCTGGCTGTGTCTGATCATATCTGGAGTCTATTTATCTTGGTAATTCCCCTAAGGGCTGTTAATAATGTTCTGTTCCACTGCATTATTAGACGTATGTGTATTCCGGCATTGTGTTATGTTTCTTGCAGACGTTACTCTGTACGGACCTCTGCGTCTATGTCATCGTGACTGTGACGTGAAGCCGGTGCCAATATCTGTCGTGTTTTCATTTTTCAAGATGATGGTTCACGAACGCTGGCAGCTTGGAGCTTGCCCAGCTGCCACCTGCATTACAGATTCAGGTCGGGGATTGTTCAGCGAGTGGGTAAGTGCACTAACGAGGAAGGTAAGTAGGGCTGCTGTAGTTGGGCTTAACGTCCTGTCGACAGCGAGGTCATTAGAGACGGAACAAGTTGCTCAGGGAAGATGGACTGGGGAAGGAATGGGAAAGAGTCGGCCATAGAATTTGTTAAGGACCCATCGTAGCATTCGTCCGAGGTGATTTCGGGAAATCGTGTAAAACCGAAATCAGGCTGGCCGGATTGGGGATCGAACCCGGGTCCTCCCGAACGCGAGTCCAGTGAGTTACAACTGCGCCACCGAGCTCGGTGGCACTGACGAATTTCGTGTGTAATTTTCTATAAAGTATTATATAAAGAGTTTATTATTTTATACTCCGTTGGGCTTGATAGCTATGTCTACGTTTGTTTAGGGTTATATGTTACATAATAGGAAAAACCCTGCATGCTGCATAATGCCAAAACTTTGTATGTGTACGCATGATTCAGGTCTCCACGCCAGTTGAAGACACAGCTAATGTTTCTGTATTGTATTTTATGTTATATATAAAGTGTTAATGGATAATCAAGCACATCTGAAATCACCTTTTAAAAAAAGTCTCTGCTTACTAGCACACGTATTTTAACGGACATATTGACAGGAATACTTATTATAATGTTGACACCGATGAGCGAAAAATAGTTATATGTTTCTACGCTGTGATAAAAATGATTTATTTCTATTTATATTTGACATTTTTTAACATTGAATATATTTTATTAGATTTGTTTTAGTTTTATGCACACGAAGGTCCGCGATTTTTTAAAATATTTTCTTTTTGACTTATACCAGGTTCAGGTTCGCCTGGGGCCAAAGTCAAGTTCATGGACATCCAACATAGCGGTTTGGTATATAATGTGATTTCTTCTCTAATTTTTACAATATTTTACGAGTTTTTGAGATTTATCTCGATTTTTTGACTTCATAGAGACATGGGGTCAAGGCCAAGTTCACCCTGGTTTAAGATCGAGGTCATATAAAATCCAACACACGTGATGGTAGACCAGGTTCATGTTCATTGCAGATGGTTCTAGTAGACACTCCTTGGACGACATTACTTCTAATATGTTCTGCGGTCGCCGTACGATCCCCTATGGCCTCTCGTACAATGTGATGGTCTTGGCGTACATCTGTGCTTCGCTGAGTTTCAGAACTAGGATTACGGGTATATGTAGCTTCCTCTGGCAAACGCGCCGCCATCGATGCACTGCTGACACTTCTTCTCCAACCTGTTCCACAATTCTCATGTATGAACATCCAGCTTCCCGGAGTCCCACCATTGGACTCAGTTCAAACTCGGTTAACTGTAAGAATGGGGGTCGCTTTCGCCGTACTGGGATGCAAACAATGTCCAAACGATCTCCAGAGTACATTGAAGTCCTCGCTACTACACGCTTCTTCCAATGCTCAACTGGTTATGTCTGTATAATTTGACTGTCCTGCTTCAAATCCAGAGTCTTTCCAATGCTACGCTTATGATCACATCATGTGCTGCCCTCTTGTACTAATTTGGCCAGTCTGAATCACTTCCATAATGGCATACTTTTTTCATTTTCCAGTACTGAAAAAAGCCTAAAAGTATATTTTAGTAATTTTTTTAAAATTTATACCCTAAGGGGGTGGGTTTTCCAGGACTCCTCAATAGCTCACTAACCCAATGAGATATCAGTATGCTCGTTGCTTTAAAAGACTCCTTGTATAAATGTCTAAAAAATCAATTTTACGATTTTCGACATTCAACTCCTAAAGAGGTGAAAAGTTGTAAAATTTGTTTTCGAGTACGTTTCGAAAACTCGCTAACTCTATAAGATATCGTTATGCTCTTAGCTTCAAACGGATGCTAATACAAATACTTAAAAACTGATTTAAGGGATTTATGAATATCAAGTCCTAAAATGGTGACAATATAACACTTGTTTTGGAAGACTCAAATATATCACTAAACCAATAAGCCACCATTACGCACTTTACTTTAAAATATTGGCTAAATAAATACGCAACAATTAATTGCAGCACTTTTCGAGATTCCATGCTTAATAAAGTTAAAAGTCAGAAAAAAGTATTTTTTGACAGATTCTTCAATAACTCATTGATAGAATATCATTATGCTCTTTCTTTGGTTCCAAATGTTGCTTAATTTTCGGATTTTTAGAAATTCTAACATATAAGAAGGTGAGAAGGGGTCAAATGTGTTTCGATGTCACCTTCATAATTTTCATGTCTGTAAATTCCATACCATCATTTTAAAAATCTTATCAAACAATAAAATTATGTTTACAAAGGGAACCCATTTATTTATTGTGAATGAAGAAGTTCCATTTACCTTGCATTCGCAGACAAAATTGTCAGAACTGAGCAGGATCAGTAATTAAATATATCATTTTCGTATATTGTGCGGTTAGTGAATTGCATTGTGCAGTTTTTTTTCTTATGGCATTTTATTATATACGTGCGTAGATCTCATTTTATTCCGTGGTTAGTCATTTCGTTACATAATTTTGGATGAAAAGTGGATTGGGGTATATGCCAGCTGCGCAGTAACCAATCTTTGTGTTGCAACATTTTGTTGTTTTTTTTTATTTAGCAGACAGGACTGCCCGAACGAAAATCTTGCGAATCGTTTGAAGAACTGTCAATATCACGCGTTACAACATTGGAGAGAACGCTTGTTTGTATTTGTTTTCCCAACAAACTACGAAAATAATATTTGATGTAAATAGAATATATTCCAGAGTGTCGATTCTACAAATGCTACGAAGACAACATGGGTATAAATTGACTGCAATTCATGGACAATGTGTAAAAATGGATAATGATGTCCATTGACCTATGGTCTTCATCAACAGTATCTACCCAACCTGGCCTACCACCACACAAGCTTCTCAAGATTGGTACTCCATTATTATTTAACTGCCATAACACGGTACAGCACTAGGCTCCAAATGAAAACTTGGTAAAAAGATGCAGTCGAAGCCAATTTCTTCACGGGTTGTGCACGCATGTATCACTCATTCTATCCGAATACCCTTTCGAATTAAAGAGAAGGCATTTCCCTCTCAAGTGAGACCAGGGGCAGTCAAAGGTGGCAGTGAGAGATTCAAGGAAGGATTGCTTCTCACATGGACAGCTCTATGTGGCCTGGTAAGCTCACCTAGCAACTGGGGAATGTGGTGAAGGAAAAGGTCCTGCGGCAAAGGAAACTTAGTAGCTGTTTGGTATTGTTTACGCGGGTAAGTCCGCGAACAGAAAGATAGTATTATATAGGTACATGCATGTACACAAAATTTACTTTCTAATAGGCAAAAGGGACGGTCTACTTTTTGTATTGCACGATTTCAGGCCTTTTGGGATTCCCTTAATTTTTTTTGTCTGAAGTTTTGAGGTTTTGAATTAGGTAAATTTCCAAGGTAAATTTTAAGGAAATTGAGGATTATGGCATGCTCCTTATTTGGCCACTTATTTACCTTTCCTCGGAGAAATATTTTACGTGCAAGTTACTATAAGACTTATCCATCTTATTTTATGATTTGAAATTTTGAAACATCAGGGACTTTGTAACTCCAAGGTGAGAACTGACTCACCATGACGAGGCCTGCTGCAAACTGCGAGATAATGAGGGCATTCACACTCCACCTTGCAGTGATTGGAAACAGAATGGTCAGAAGCACTCCGATGTATGTTGAGATGGTGAACATGTGCTTGGGACTCCATATCTCCGCCAGACGGCCCGCCAGTAACATGGAGGGCACCAGTCCATACGCGTTTGCTGTCAGCACGTAGCTCTGTATCACCTCATCCCAGTCGAACTCTCCCTTGTAAAAAATGCATTTAAAAAAAATCAACAACTCAGGTCGTTGTCTTTGCAGGAGAGCAACAAACCCGAGACCAACGATACACTAGGGTTAATTCAACTAGACTATGACAAGCTGCGTCATGGACTGGATTGGATAGGGATTATTAATGTCCCCCGGTTTTATGCCTGAAGGCTCGTCAAGGGACGGCTTACAAACTAACTTATGACCTAACTTAAACTAACACCAATGCCTTGCCTGGGGTTTGAACCCAGAGCCTCCCGCACTCTAGACCGGCGGTGCACCAACCAACTGCGCCACGGGAGGTCCGCCAGCTGCGCCATGGATGGGAAAATTTTTACCAATTTGAGAAATTCTTAAAACAAACACTGCGGTAGGTAAATTTCAATAAATATGCTAGGGAGATATACCTTTTAAAATCAGATTCAGCGCAAGAAGCCTGAACGGGCTCCAGGTTGTTACGTTTCACCTATCTCCTTGCAACTTTCATTAGACAAAATTTGGACAACATATTATTATGATAAATTACTGCACCGCTGCTGGGCCAAAAACGGGATCACTTCCGCACCAGGTTGAAAATACTGTTCAGCAGATGTTACATAACAGCAACAAAACAGCACTTTCGTGATGTGAAGACATTAGTAGAGCATCCAGAGACAATCAGAAGAAAATAACTTGTTTGGGTATAAATAATGGCGTGAAGAAGAGACAAAATAATTCACAAAAATTACAAATCAATATCTGTTTGTTGATTATGAAACATCAAAATTGGTAAATCGACTTCTTTGGTACTTTTAATCCAATGCCAAAAAGCCTAGAACACAACAAACAAAACAATTTGCCATGTATACATCAGTAAAAAAACTGCAACACAAAATTTCATGGACAAGATTTTGGGCCAATCTTCTTAGGAAAACAATCTGATACGATTTCCAACCCCCATTAGATTCTTGACAGTATTATTATTCAGGTTCATCGACTGTAGGTTACACAGTTCAATAAAAAACGTTACAGAATAATTAGGTGAATGCCAACCAATTTCCGCCCATTTACCAACCATAGGCTCACTGACCTTTTACAACGTCCGTAGTTTGTTGGTAACACATGTAATTACATACACAACGACAGCCATAAACAACAGTCTGTGAACGTTGATTAACGATGCTTTAAACAAATGTTCAGAAATAGTTAAAAATTTAAAATCTTCATTTACCAAGGTTATTTTTTACTTTCTCTGACACTAAAGACTATCCTCTATTCGAACCTGCATTCTGAAATCTTATTTGGCGGAATCGGGGCGCGAACTCACGCCCTTCGCCTTACCTATCCGATCCATTACATCACTAACTCTGTATGAATGATGAAGTAATATGAAATATTAGCGACCACTGCAGTTACCTTTACTGTTTTATATTTCTGAACTATTAATATGTTATATTTGACTACTTTTAAACTAAATTTACAATCATATAATGTGAAATAACTGACATAGTAAAGGCTATGCCTTGCTCGCTTCCAGAACGAAGAATATTTCTTTTAAAGCCTTTTGTTGAATTAAAGCACGCAATGTATAAAATTGCGAGAAATGTCGCAGGATAATTTCCTCTTACATAAGCCTGAAACTCCAAAGAAAACTGATGGGTAAAAATATATGCCAGTTTTTATTCGAACACAACAGACAAAAGTACAACACACCATGAGCCTACATATCAACATGCCAACAAAACTTCCACTGTTAAAAGTAATACTTCAGTTCCACAATTAATTCTTTCCAAGTTAATACCTTACTTAGATGTTAGTACTCTCAACTGGTAGAGAAATAATTGGAATGATAATATTAATATCAATAAATTTATATGTGCCTCTGAACACACGAGGGCTGATTCCGAATTCATGGCAACTATTGTTTATCACCCGAAAATGATCCAACATAGGAAATATACCATGCACAGGTAAAAGTGTACAAGTACGTTTTAAAGACATCATATGGGATATAGATGCAGGAATGTTTGGGAAGAACAACGACAAACGTGGCTCCTTGAAATCACCATTTAATTGATGTAATTTCGTACATCCTGTATACTTTCATTTCAACGGGTATGTATCGTACGTATACGAGCTGTTTAACATCCTTCAAAGTAGCCTCCGAGGTTGTCAGCGGTTCGTTCCCAGCGATAAGGCAGATGGGATATACCATCGGCTGTATGAGATCCGTCAATGTGCGCTAATGCTGTGACGATGTCTAGTTTGTTGCCTAAGCGTTTATTACGGAATGGCATCTTCACTTTGGGAATAACACCGTAGTCGGATGGACTAAAATAGGGAGAATAGGGAGGGTGTCGCAACCTCTCCCATCCCCATCGCCGCAAACTATGTGTAACGCTACCTGTTGTGAGGTCTAGCGTTGTCATGTACGGCTATAGCGTTGCCCAACAGTTTAGGACGTTTCTCTCGAACTGCACGACGAAGATGGTACCACAGAAATTACAGGTAGTATTGTGCATTTACAGTACAGCCCTCACTTACTGGATTACACACTAAAACACCTCGACTGTCATATGCCAAAATGATCATCAGCTTTGTGAGTGACGGTGGTGTCTCCGTGGTGACCAAGGAAGACGCCATTCATTGGCCTGTCACTTCAATTCGGGTTCGTATGCATATGCCCATATTTCATCAATTGCAATGCTGCAGTTCAGCATGCCATTGCCTTCTTGATGAGAGCGTTCCAGATTGATGCATGTGATGTGGCACCCACTTGGCACAAATCTTCCGTACATTTAAGTCCCGCCGTAGAATTTGGCGCACTGACGACACAGGAATACCTGTATGCTGGGCTAATTCCATAACAGTCCAGCAAGTGTCGTCCATTAGGCACTGATCGACCACAGCTACTCGTACGTCGTGGTCAGCTGACACAGCACGTCCACTGCGAGGTAAGTCGGCTGTTGACTCTCTTCCCTGTTTGAAGGCCTCTACCCACCTTGCCACTGTACGCTAGGGTATAGCACATTTACCCAATGCTTCCCGTAGATCTGCATGACGTTCGCGGGCATTGCAGCCGCGGCGTACTGCTATCTTGATGTACGTTCGCTGTTCGACTTTCGTTACGTCCTTTTTGCACCGCTGTCTTCCGACAAATGACATAGGGAACTGCTAACGGCCAGACGGACGCACTCATACCCCATCTGACGGCCACAGCAGTTCGACGTGGGGTAGCACACATTGACGAACCGTGGACAACCTCGGAGACTACTATGAAGGATGTTAAACAGCTTTTACATGTACGGTACGGACCCGTTCAAATGAGTGTGTACAGAATGTACGAGAATACATAAATTAAATGGTGATTTCAAGCCGCAATGCTTGTCTTTGTTCCATGGCGGACATTCCTGTATACATATAGCATTTGGTGTCACCTTTAAAACGTACTTATACACTTTCACCTATACGTAGTACATTTGCTGTGTTGGACCGTTTTCGGGAAATAAACAATAGTTGCCATAACTTCTGAATCGACGTATCGTTTATATGTATGTATAGGCTATTCATGGTAAAGTGAGATATTTTATAAGCCCTCTCGTTTGGAATAATATTCGATAAATATATCTTATTTTAACATTAGACTAACTTCCGAGTGCAATGGAGCATATACACTGTGCTTAATATTGACCTGACAATTTTTATTTTTAAAGGTACTAAAAGAAAAAAAAAGTCTAATAGGAAAAAGTATTTAGGGCGTCAAAAGTGCTCATTTTACTGTGAAAAGCCTATATACATATGTATTTATATACACACATATATATAATTTTGAATTTTGTCTGGAAAAATGAGAGTAGAAGGAAAATAAGAAGTCTGGGACAATGGCGTGGGGTGGCTGAGCTTGGAACCGACCAGCCCCCATTTTGGAATTTACATTTTTCCCTAAAAATTGTCTTTCTCCCCTCAAAATCGACTAGATTTCTATACAAATATTCCCTTATTCCCTAAAAATGTCCCGTTTTCCTTTAAAGTTTCCTATTTTTCCCAGAGCAGGAGTGGCAGACTCGTGACTCCAGAGAGCAGGATTTGTGACTCCGAGTCAGAATAGCAGGGCTCGGGACTCAGGAATCATGACCTTGACCCTTGACTTCATGACCTTGAAAACCAAAACTCGAGAAAAAATGCATAAAATTCAGCAAGCATATTATGTTACTGACTACTACTGCAATATTGGATACAGGTGACCTTGGCCCCATGACTTTGAATCAACTTGGAAATAAAAACTCGAGATTAAATTAATTTATGTCAGCAATCATATTATGTTAGTGACAAATACCGCCACATTGGATGCATATGACCTTGACCTTGACCCAGTGACCTTGATTGACTATGAAAATGAAAGTCGAGGAAAAATTCATGTCAGCAAACATATTACATTACTGACTACTACCACCACAGTGTATGCAGGTGAAAATTAACATTTTTACATTTAAAACGATTCTTTTTTTTTTTGACATTATGGTGGCTAAACAATGTTGGCCCAATGAATGTATTCAAATCAAATGCTGAACTTTCACAACACCTGACCAACGAAGTAAACATTAAAGAATCCATGATGTGTGTTTGGAAACATATATTTTAAGAAAAAAAATATAATTATGTTTTATTTTATTAGGAATATACTAATTTCCATTTTTGATATGATGATGATTAGATGATGATTACACGAAGTTGGCCCAACTTAACTATAAGTACAAATTACCGACTGTTATGTTAGCAACATCGACATAACTTATAACCAACTTAACATATTTCAAAGAGAAAGGGACTCAAGTGTGGTAAAACCTTTGTAGTTTATAAACTACAGAAATGTGCATTGTTGACATTCAAACAGTTAGTTTCATTATTCGATATAAAATGCTGGCTGCACAAAAAATAAACGCAAAATAAAAATATACACCACTTACCAAGATTATGTTTACAAACCATTTTAAAGTTGAAAAAATACACCTGCGATATGTTCTAAAATCTTTTGATTTAGTGACATTATCTCAATAATATTTTCATGGTAGCTAATTTACATTGTCTTATTACATTGGACCAACGTTGTATGTATGTGTTACAGTCCATCTTAAAGCCAAACTTTTTAACCGAATGCGAGCTGTTAGGCCAACATACGTTGCTACTGGGATTAATAATTGCTAACTAAAAAATTTTTTTACAAACCAAAAATATTATTCAATTGAGATTTATCTTGGAAATATAAAATACATTAGTGTTACTTAACTATTTGAAAGCATTTTACAAGCACAGATGCTCCAATCTGTTTAAGGAGGAGCATAAACACAGACATCACAACAAACCAAGGTTGCACTTGATGTGTCAAAATATCGAGAACCTAGCATGTGACGAGAACATCACATTACTGTAGCTTAGCTCAATTTACTTCACCTTTTTCTTAAATATTCACCAATCCACAGTACTAACTTATCCAAACCAAATACACACATGGCCACGAGAACTGAAACCTAGCTTCTTGATACCATGCAGATATTTTCGGTCCTCTCAACCACCCAACAGCTGTCAGCAGTACGCTGCTAAACATAGTTAACTATGCATTTCTTCAATTGGTTTCTCTGCTTCTTTTATTAACTCCTTTTATGATTCTATCATCGCGATATATTCATCTTAAATGTTCTGTGCAGTCAGAAATTTTCGTTTAGTGGTAGCGATAAACTCATCCAAGTATTGTCCGACCCATTGATCGGACACAGAAGAGAACCTCCTGTGGATACAACCGATCGCCCGATGCCCCACTTAACTTTCTGTGGCACTTGTGAGTTCTCCGACCGACCACACGATCCCCCTGTCTCATACTCTTGTGAGGGTGGCGCGCCCGGAGGGTAAGCCCAAGGGAAGAGGGCCCTCACTCGACTCCCAACCAACAGGGACACGAAGCCGAACTGGTGTCATGCAGGCAGACACAGCTGTTCGACCACAATTGAGCGGCTGAAGTGGCAGCCAACCAAGGAGCCAGGAGGCGAGCCAGGGCGGTCATGCCCAGATCGGTCGCAACTCCCAATGAGATGCTGGTAGAACCACTTCGACCCAATACAGGTCACATGTTTCACCTACCCAATCTAACTCAATCCAATCGGAAAGAGGAAGGGCACTGGTGGTCTCTCCCGATCTGGTCGAAGTGGCTCCATGGGGCACTGTACAATATACCAAGACCCATCACAGGTAAACCACTGCTCGTCCACAGCTCCAGGGCACACCAACCACCCATCACCTGAGGGGTGTGACCCAATTAACACTGTGCCTTTTCCTCTACCATTGCCTTGAAAATCTTCGCAATGAAATTATGGTTTTGCGCTCCTACCTTTCTGATTGCTCAGTAGTCCAACACACCACCTTGTGGTCGGAACTTTGTACCCTGTATGGTCCCTACTATTATGGCAGATACCTGTTTCCCGAATGCGAGGAAGCCAGGTTGCATAAAGAGCGCTCAGCATAGCCCAAATCTATGTTCAGGGGTAGCAGGTGCCGAAGCAGCACACGGGGAGCCTGGGATCGCCTTGATGAAGACATACTATGTATGATGCATCATGCACCCTAAGGTCATGAAGGGTTACCGAACTCGGATACAATGAAAGGGCACTTACACGACGTCTCAAGCACCCAGAAGCAGCAAATTAGGCGTGAAAGTAATATCAGTAATCGTTTGGTGTTTTAAAAACATCCCAGAACTATAAAATCTATCAATAACAAGAAGCCAGTGAAGTGGCTTCCCATTCGATATCAATTGAGAAATGATTACTTATTACACTTTTCACATAGTGCCTATATTACAGTCTTCAGTAGTGCCTATATTACAGTCTTCAGTACCACTTGTGAAATTTCGCACACTTTGTTGTTCCGAATAAATGCCTCCTTGAGAAGATTTGAAAGGACGCTTATAATTTGTTCATTCATAAATTTGAGTATCTCTTATAGACGGAAGTTTATTTTAGGACATAAGCCATCCAGAAACAAGCTTCCGGAAATAAAATGTAGGACATAAACTGCCATAATAAAATAATAAACTAACCATTTAAGTCTTCACAGTGGGCAGTAGCTATTTGAAAGTGTAGCTGAAATAATAAACATTCCGGTGGATAAATTATGCACCAGATCTTCAGTACTAACACGCCAGCTTTGTTGAAATAATCTATCCTATGTTACTTGGCGTGTGCACTCATTACAGTAATGAGCGGCTTCCTCATTAAGTTTAAAGAGTGCCTCAAATGTAGTGTCAGAAGTTTACAATAGCGATGTAAATAAGCAGCGCCACGTAACAGTCCACAATTCTTACTTCCTTGTTTCCGGAGTCCTGCTGACCCAATTCTCCGAACATGCAGACGTCAGCAGTGTAGTTCCCGGAAGCGGCTGTGACGTTCCTGCGCACCATGGAAGGAAGTGCGACTGCCCCAAAAGTGAATGTCATTAGGGTGAGGAATGATCCCAGCATCGCTACAGCGGCGAAGCTGTACCTGGCTGCCACTCTGCATGGCCAATCTGTAACAAGATGTCTTACATAGACTGATAAAGCTCTGCCTGAATCACTGTGTCGCGTACGTGTACCAGACCCCAGCTGATACGGCGTGCCGAAAAGGTCAACTTGGAAACTGACCGCCAAGTTGCCAAAATACTCTTAATTTTAGCATTAGGTAAGTGTCGTATAGTGATTATTGCGTGGAAGTAGTAGGGTGTAGATGACATTGAGGCACAGGATTTCAAGAGTTGTCCGCCATCCACGACCGGTCATTCCAGCAACCCTTAACTCTAGAAATTATTTTAATTAAAAAGTATTTTAATTAAAAAGTATTTTAATAAAAAATATTTTAATTAAAAAATTATCTCAATAAAAAATTTAAATGTATCGGTTTGCCAATTTTTATTTTCCGTTTGCGTAGAAACCTCCACTCGCTCGGCTACCACGACCCTGCTAGATTGCCAATCGCCAGTGTGTTTTTTATTTACTAATTCAAAGATATAATTTTCCATATACTAGAAGGTATATAAAATAATTTAAAAAATCGGGGAACATAAAATTAACCTCGCTCTCACCGCACCACCCTAACCAATAATAAAAATCACAGAAAAATAAAAAAAATTCTAAAATTTAAGTAACATATAACGTTACCTTACTTTATACCCCATCATTTTTAACCAACACCCCTCTCCACACTATTGGCCTTAAATAACAAATTATTC
Organism: Dryococelus australis; assembly: GCA_029891345.1. NCBI lineage: Eukaryota > Metazoa > Arthropoda > Insecta > Phasmatodea > Phasmatidae > Dryococelus > Dryococelus australis. Next base: position 60,618,565 of record CM056997.1, on the reverse strand, counting down.
CTCCACCCATACCAATCAAACATATCAGACCAGTGGCCACGAAATTACACCTTCAACATACATCATTTTTTCAGTATTAGAGACTAGAATGTGTTTGTAACTCATGTTTCAACCACCAGAGGTAATTTACTTTCGGCAATATTGCTATCGACCTGTACAGAATGGCGACGAGGTCATGTAAATTGTCATATTAAATTTTTTAATTAAATTTTAAATGTAATTTTTATTAAAAATATTTTTACATAAAGCGGGGGTTTGTAAAATAAATAAACCACGACGTACTTTCTTCAAAAAAATAATTTTGTTCGGCAATGTACAACATGGGGAAACATAATATATACACATTGAAAATTTATCTTTTACTCTTTATTTTGTGTGTTGTAAGGTACTGTTCCCCAGTACCTTACAATGCGAATTCTGCGATCGCACCAGTCTTGAAGCGTTTTTTATGCAACAATAATGTGAAATATTTGTAGTTTCGTTCTTCACCATCAGAAGATTGATATGTGCAGGTTTCTCGTTCTTAGTCACACGTGTTGGCACCACTTTTACCTTGGCATTCGGCAAGAACACATTTACAGACACGCCAGGATTGTTGTTCAAAGACCCTTATTTGCTGTAGAGGAGTCGGAAAAGCCAGTCCGCTAAAATCAAACTTTTTTTCCACCTCAACATACCTCTTGACATACTGCAGACTTACCAAATCGAGCCAAATCTGAACACTTGAAACATTGGTTGTCATAGTTGTGGGGATTGATTATGGCATGTTTGTGTTTGATAGGTCTGGAAGGTCAACATATGTCGATAATTGTGAAGGTTTATTCTGTATGATACATGAGAGAAGCTCCTTGCACATATTTAAAACTATCCTGCCATGAAATCGACACCCTATACTTTGAACATGTTTACCTTGTTTAAGCGGGGCCGAAGAACTAGATGGCACTTCTGCAGTCCCCATGTCAAATATTTCCGAAGACCCTGGACATTCCGGTAGACACATAGGGACCTCAGTAGAAGAGGTAGATGGTATGACTGAAAAGGAATAAGTCGATGGCACTGCTGGTACCACTCCCGAAGAAGTCGATGGTGGCATTGGTACCATGTCCATAGCATTCGACAATGGTGCTACTGTCGGCCGCCCATACGAAAAAGTCGATAGCACTGCTGGTACCACTCACAAAGAAGTCCCTGGCACCGCCGTAGATCCCATTAGCTCTGGAATGTCCGAAGACTTTATGGATGCTGAATATGATGTCGACTGCAAAAGCTAGATGAGGCGATCCGTACCTCCACACCTTTGTCGACAAACTGACGAGCCTCCACAAGGAGCCATTATTTATACCGATAGCATCCCTCTTCCCTTCTCTTCTTCACTCTGCAACTCCACCCCCTCATTATTCCATCTGACACACTGCCTGTGTGCAGAATTTGCTATGAAAAGAAAATGTCTCTTAGCATATAAAATATTTGTGACGCAATCTGGTTTGCAGAATTTCAATATTAACCACGATTACCTAATACTATAATTATGTATTGGGGACGCAATTTACTTTACAGGATTTCAGTATGATTCGCGAGTTCCTTATAATATAAAGATAAAAAATATTTGTGACACAATTTTACTTCAGAAATCGTGTTTCTATATCTGTATGCATGTTTTTAGAATTCTCATTAAAGTAATTAGTGTCGCAGTAAATAATAGTAATGTGACACGTGCTATTAAAATAATTTAGCAGTATAGCTAATTTAATTAAGTTCACATAGAACATACTACTATAATAATATAAAAACATGCAGAGTTCATACTATAGCATTTTATGACAGTTTTCAGCAGTTGTCATATATTTAAAGTTTCATAAGTTATATATAGATGCAATAATTTAGCCTTAAGATAGTATTAGGCTAAGAGTGCTTATTTGGGATGTCACAGCACGCGACCCAGTTGATGCGTTGCGTGAGGTTGCAGACCTTGTAATTCCCCCTTTTCTTCCCCTCTCCGCCCACCGCTCGGCCAGGATATGTGCATACTTATCTTTCTTAGGATGTTCGGCGATGGAGCAGCGAGAAAACTCCTCGAACTCCTCCTCCTCTCGCCCATTTCGTGACTTTCAGCATTTTCATGCAGCCCACTTGCGGACGTGTTGCAAGAACAATGCGCGGTGTTTCCTGAGCGAAAGGTTTGCGAAATTCTCTTTGGAAGATTTCAATATTATTACGCGAACCGACGCCAGGGGGACCTTGAATTTTTTCCTGTTTTCACAATAGAGTAATGGGAGTTCGCTGTCAAGAAGTTCGCTCTTCGATGCGAAAAGCGAACGAAAAGAAGTGAAATATTTGTCATTTTGTCATTAAAATGTGATATTTATGAGTGAGACATATGTTTTTCGAGAATGTAACACTCGTCTGGCATTGTAAAACATAAACTTTTGTTTCCTGCGATAACTAAGTACTGTGTATTCACGGTTTATTCACACTTTCTGAATACAATAGTAGATGTATAATGGGTATCCTTGCTCTCCTTATTTTTAATCGAAAATCAAGCAGTTTTCGACCAAAAATAAGCAAATTTAAGCCAAAATCAAGCAATGTTCTCAGCTGCTAGAAGCAGCAATTCCAGGTTCTCAAAAAGCAAGTAAATTAAGCCAAAGTCATGCAAAAACAAGCAATTTTTTTCAATTGTCCCAAAAATGAGCGTACAGGATTTGGCACAAGGTCAAACAAAGCAAAATTATGCAAAAATTAAGTATTTTTTTTGTTTTTCAAGCAATTTTCACGTTTTCTAGAAACGCAAAAAAAAAAAAAAAAAAAATTTTTTGCTTTATAAAACAATTTTTTTATTAAATAGAAAGGAAAATATGCTTGAAATGGAAAATAATAACACATGCAAGCAATGTAAAAAGTGTGGCAAAGCATTAAACATAGGAAGTTTTGCACCACATAAAAGATAAACATTTTAACATCTGTAAAAAATGTTATAGTGAATATGCTAGTAGTCGTTACGAATTTAAAAAAAGAGAGAGTAATGTGCGAAGTGGAAAATAGGTTTATAATACATCTCTCAAAAAGCATAAAAATGATAAATTACACAATACAGCATTAGATATTCTAAACGAAAATCAACATGATAATTATCCGACAAAAACATGTAAAGTATGTAATGAGAATAAATCTATAAAACTATTTTATCTTATTAAAAATGGCCAGGACAAGTATCCAATTACATGTAAAAATATGTTTTAGCGATTATATGAAGAATTATCGTCATAACAAGAAGTTAAATATGGTTTCCCAGAAATTTAATCACTTTTCGATTTATCCTGTATATCTGTTCTTGCATTTTATTTATAGATTTTTATTTCTTATAAATAGAGGATTATGGCGACAAACGATCTAGCAGTTAAGCTGGGCGAGAAGACAGTACGGGAGTTAAAAATTATAGGTAGAAGTTTTGAAATTAAATATTTGCACCATATAAGGAAATATGATTTAATTAGAACTCCTATAACATATATTATTAATGGGCAAAGAAGAAGAAACTTCACAAATGTGCCATTTTCTTATGCCAATATCAGTGCAATATATAAGAAAGTTTGAAAGAAATTGAAATAATATTTCCATTCTCTAATAATATATTTTATAAACACGAGTAAAAGGAATTAAAAGATATATTACCTTATTCTACCAACATATTTGAAAAACCTAGAAATAAAAGCTAGTGGGTAAAAAAATGGACAACAAAGAATAAGTTTACAAATTTACCTTGAGCTGACGTCGATATCAACGAATTAGATCCCGAAGATAGAAAGGAATTGGAAGAAATATTTCCATTCTATAATAATTTATTTGTTAGCAAAAGAAATAGAGGAAGAACCAATAAAAATTATATAGTTAATAAAGCTTTTAAAAGTAGGATATCAGCATATAACATTGAAAATACCCTTAATTTAATACAGCCTATTCATTTTTTGACTTCAGTAAAAAATAAGGTATTTGAGATTATATGCACTAATCTTAGGAACCTTAGAGGGCTGTAAGCTAGTATTAAATTATATACCAATTGCCGTAAGCAAGATAATAATCAAGTAGAATTATTTACATTTCAATCACCCAATTATACAGTATTGAATGAAGGAGATATTAAAAAGATATATAAATTCATAATACAAGAATAACTACACAATTATCTGAATTTCAAAGAAGAGGTTCAGGCTGGACATTAGATAGAATAATTGGAATACAATTAACTATAAATAAGTATAAGCCATTAAATGGATCATGTACAGAATTACCAGAAGTTGTTAAGAATAAGAACGCATGCATAAATGTTAAAATGATGATCAAAATACTTTCTTTGGGCAATTAAATCTGCACTGTTTCCAGCAGACAAAAATTCAGACAGAGTAACTAAATTTAAAAATGTAGGCCTTAATACTGACAAAATAATTGATAAATATGAATATTCTATTAAAATTGATGGTATACCAAAAATCGAACAGCAAATTGATGTATCTATAAATGTATACTCTACTGAAGCTAAGTACGCCACAGTTTATCTACTTATGCTTACAAAAAGTAAAAAGGATAAGCACATAAATTTACTTTATTTCAATGATGATAAGGCAGACGCAGCTGTGCAAAATTCGCATTATTGTTGGATAAAAGCATTACCAAAACAGCTTTCAATGCAAAAAGATAATCAAAAATGTAAAGATTATATATGATGTGTGTCTTCGATTCTCTCATTCTCAAGATAAATTAAGCAAACACAGAATACTGCTCTAAAAATGAAGCAGTAAAAAGTCAATATAACTGTGAAAGGAGAGAAAATATTTTTTCAAAAATTATGAACATACAATGAATGTTCCGTTTGCAATATATGCCGATTTTGAATCAATATTGAAGAAAATATCAACAGTTAAGCCAAACCAAAGAGAATTAAGTAAATTTAACCTTATCAAAAATACTCAGTTTCGACCAAAAATGATATTGAAATTGATCTTAATAAAGAAGTACTTAAAGAAAGATATAATCTTACTAATGATCAAATAAATAACATTGATTTAAAGCTGAATGACGAATCGAACACAATGAAATATCAGTTACACGAAGCATCTGGTTTTTACTATTATATTGTAACTGCTTATGGTGATTATAAGCCACCAGTGGTATTATAGAGGCCCAAATGCACATACAATGTTTATACAATCAATTAAAAGAAAAGTAAAAGAAATGGGTGAAATATATTCTCAAATTAAACCAATGCATCCACTAACCAAAGAACAAAAATATTACACAGGGAATCAGAAAGATGTACTATATGCGGATGTGAATATATGGAGCAAAATAAGAAAGTACGCCATGATCAAATATAGGCTATTCTCAGTAAAGTGAGCACTTTTTTTAGGCCCTCCCAACAGGCATTAACTATTAATAAATATTTCTAATTGCAGTCTCATGTGTTTACTTTTGAGAGTGGTGGAATGTATACCCTCTGTTTTTTTTTTACATTTCAATGTTAATATTAAAAAACAGCAGGAAGATTGTAATTGAATGAAAGAAAAAAAATAAGAGTCTTAAAAGTGCTCACTTTACCTTGAACAGCCTATAACTGGACAATTCATTAATCCAGTATGTAATAATTGTAATCAACAATTAAAATTGCCCAACTTTGCACCAAATCATTTTCATAATTTAGCTGGCTATGATGCTCATTTGTTTATTAACGAGTTAGGATATGATGAAAAAAATATAGATTTAGTAGCAAATAATGAAGAAATGTTTATTACTTTCAGGAAAGAAACAGAAAATTAAAAAATGAAATTTATAGACATTTAAATTTATGGCCAGTAGTTTAGCTAAATTATCATCAAATTTAAGTAAAGATAAAATGAAACACACACAAAATCATTTACCAAAAGATAAAGTAGATTTAGTTATAAGAAAGGGTTCTTAACCATACTATTATATGGACAGTTGGAAAACATTTGACGAAACCGGTCTTCCACAAAAAAGCGAATTTTATAACAAACCAAACAAATATGATATAAGTGATGATGATTATGAACATGCAAAACTTGTATGGAGCCAATTTAATGTGAAAAACCTTGGAGAATATCACGATCTATATTTAAAAATGACATATTATTAGCTGATGTATTTGAAAATTTTAGAAATACATGTATAAATGAATGCGATTTAGATCAGTCGTGGTATTTAACAGTACCGGGATTATCTTGGGATACAATGTTAACAATGACCAGAGAACCACTAGATTTATTACACAATCATGATATTGATTTTAATGATAGATAAAGGAATTAGAGGCATAATATCACAATGTTGCAAACAATATGTTAAAGCAAATAATAAATATTTAGATGATTTTGAATCTGATCTAGAGTCCAAATATTTAGCATATCTTGATGCTAATAAATTTGTATGGCTGGGGCGATGCCACAATATTTACCATACGATTTCGAATAGAAGAATTATAGAGCACTTCATTTTTACAATGAACATATATTAAATTGGAGGATGATTCACCACATGGTTACAATTTAGAAGTTGATTTGGAATATCCTAAGAAACTACATATATTACATAAAGATCTACTTTTTTGCCCAGAAAATATGGTAGTTGCAAAAACAAAGCAATCTAAATTATTAACAACTTTACAAAAAAAAAAAGAAAAGTATGTAACTCACTATCGTAATTTGAAACAATGCCCAAAGAATGGGTTAAAACTTACTAAAATACATAAGATGTTGAAGTTTAATCAGTCTGATTGGTTGAAGAAATATATTGATCTAAATACAACAATGAGAACTAATGCTAAAAATGGTTTTGAAAAATATTTTTATAAGCTGATGAATAATTCAGTGTTCGGCAAAACTATGGAAAATATTAGAAACAGGGTGGATAAAAAACTAATAGCAAACGAAGAAAGATGTGAAAAATCAATACCGAAACCAAATTTTAAGATCAGTGCTATATTTAACGAAAACCTTGCAGCTATACGTATGAATAAAACATGAGTGAAATTTAATAATTCAATCTATGTGGGCATGTCAATTTTGGACATATCGAGAAAACTAATGTATGATTTTCATTACGAAATTATGAAAACAAAATATGGCAATAAATTTGGATTATTTTATCAAGATACTGATACGTACATTTATAACATAAAAACAGACGATTTTTATGATGATATGAAAACAATGTTAGACAAATTTGATACAAGTGATTATCCAAAAGATAATATGTATAACATGCCTCAAATAAATTAACAAGTTTTAGGAAAAATGAATGATGAAGGTAATGGCAAAATAATGAAAGAATTTGTTGGTTTAAGAGCAAAAATGTATGCATATAGAGTTGATGATAAAGAAAACAAAAAGTGTAAAGGAGTAAAGAAATGTGTAGTTAACAAGTGAATGCCATTTGAACACTATATGAATTGCTTGTTTAATGAAAAAATACAATATAGAACAATGAATTTAATAAAAAGCAAACAGCATGAAATATATAAAATCCTAATAATGACAAAAGAATTACACTAGAAAATAAAATAGATACAGTGCCATATGGTTATCGAAACAGAGAATCTTAAACATATTTAATTTCTAAAACAATATCGATATCAGCACCATCGAAATCAATCAGTTTGCCATTTTTGTGTTTAATTTTCAAAACAATATGTTAAAATCGCTCATTATTATTTTGATAAAAAATTGGATATGATGGCTCATAGGTAATATAATCTCTAACATCAAACATTGTTGTTGTTGTTGGAAAACTAGCAATTATATCTGTCTATAAATGATTAGATTCATCATATTTGACAAACATACAATATGCTAAGTTATAATGAACATTTGTTATTTTAAATGAGCTAAGATGAGGTAATTTAGAGCCTTCAACAATTTTGTCATTTTCAATAAGAATATTTCTTTCAAAACCAAGAATATCAGATAGTCGAACATCAAATTTAATGTCAAACTTTGATTCAATAGATATTCTGTTTTTCGAATTATCTGATGTTAAGTAAATATCATTTATTGAAAATGGATCGATTTAATTTAAAGTTTACTTTAATGATTCGATATCACATTGACCTCTTGGATATTGCTGTAACTATATTTTTATCAACATTAGGACTCATGTGTTCAATTGTCATTATCGTACTGTTGTTTATATTTGGAGATAAAAATTTCGTATGAAAACTAACCAAAGCAATCGATTTTTCTCTTTGGACGATATCATAATGAAGTTTTTCCTTTAAAATAGAACTATTATTTGTTAATTTGAATACTTTATTATCCATTTATTACAAAAATATCTTATTAAATGGAGAAAGTTAAATGGGGTGTCGGTGTTTTAATTGATGAAGATAATTCCAAAAATAAAATGAATGGTGAATTACTGGCTGATAATATGGGGGCTATATTAGTAGGTCCAAGTAAGTGTGAAAAAACTAATTTATTGGTAAATTTTATTTATATTTTAGGATGGATAAATTGTAAAAAATCTTATGTTTGAACAAAACGTTCAAATCAACAAATATATATTGAGTTAAAAAATGATTTTAATATATTATCCAAAAAATTTAAAGTTAAAAAATGGCATACTTTTTTTAAAAATAATAATGATGAAATGACTCCTTTAAATCAATGTGATAATGATTCTCTAGTTATATTTGATGATGTTATTTTAGATGACCAAGAATTTGTTCGCGATTATTTCACTAGAGGAAGACACAAAAAATCAGATGAATTTTGTTTAGCCCAAACATATTCAAAAATACCTAAACCATTGGTAAGTAATAATACAAATTTTTTGTGTATATTTAGACAAGATTTTACTAATTTAAAGCACATCTATAATGATTTTGTTGGTGGAGATATGACTTATGAAAAATTTAAAGAGATTTTTGCAAAATGTTGTGATGAAGATTATTGTTTTATTACTATAGATTTGAGTAGAAAAACAAAAGAAGGGAAGTATAGAAATAAAATTAAAGAATTTATTAATATTTTTGAAAACAGTTTTATGTTAAAACTAATGTTAAAATGAACATAAAAAAAAGTTAAAATGAATGTTAAAACAACTGTTAAAATGAACATCAAAATTGTGGTTGAAACAATGTACATTACGATTTTGCATTTGAATTAAATAATTTAAAAAAAAATTAATTTGGCAAAACATCTGTTTTATTAATACAAGAGTTATGTGTGTTATCAGAATCTAACCATTTTACATACATTTTATCGCCTTTAGTTTTAAAGACTTCGACCAAATATTCATCAGGATAGTTGGTTTTCATGATTTCGAATTAATAAAAACTGCCTTCTATTTCTTCTCCTTTAGTATATTTTAATTTGTAAGTAGGCACACCATAACTTAAAACTTGACAAATAGTTAACAATTCTGTTGACCAATTAGCACTATTACACTTCTTGAAAAATTTCTTTAGTTTTCTTACACAATTGACATAGCCAACTTCGTATTTAGCTTGCAGTTTTGGTGCAGTAAACACGTATGGCGTTATTAAAGTTTTTTCATTGTTTTTATTACCTTCAATTGGTTTCATGCCGATAGTGCTATGTTTTGTATTGTTGTATTCTTTCACTAATTCATATAATATATTGACCCACTTATAATTTACATTCAAAGCAAATCTCTTCCACATCTTATTTTTCATTGCGTGACTAAATTTTTCAACTACATTTGCTTTCAATTCGCTAATAGAAGAATAATGATTGATATTATATTTTTGTATAAGTTCTTTAAATATTTTGTTATGAAATTCGGACCCACTATCACTTTGAATATTACATGTTATTCTTTTAATTAATATAGCCTCTACATCAATGCTACAATTTTAGCTGCTTTATCATTACTAGGTAAAACAAAAACAAATTAAAAAAACATCAATAATTGTCATAATATATTTGTATCCATTGTTTATATGTGATATTCCTTTCAAATTACCAGTATTCATCTCTAGAAGATCAATTTGCCATATATCATTAATACCATATGAAATTACTGTTATTCTCGGAAAATTATTTCTTGCAGGCAGTGGACAAAATTTCTTTTTAAATTTTGATTTATTAGAATTACATATTGAACATACATTTTTCTGAACTAATCGTCCATTTTTAGTATTTTCAGTTTTTATATTATTATTTCTGGTGACTTTCTTGCAGTTCAAGCACGAAGTGTTCTCCATTTAATAGTGAAAAAAAAAATTATATAATACTCCTACTGTGGTCATCAAGCCATCTTCATATCCAGATATCTTAGTTTTATTTTTTACTTTAAAAGTTGAAATATGACATATGTTAACATCAAAACTCTTCCTGCAATCTATTTTTGAGAGCCCTTAATAAAAATCACATTATCGTAAGGTAAATTGGGATTAACAGTAATTATTTTATAAACTTTACAATCCATCAAAAAGCAAAGAAAAATTTATTATTATCTAAGTGAAGATTATTATTACTTTTATTCTACTTTGCAGGTAAATAAAATAATTGTGATTTTTCTTCCTTGAATTTTTCAATTATCAAGTTAACAAGTGTATCACAATAATTAAAAACTGATTCGCTTAAATTTTGCAATTTAATAGCTATTTCTTTATCGAAATATCTTTTATTGACGGTATCTTTTCCATCAACGGGAACAGCTATATTAACAACTCTATTATCTGAAAATGAAACATAAGATTTTGTAAAATCAAAACAAGTGGTTAGCTTAGTTTGTAAAGAAGAAAAACTCTAATTACATTTAAAACTCTTATTAGATAAGGAATTTCTTTTGGATTACTAACAACAAAATCAGAAAATTTATTCTTCAACATATTAATTATGCATACTTTTACATTGTAATATTTTTTATTTCCAGCATTTTCTTCGCCATGTATAAACTAACAATCTATTAATTAAATTTGTATCACGAACCATCCAAACATATTCTTTCGGCAAACTATTGTATTTTTTATACCATCTCCAACTTTAAAATCATCAAATGTAAAAATTTCTGTTTTGGTTGTGTTTGGATCTGGTTTTTTTTTATATAGTTATTATAAATTGGACTAATTATACTTTTCCACTTCTGACGAATAATTGACCTTGGATTACTCCTATTCTCATTAGGTTTATATCTTTGAAATACAGTATTGGTTAATAAAACAATTTCTGTGTAATTTTCATAGTCATTAGTAGCGTATTTACCTTCAAGAGCTCCTCGAAAACGTTCTGTTAACAAATTGCAAAGTCCTGGTGTTAAAAAATTATTCTTTATGCTTAACAAATAATGTATAATTATTTATCGTTACTTTTGTGTCACCAATGTAAACATTTTCTCCAACTCCACGTAAACCATATTTTTCATTAATAACATTTATCCTTTTTTCAATTTCTATTCCGAGATTTATAGTAAAACACCTGCTATAGGTTGTAAATTTTTCAATGGAACGGTTCCAATTTGCTCTTCCAAATTAGGAGATTCTTGTTCTGCACATAATTCTCTTCCAAACAATGTTTCTTCTGGTGTTGGTGCATAATCTAAATTTTTTACTGCAACAGGGACTAGTGTTGTTTTTAAATTTTCGTTTTCTTTACTTACTTTTTCTACTTTTTACCAATATTTCGTAATTCATCAATAATGGTTGTTATTTTTATTTTTTTTCATATTCTTGTTCATGACACCATTTGTATCTTTTATATCTTTCAACGAGTAAATTAACTCGAGAAACTCCCTTCGATTCATCAATTTATATATGATATCTTTACTTGTAAATTAATTATAAAAGTATTGAACGCTTCGAGAGGCAAACTTTTCCCCCAACTGATCAAACTAGGGGGATTTAAATGTTTACAATAATAAAATCGAGTTTGATATTCCTATAGGAGATGGCTTTTCTTTTCTGAATGATGCTTATGTTTATGGACAATTTAGTTTACTAAAGAGAGATAAGGTTGGAGATGAGGCAAAATATTTTGAAGAAGACAGTATTAATGTGTTCATGTTCTGACTTGTCCTATAAACTTGTACTCGAAAAAAGACCAAACGGATACTTTAAAGAAAATTGATGTTTGTTTATATTCATATATTGGTGTTTCTTTATATTGTTAAATCTCAAACCATGATAATATTATTGAAGCTGTTGCTAATCCGGGTATAACAACAATAATGAATGCTTTATTAAGATCGCCAAGTGAACACAATTATTTAGAATTTACTGGTGTTGATAATCTATATCAAGATAAATTGCTTTTAGTGAAAAAATTACAAAACAGGTTAAAACTGCTTCTTGTGTTAAAACAAATGAAACAATCTATCATCTTAGATGTCTGTTTGGTTTTATTCGTGATAACTATGAAGTGTATTGGAAATGTGGCTATAAAATTACTTTTTTTTCGTAATTCATCTGATAACAACTGTTTATTTCTTTATGAAACTTTTGCTAAAGATGATAAAGTTACGAAACATCATCCTGATCCTGGTAAAATTGTTATTGAAAAATTAGAAATTATATGGCCAATTGTTGAATATGAATCGAACATGGTCATTGCAATTAAAGAAAAATATATAAAGAACCTAAAATATCTATTAGTTTTGATTATTGGTAATTTTTAGAAAAAGAATTTCCTAAATGAACAAATGATTTTAGCTTTGATATAAAATATCAGTTGAATGAGTTACAATTTGACATGCCCGATTTTGTAATTGTAGGCTTTCAATTTAATAGAAAAAATCGTGCTGAACAGCATAAACACGGTAGTATGTTTGATCATTGTAATGTGAGAAACATTTATGTTAAAAACTGTAGAAATAATTTTTCCTAAATAAAACTGGAATCTAGACATTGAAAACGGTGTTTATCTTAAACAATTTCTTGCTTATAGTGATTTTAGAAATTCGGAAACCAAATTAGATACCGACTTTAGAAATATTAACTTTATTGTAAACCAACTGTAAACTTTGATGGTGATATTACTTACTATTCATTTTGGGGGCGAAGGCCTTTATATGTTATTGATTGTTCAAACAGAAAAACAACTGTAGTTAAAGAAAAAACAAATATAAAAATTTGTGTTGATTTTAATAAAAAATTTGAAGAATCAGTTACCATTTGTAATGTTGTTTTAATTAGTAAACAAAATCTTACTTATGATTAATTGAAAGAAAGAATTACTGAAGATTTATACAATTTTAATATTATTAAATAGAGGAATCAACTAATTGTTCCGATATTTTAAAACAATTTTTTGAGCTTATAGTTGAGCGGTTACGTTTAAAACTTTTATGGTTTTTTTGATAAAATAAAAGAATTTCCATAATTATAAATAAATTTCTTTTCCTTATACATATAACTAAAAATGCTTGTGTGACCTTGCAGTTTGACAAAAAATTTTAAAGGTGGTAGTGAGCAAAAAATTCCTTCCTATAGATTAGATAATGTATCTGAAGATCTTAAAAATATGGTTTGCAAATTTAATTCAAATCCACAAAGCTTACAATTATCAATCTTAGATAACATTGACGATAAATATGAACTTCGAAAAATTGGTGAAAATCTAGAGCAAATAGAAGCAGTTTTTAAAAACTGAGTAGAGCTTCGAATATGAAATGTAAAGAATAATAAGAAAATATTTCATTTAATTTTTGCTTATTCTTGCATGTGTTTACCTTGTGCAAATCCTTTGCGCTCATTTTTTGCGAACTTGAAAAATTTGCTTGTTTTTGCATGATTTTGGCTCAATTTGATTGCTTTTGAGGACTTGGAATTGCTGCCTCTAGCAGTTGAGAACTTTGCTTGATTTTGGCTTAAATTTTCTTACTTTTGGACGAAAACTGCTTGATTTTCGATGAAAATTAAGAGGTGAGCCAGGATCACCATTATATATCTACTTACAACCATTAAAAAATCGCCCTAGCATAATGTGTTTAGTTGTTTCCTAAATATATCATGCATTACAAACATTTTATGCTTATATTAACATAAAAATAAGTTATTTAGTTGAATTGAATTTAAAAAAAATACATTATCCATAACTTATATTTAATTTATAATTACTATGTATAAAAACAGTGATAAATTATGTGCGTTGGCAATGACTAGTAAGAACTAGTTCTCATGCAAAATATTATTAATGTGAGTGCGCACGAATACGGTGTATTGTCCCTTTGGTGTATTTTTCTAGACTTGGTTAAGCTTTGCTTGCATGAGCGGAGGAATACCTCCGATGTAAAGCTCTAGCAGGTCTTCAGAAAACTTGGAAGTAACCGTGAATATACTATATAGTAATTTGTATTCCTCTTCGTATTTCTGCAAATAGTTTATAACGTAGATCTAAATTTCTTATTTATCTCACCTACCCACCGGTTAAACTTTTAAAGATGCACACAACTTACATTCTTGTCATTCTCCATCGCCGAGTACTAGTGACAGGACCAATGTCTGTCGCTTGTGCAATGCTCTATACGCCCATCTCCAGCGGGAGAGCTCTAAATTGCTGGAGCTTGTCGCGCTGCATCGCGTCGCGCCGCTCAGTTGTGAAAACAGCTTTTGGAGTATTTACAGAAATATAAAGTTGCTCTGGCACAATATTTAGAGCTAACAAAACTTAAAGATAAAGCAAACAATTTTCTTTAGTTAACAACCTTATCTGTCGAGTTAAGGAAACGTAACTTTAGGCCAGTAAAATCAGTCTGTTTTTTTTGTTATTCAATTGTTTATTTATTTTTTTAGGTTATTTACACACAAGTATATTATTCGCTCAGACAAATGGTCCTTTCTATTTAATTGATAACCAATGAAACGTGAAACCACACTCTGATATTTCAAAATAAATTTATTCCGTGGCGATTAGGGAAATATACGCGCTGGTTACTGCGGTGATAGTGTATTTGGAACATATGTGAAAATCACCCTTATCATCTCCTACCTCTCACACATGCGCATGATAGGCAATGCGACACAATTCTCGCACTATGTAAATATATAGTTTTACCTAGCGAAATAATTTATTGCTTGGAATATTACCGCATAATCGGGAGAATCGCATTTTGGTAACGACAGCATTTCGAGTTACGTTATAAAAAAAAAAAAAATTTTTGGAGCAAAATTATTGAATTTTCATCCTTGGCTTTTACCTTTCCTGCTTCTTTCACTGCTGACCTTTTTGCCTTCCATGCTTGAGTGATTACACTGCCATTTGTATCAGCGATGCACACGAGCAGTTATTTTGATTTAATAAAAAAAAACCAGATACTTAGTTTACGAGATAAGATAATAGTAACCCATTGTTTACTGGTTTGCCTACTAAGGTAGCAATAGTTTGATCGTTTCACTAGATAAATATTTCATGTGGCAATATCTTATGAAATGGTGGACAAAACAGGCCCGTGTAGACCCATTTGACTTTTGTAATAGATACTGCCAGAGTAGAAAATAAATTTGAAATCAGTTACTTGGTTTCGCAGATACAGATAAACCACATACTTCCAAGGGAAATAGTTCCTGAGTTATTGCATTTTAACTAAACATGTGATCACGAATACAAAAATAATTATCGTGTGGTTACACTTTGAAATATTTATAGTCAGTCAAAATTGATGGTACCTGCACCAAGTTAAACATAAATATCCAAATATTAATGTCCTAAAAAACAAAAATTGTTTTTTTCCCCGCCAGAATTGCTTCTTATACTTCTCTTAAAGTGTGTGACGGAAAACGAAAAGCTCTGCCGTGATATACGTCCGAAATAATAGATCACGTTATTATAGAACACAAAATGAAATGTTCCAAAAGTCGATATTTTGAAAATAAGTGTCTGGCACTCATAAAACATGTATTATTTTCCAAATTTGGAAGGACTCGGTTTTTTACCGAGATATGAAAAAACTTGATTTATTAACGCTGCAATATCTTACAAATTGTTGGACGAAGAAGACACTTGGTAAACGCATTTGATGACTGTAAAATATATACTGTCATCATAACAAGTTCAGTCTAAATCTGTTATATGGTTTCGTAGATATAGGATAGTAGTTTTAAAGTATTATATGATATGACTGCCAATTTCAAAATTATAGTCTTACCCATTAAAACATGTCAGTTTATATGATGTACTGCAGTATTACATGGACGCGAAATTTAGTAGTTTGATTGTTGACTGATGGTTTCCAAAAATATGAAATTATAACTATATTTCATGTGGTGCTATCTTACAAAATTGCGGATCTACCCACCTTCACCTCAACTCAAATACTCACTTACCCACCACCAGTCCTACCCGCCGCTGTTCATACCTAACACTTACTATCTTAATTACTGACTTACATCTATCCACCTACCCACTAAACACTCACCCTATAATTACCCACCAACTGCTGTACTTACAGCTGTACCTACCTAACCCTCTACCCTCTTACCCTCCTACCCACTGCTCTATCTACCACTCTATCCACATACTCACCTACCTACTGCTCTTCCTATCTCACTACCCAAAACGTACAATTCACATCATAAGACTAACCAATAAAATATTCAAGCCATACATTTTGACTATTTATACTAACCATCTCACCTGTCATCATACATCCTACCCCCCTGTTTAATAGCCATACAGGCATACCCCACTCAGAGACAAAACTATTCCATTGAAAAAACTTCCCCCTGCAGTCAACCTAAACTATTACAATGTTCCCATTTACACATTTCAGGCATCGCTACTACCATACTGATAGGCCATACGAGCAAGAGACACCGACAAACCAGTCAACCAATGAATACACCCAACTCATCATACAGAATAGTTAAAAAAAAAGAGACTGGCCTCACATCTCTAGCAAAATCTCTCGAGAGGTTATATCTCTCGGACAGTAGACGCGAGTATGGCTGACAAAGTTTCAAAGGAGATGGAGGCGAAGAGTAGGGAAGGACGAAACTAGTTTCATCATTGCTGCTAGAGAGGTGTTTGTCAACAATAAGGAATTTGTCTCCAATTACCCTACAAATCAACACCTACCTTTACCTAGCCATCATCCAATACTGCAAAACAGAAACATCGCAAAAATTGGGGAAAAATATACCGAAATTCGTAACTCCAGCATACCTGTCATAAAATAATTCCTTTAGACACCAGCCAAATATCACATCACTCATCAAACAAACCACGTGATTGTACCAACCATCCATTCCAATAACATCAAATGCTGACCACCAAATCTCAGACGTATAAAACAAAAAAAAAAAAAAACGGGTAACACTTCTGACCAGGAGTACTGAGTATTATACCAGCCATATCACCCAACGTACACACCATAACATCTATGTTAACCCAAGTGTACCAAGTCACTTTACACTCCAGACTAACCAATAACACAAACATTCCTACCATTTGTCAACCTAACATAACCAACTGATACCAGACCACCCAATGTACCAACATCTTTAACCAAAGAAAAATTCAAACATACCATCCAACACAACAATCATACCATCCATCATAATTCGAGCAACTATACAGTTGAGATCAGCCCACAACCTAACATCCATTCCATTTGCACTACTGACCAGCACTAGCCAAATATCATACCACCCATCAAAACAAATCACCTGATTATACCAACCATCCATAGCAATAAAAATGCTAACGACCACACATCAGACATGCGAAACAAAATATGGGTACTTATATTATTTTTGCATGATTAGCAATTACGTCAAGTACAGGTGCTGTCAGGTCGGGAACTAGGAGTAGATGAGGTGTGATGGGTGGAAGCAGCAGTATTAATGGGCTTAACCCTTCTGTGATTGGTTGATTGGTCGGTTTGGGGTTAGAGTAAGAATGTGGCAAGGACCATTTTAGATGGCTACAGTTCGGAGTCTGATGATGGAATGAGCTGTGTTGGTTGATGAGGGGAGGGGAAAGAGTGATGCAGTTGCGGAGGAGAGGAGGAGGTGTTGCATATGATTTAAATTGCACATGTAATAAAAATTACATAAATGCAATAATTTAATCACGTACTGGCATGTACCGAGAGAGTACATGTTGCATTGTATATTTATTACAAGTGCTGAGGGAGAGTGAGTACACAACTGAGCTCTGAAGAGGTGGTGAGGGGTCGGGGGGGGGGGGCAGGAAGAAGGGAATGCAGTTGAAGAGGAGGGGAGGGGGCAGGTCTTCTCTGTTCAGGATGTGGAGGCAGACTGGAAGGGAAATGCATGTAGGACTTGGGTGTCCCTTCTGAATGCACTTTTCCCCTCCACCTTTCCCCTCCTCGAGGAATTACATTCCCTGGTCAGTGGCAGGTACCACCTGCAGGTAGCTATTGCATAATTCCTTCCTAACACCCCTTCCCCAGTACCAAAGCAGAGTGAAAGGTCCGTAGGGACATGCGTAACCGCCTCTCCACACCTACCTTGTGCTCTTGTTTCCACCTGCAATAACTTTTTTTACATGTACTTGCATGTACTTTGACTCGGGTCCCTGACCCCCTGCGGAGAGGCGTTACGTAGCAGCTTGCCCCATCACCATCTCACCCCCTTATGCTGTCCAACCTCCATATTATTTATTCCTTTGTTATATAAATGTAATAGCTTATTATGTACACTTGCATATGCACTGGGGTATGTACGTCCTTGCATATGCAGCAATGAAGTACTTATTGCAAATAGTGAGAGTACATATTACAATGAATAAATAATTAGATTTATTAAATATATTCGTGCACTTGCTAATGCAGCAGTGCATTGATGATGTAATCTAAGAACAACAATGTTACATATCGCAATGAACATTTGTTAAATACAAAACCGCCATTCATGTCAGTACCCCATTAAAGTCAGCTCTCAACTGAATAGGTTTTTGATATTATGTAATACAATTACCTCTACTGCTGGTCGCATATTGGAAGAGCAGTTTCATTATATCTTTCACACACAACAGTATTTCCCGCTGAACATATTGCTTTGTGTTTATTAATTAAGACATGGAGATTAGGTAGAAAATTTATAGTTCATGTCTGGAAGCCACCGAGATCAAGATCACTTTGTGTACATGCTAGACGTACTCACCATGAGACAACCTGTATGAATCGCTTCGGGTTAGTAATTATTGAAATTATCCTAAAATATATTATTGATTTTTTTTTATAACAGCACCGTGTCAGGTCTGCGTGCTACGATAAATGCATACAACATTTCACATCAAGTGAGAGGACACATGTAATTAGATTATTTAATTATATATTATTTAATCGCGCACTTACATACCTAGCGAGAGAGACACTATGAAACTAGCAATTAAATATTTAATAGATCTCTTACCTCATTTACTTATTATGTGAAGATAATTTATTTATTTATTTCAAGCAAGTGAAATAATAATAAATAAACACTTGCAATATTGCATTTTTACATGTGTCGATATATACATATAACATTAGATTTAACCTGTTCCTATGTAAGGCATTTATGTAAACCACCGGCACACTGTACAGGACGCGATAAATCTTGGCGTGTTGGAACGAGTTCGCAACAGGTCATTGTCCACGCTACTCACCTGCCCGGGGAAGGCTCCCCAGAGTTGCATGAGATGACAGCCAGCATCGGTTATGTAATATTTTTATCATTGAACGAAACTGCCCATCATGTAAGACACTGCAAGCCTTGACGTTGGAACGAATTCAAAACAGACCATAGAAATAGTCTCCTCGCAACCGCCTTGCATCCTCTAGGGGAATACGCAAGATGGCCTGTGGCCTTGAAGAAGGGGGGGGGGGGGTGTCACTGCCATATCTCTAACTGCCGGAGAAACTGGGTTGTCGGAAGAAAATATATGCAGACACATCTCCCTGTTTTTAATAATAATAATAATAAAAAAGCTCTCCTGGAAGATCGTACATACGAAATATTTTTTTTTCATAATTACTTTTATTTCACTTTCTTAAAGATTATACGACTTGTGTGTGTTCGAAACATGTATTTTTTATATCTAAATTATTGTGAAAGGATAAACAAAAAAATATATTGGCGTACGGACTTGACTGCAGTGAGAATTCGAAGGGACTAACCGACTTATTTGAAGACATTAAAATATAACGTGGAAAATTCTATTTTAAAAATTAATTTAGGTAATAAGTTTTAAATACCAATCAGTTTCACTTTGTTATTACTTTAATGTATTTGCATATCGAGGTGAGAACACATTTAACGAGGCTAGGGGCTAAGATATTTAGGATTAAGGAGACAGTCCCTGCTTTATACTCTGTCAAAGATACTTAGATTTGTTTTTTATTCGCGTAGCAAATAAGTTTTCGAGAATATCTGTATATCGACTAAACATACACATCTAGTGTCTGTTTAATGAGTTGAAATTAAATATCCAACAGTTATCGAAACACATTTGATGAGCTTGGAAGCGACTGTAGGTTCAGGAAATCAGTCCCCAGTTCGTCTCCAGACAAAATTAGTTATTATTTTTATTTGTATATGAACCGTCATGTATACAGTAATTTGTTGTTTCCTTGCTATGGTAACACACGACTCAATGTGTAAGATATGATGTACTCCTCTCGTGATTGACGCGTTTGAAGACGTCTTTTAAGAATGCAGTTTCTACGCAACTTGGTTCTGTCAGGCAGGTGGTGACTTACTGCGTCATCGACTTCTTCGATAATATTAATTTTTCTGCTTAGATTGGCCGACTCACCTACCGTAATTCAAACTGACCGATATGGCGAAAACTTGCGGCACTGAAGAATAATAAAATTAGTCTGCCCGAGTTACATACAACATCTAGAAATTTAAATTCGAGGTAGAATAAGTGAAGAGATTTGGACGGCTCTTAGCAATGTGGTCCTGAGAGACGATAAGGGTGAAGCAAGGCGAGTATAGAGCAGCGTACGAAAGAAAGGGTGGGATAAATGGGAGATCCCCAAGAAAACCCGCCGACCAGCGGCATCGTCTGGTACAATCACGATACCACATTCGAAAATCCGGGAGCGACGCTAACGTGAATCGAATCTGGTTCGCGTTGCTGGGAGACAAGCAGGCTAACCGCTCAGACACCCTGCTCCCTTCAAGGTAGAACTAGCATGATATTATGTGTGCTACGGTAAAGACTGTAATGTCATACCGCAGACCCCGAGAGTATTGCGAGGGAAGATTAAGGAGAATGAGCAGTGTAGCCGATTTACGAAGTTTCTACAAGATTTCTAAGATATGTATTTCGACGCAGAGACTGCGCCAGCAAAATTATTTATTATGGCATTAATTTGGTTTACGTTTACATCATTTTGGATTTTCAGTACGTTAAAGTTGGTATATGAACTTACCTATGAAAACCTGAACTGATGTATTGTTATCTCACGATTGAGATGCTTTGAGAAAAACTATTAATTATTTTTATTTATTTTAATTTACATTTCTGTGTAATGATTTAAATATGCTTGAAAGGGACATAATTTGTTTTTTTAATATCACTAAATAATAAAATTAAATTGTAAACACATTTTAATGGTTAATCCCAAAGGTATTTTGAACATTAAATAAGAAGTTTGTTTTATAAAGAATGCCTACGATTTAAAATCTTGCTTCGTCATCCCTTGATCCATTTCTCGGCGTTGTAAGTCCAAACGGACGTGAATTGTGCTATGTAATGTAACGACAGGAAAGCGTACCGCAGAGATTCCTGCAGGGAAACGAGGCGCTCTGCTGCCTCACAATGGCTCGCCACTGCGCGATGGCGAGAGGAAGGGACGAAACTAGTTTTACAATCTCTCAGTAGTATGGATAACCATCAACACACTACCTGTCCCCCGGCAGACGGGCTGGCAGGGCGATAGGGGCACCGAGATTCGTTTAGTAAGAATTTACATTATGGCAGAGCATCGCACGGAAAACAGAAGCTAAGTCACCTCTTCGCGCAGCGTTTTAATGTTCGTTAACACAATCTTTAAAATTGAAGTTTATCAGAAATATTTGCTTTTCAAAATCTACTCTATTTCCTTGCTACATAATAAAGTAAACTAATACAATTCCTGTTCTCACTTGAGCCAATATTAGGTAACATGTTAAAAATAAATATTTTATTCTCTCATTATCTCTCAAGGTTTAATTTCAGTGAACGACAAATTTTCTTTTAAAACAATTCTTTTCAGATGTATAAATATTGTATAAATGTATAAATGTATAAATGCATCAACTTACATGTAGTGATAATATACTATTATTCCGTCTTTTGATTTCTGTCACTCAAAAACGCAGATCCATTTGCTAACATAGACTAATTTACAAATTCATTAGTCCTCGTAGGAAGTTATATTCCTGCAGAGCGTATATGCATTTATCAAATCATGTGAATACCTGCTAACCTGTTGCATGCTTATATACCTAATATAAACATTACTGAACAAACATGTTATGTTAATAGGAGGCCATATATATTCATTTTCTGTGAAATAGTTGTTTGCGCGAATACAAGTATCTCGGCAAATAAATTTCTACAGTTACGAATTTTGAACAGAAAAAAAAAATTATCTATACCCCATAGTCTTTACTTTTATTTAAGTGTTTTCTTGCAGGAAGAAAAATCGTGAATATGGTAAAATATCCTACTTTTTAAGCCTGACTATGCAGTTTCCTTAAGCAACAAGTGAAAAGTATATTATTCTTATGGACACGGTTTATTCTGAGAACTGTCATGATATGTAATAGTCACACTGTTACAGATCTAATTTGCACACTTCAGCTTCTCGATGGAAAGAATGTACGCCTTGTGTGTAGGAGCGATGAAACACTAGGCATGGGTGTTAGTGTCGCCCGTATCGCTTCAAGACCTTAGATGCACATCTCAGATGCAGGATTCGAACCCACGCACCCTTACAGTGAACCAGAGTTTAATCATTTCAAGCATCAATGCAGATGGTGAATATACTTATTGCACAAAAATACACGCGTGCGCGTGCACACACACAAAAGAGAGAGAAAGAGAAAGCGAGAGAGAGAGAGAGAGAGAGAGAGAGAGAGAGAGAGAGAGAGAGAGAGAGAGAGAGAGAGAGAGAGAGAGAGAGAGGAGAGAGAGAGGATGTAGCAAATACCTAAAACCCTCATCGCTTGCTACCATCCAATTTACCTAAACACACCAACCGTTTTTACTTTTCGTGACCTCAGTAATATACAAGGCAAATGATCAGGTATGCAAACCATCGCCTAAGAAATCAAATAAGTCATAAGTGTTACAATGCAAGCTTAAAAAAATATCTATGCAAATCTCTTTAAATAAAAACTTACTTATATCCATAGGTAGATACAAGAAATAAACAATTTTTTACTCAAATAACATATGTAGACATAGCATGTTTCCTTATCACTGCAATTCCCATCTCGCAGAGGGTTAGAATAGAATATTTTACCCATCTCACTTACCTATTTGCTTATTCAAACCTTATCAAATCGTGAACTGAACTTTTATACCCTCTTCGCATTCATTTATCATGAATTTCGTAAATGAGTAGCCCATATGCAAAAGCCGTTATTTCCATGTCAACTAAATTCTGCGAAATCGAGAAAAATGAATAGAAAATGATGCAAATATCACAGAACTGTAAATATAATTGTAATAAATCGAAAAAAAAAATTAGTTCCGGACCTACCAAAGCTCTATAATATAGTATAAATTGATATGTTTTTATTTTGATATCAATTATACATATATCAGGTTTTACACCTGAAACACAAAAATAACAGCTTTTGCAAATGTGATGTCAGCCATGTGCAATTTAGTGGTACATTGTATACTTTTATTGATTTGTTTTATTTCCAATGCATTGTGTGACTCAAAAGAACCTGTCCATTCTCTGTTTATTTACCTCACACTGGATATAACATCTTTTGCAACTGTAACTAAATTATATTTATTATATATATATAAATGTATAATATTATATATAAATATATATATATATATAAATTATATATATTATATATAAAAATATATATGTATTATATATATGTATATATAATATATAATACATGTATAATATATAATACATGTATAATATATAATACATGTATAATATAATATATATATATATATATATAATATATAATACATATATAATATATAATACATGTATAATATATAATATATATATATATATATATATATTCCGATTCGGTGTTGCCAAATAGGTCCAGTTTGACAAAATAACATGCACGTAGTTTAAACTCTACAGTACAATGTAATATAGTATCTAAGTTTTATGATTAAAAATGGATAAGAAACATAATTTAAAATAACACTCTCAACACTATGACGTTTACGTTACGTAGTTTAAGTTATACAAGGTAGTAATAAAAATTTGCAAGACTTAAAACTCGGCGTTACCATACAGTTAATATAATAATACTGTCATTAATATTACAATCATATAGCACAAAACATCACTCGGGAAAGTGTTTTGTTTCCAATTAATCAACTGCCAAACTCTGCCATACATACTTAGCATATTTCTGTACCCTCATCGTACATCAACTCAAAATAATCCATCTCTTCAGCATCATCATTATCATTCCTTGCTGTGGTTGGAACAGCTGAAGTCTGCTGTTGAATCACTTGAATATAAAATGAGAGTTTGGTGTTTTCTTCCCACTTCTATCTAAAGTGAAGTGTCAACAATGTACACACATCTTTGATTTTAGCATCCTTCATTCTCACCCCTCTCACTACGTTTGGGATCTGGAAATTCTTAAATGTTTTACCCTTTTTGGAAATAGTTTTGGGTCAAAGTTATAAAAGGGCTCTCCGTGAACCAAAATGATTTTACCAGATTTAGTCAGCACAATCTTCTTCGTTTTCTGGAACTGGAAGCGCCACTTTCCATGTGGTTTTAAAATTTCCTGTGAATACAACTTCCAGTCACTGATGCACAATATTTTCCAAGATTAGTTACAGCATCTAATTTGTTAAAAACCTGGAGATCCTTTTCAGGGTTCTCAATAATACTTTCATGTCTGAAGTATCAATCCAAATTTCCAAATAACCTGTCAGGGAATATATATGAATGAACGACAATTGGAAACAGGAGGACTATGTCTTTCAAATGTTTACGTGCAGCATCCAATGTGAGAGCATTCCGATTATTGTTTGATTTTTATTTTGGCCCCCACAGCCATCAGAAAAGAGCCTGATTGTGGTGACCTCATCAAGATTCAGTTTGTTAAGCCTGTGATGTAATGATGATGCTAATTTTGTTTGAGCCTTTAGCGTAAGCATCTTCTGTCCACACATAAATATATGTGTTGTTCTTGTTTTGAAAGGAGTTTAAAATACCTTCGAAGATTGTGAAATTAAATAAATACATTTGCCTTTTGTAATATTCCTCTTGGTCGGGAAGTTTCGGCTGAATTAAGTTCTTCTGGCAGTCATAAGTGAGAACCAACTCACTGTCAGATTTCACCCGTAGCTTTTGATAGGAAGTACCTGTCCTTTTTTTTTTGTGTGCCAATAACTCAATTTGAAGATTGTGTTTTACTGTCTTGTCCCTTTCATAATTGATTTTGTTCTCGAGACTCATGCAAGTGGAAAATTTATCGGCATATTGAAGTTGAATATCTAAGCTGATATTGAAGTTTTCATTAAAAACAGTTCGAAAAAACTCATTCAACTCTCAAATTTTCTACCATGTATTTCTCAAGGTACATTTACCACATTTTCCTTCACATTTAATTGGCTGCTTAAGTACTGACGCACCGTGTTTTTCCCTCTGCAATAATGAGACTGTATAGGCTGAAATGTTTTTACGAATTCTTTTACTGCTGTCCTTTTCAATTCACACGTTTCTACTTGGCGGACTCCTCCACGAGTTTCAGATGGAGTGACACCAAGCTGAAGGTATTTTTGACACAGTCTTTGGACACGATCACGACTCTCATTTAGAACACCTAAGAATGCTTTTCTACACACTTTTACATGCTTAGTAATGCCTTGTACGTTCCTCGGTAATGAATAACATAAGTTACTTACGTGTCGTCTTGATTGACCTTCTGGTAAACGATTTATTTTGGCAGATGAGAATGCCACATGTTGGAGGATGTAATTTTTATTTGATTCGAGATCTGCATTTGCATAGTATTTTTGATGGATTCTTCGTACATCATGCATTGACAGTCGATGCCACTGAAAACTGCCCTTAATTCCATGTCCACAGGAAAGCTTAACTGGAAATCCTTTTGGGTGATGTCTGAAATAACACCAAACCCACTGTTCTGCCGAATTATATACAATATCAATAATTATTAATTTACATTGTCTATATTTGTCATAAAATAAATTTGCCAATATACTATTGGACAAAATATTGTGATAGTGAATATTAAGCTGTAATAATATCATCTCCTTACTTACCTTGCCTTCTTTGCGACATTTCGTTTCCAGGTTTCAGGCCTCCTTTTTCGTTTCCTTGGTTTCTGTACTGGAGTCTCTGCTCCAGTGTTCAGGAGAATCATGTGCATGATATTCTTCTCCATTCATTATTACTATTTAGCAGCATGTACTCAAAACACAAACTAGTAAAATAGCTACTCGCATCACTCCTACTCAGGTTACATTAATATTTTGGCTCCGAATGTTCAGTTGAACAGCTGTTTCATAGAATATTCGTACTTATTACCAACATAACAGTGATAGCCAACACACACTCGCATGAAAAGTATTTAAATATGCAATTTAATTTGCATGTAAACTTAAAGCATCTTCACAATAATAGGTTATAACTGATATTGCAAACGGAAACACGCTGTGGTTGCCATGGTGGTCATGGATTTAGCGGCTATTGGCATTGAAAATAACAGTCGTGTTTTTAACAGGTTTTGCAAATGTTGTCCAAAGACACATAACAGGTTTTGTAACTATCCTCACTTTTCTCTTTAATATTTGACTTGGTTGAAATAGGGTTTGCCAATTGTTCTTTACTTCAATTGGAAGAC
The DNA here is from genome assembly GCA_029891345.1 of Dryococelus australis. Classification (NCBI taxonomy): domain Eukaryota; kingdom Metazoa; phylum Arthropoda; class Insecta; order Phasmatodea; family Phasmatidae; genus Dryococelus; species Dryococelus australis. The sequence goes on along the minus strand of CM056997.1, from coordinate 60,591,558 downwards.
TGAAAAGAGGAATCCAAAGATACCATAACATGATTTTCGATAATTTTTGGATTTAGCGGGTTTTGCATATGGGCTACTTAAATGGAGAATCGTAAAAACCCCAAATATACCTAAGTTCCATGCGATTTATTTAAGTATGAAACGTAATTAAGATATCATTTTTCGCTCCAAAAACATTCCATAACTCCATCGTCACACAGGAAACATAATGGCTGAGTTTATGCTGGAGCAGCAATTAAACTATTAGGCTTTTATCTAAAAACAAACTCATTCCATCACACAAATTATCGATCGTTTATCACTCATCTAAACAAAACCGATGTGAGTGGAGGAGAATATTCACTCTTTATATACACAAACAGTCTTACAACACAGGAAATTTTCGTGAGATTGGTAAGATATAACAAATTCCCACTTCACATATCAAAGGATTCCCATCCCAAACTATTGTAAGTCAAAATAATTGTGTTGTACACAACATATTTGTTAAAGTAATAACTAAACGAGATAGATGGATTTTCTAGCATCCTTTAAATATTCCATTTCATCACTCCGTCGTATACATAATCATTTTGCCTCTCGTGTAGACACATCCATGATAATGTGTTTAGTAGATAGATAGAATTCGCGGTAACAATTAGTTTTGCTTTATCCATCTCACTTCCTACAAACCATTCACTTATAAATTTTCATTTTAAAACATAGTATCTACATATATTCTACTTATTTGGTGTATTCATTTATTTAGCAGACTTATATATTCAGATGTTATCACATCTGCAAACATCTCACTTTGAAAAGTTGTTTATTTCACCAATCAGACGATTTACTTATCGTTTATTATATTAACTTAAAAAAAATTTATATTTACTATTCACTATGGCAAGATATAAAATTTGATTTCCTAATGTAGATATTTCTCATTTATTATTTTTTTCGCTTACATTTCCCCCATATCATTTATAATTTCCATGACTTGTAATATATCTTTATTTAACATCTCTAATGAAAAACTCCAAACACATTACAGGAATAGTGTTAGCTCGAAATTAAAACTAGAACTATTTACATTATATCATCATGCATAGTAAATAAGAATTTTAAACTACCACTCCTACTATATAACGTTCACACTAAGAAAATTATCATTTTCTTTATACAAATATAACCTTATCATAGCTAAGCATATATTATACTATCTATAAATTACTGTGAAAATTTCATATCTTGTAAACAACTATCGTTCATCGGGAGCGAATACCTAGAAACATTGCTAGAAATTTTAGAATAATTCTTGAAAATAACGTTTTGAATAAATTAACAACAAGGTTATGCAACCACACAACAAAAATTAATAACAATTTTGTTTAAATTTTACATTACTTTCTTTATATAAGCTTTAAAGTAAATGTTTTATTGCTAGAAACAGGTTCCTCACCCCTATTGCCATATTATTTATATTATTGTTAAATAAATATGTAGACCAGTTTTCCCTTCTGCAAATTCATAGTTAAATTCACATAAATCAAATATATACCCAATCCTTCAGGCCACCCATCGAAAATAATACTTACACTAAGTCATATTATTTATGATCATACTCACTGCTAGAAATAATGCCAAACAGATATCTCTATGCATTCTTCCAGCCAAAATATTCTCACTTGTAATACCCGAAATACCTGAACAGGACATAACATCACATATTATCTACATTCTATTCCATTAGAGTATATCTGATATACCAATTACTTCACTTCCCTTCATACAATCCTAGACAACAAAACAACCATATAATAATTCCTATGAAATATTCCAGCGAATTACTCAGATAAAACCATTTCATCACATCACCATCATGCAAGCTTATACTTCATTTTCATACAGACACGATTCCAGCGAATTACTCTGATAAACCATTTCACCACCACCACCACCATCACCATCACCATCACAATCATCACCACCATCACTACTACCGCCACCCACAACCACGACAACCACCACCGCCTCCACTGCAACCACCTCCACCACCACGATCACCACAACCACGGCCACCACTACCACCCCACCACCACCACGAGCAGCAGTAGCAACAGCACCACCACCACGATCACCACAACCACGGCCACCACTACCACCCCCACCACTACCACGAGCAGCAGTAGCAACAGCACCACCACCACGACCACGACCACCACAACCACGGCCACCACTACCACGAGCAGCAGCAGCAACACCACGGCCACCACCCCCACCACCACCACCACGAGCAGCAGTACTACTACCACCACCACCACCACCATGATCACCATCCATCATCCACATCATCATCCACATCATCATCATCATCATCATCATCATCATCAGCAGCAGCAGCAGCAGCATGGTGATATGCAAACTTATACTTCATTTTCAAACAGACACAATCTCATTTACCTTAAGTACTGTCAAAGCAATTGCTACTAGTAATGGATAACACATCGCATCTCACATTAATTGATATAGGTTTTCCTTTATTCACAAATGTCTTTTTACTGGAAAAATAACAACATCAAAAAAGACTCGTATGACTTTTCTAATTGAAATTTAAATTGTTACAGAAATACATGCCGTTAGCTGTACTATACATGTATATAAATATATTTAAGGTTCTTATATCCTCATAGCTTACCGTTATTTTGTATATATCGGAAAGAAAAAATGTATATTTGAAGTTAAAATGAAAAAAAAAAAAAAAACATACAATAGTTTTCCATACAGTTTAACTATAGTACACACACTTGCCAAAAATACATATTCATATTTACATACACTCAAACGTATTCTCCATTCAACAAAATGATTGTTTTGCTATAATTGTGTAGAACAAATCATGTTGTGTTCAGTCAAGATTACCCTATTTGCATACACAACACATGGATGCATGTTGTATGAAGTGCTGATAGCGTCTTGTTGTCTGGTTCTAGAGGTCTTCGCGAATGTCTTGCTGCAATAATTGCACTGAACTCCCGATGAACGACAGACATTACCTTTACACTTCTTCTGTCTGTGCAGAACATCGATGCAGCTAAACAGTATCGCACTTATCACAGTGGAATGCCTTCTATGTTGGACTGAACATGCAATGACTACTTTCATGTCGACATATATTACATCTTTAAGTAAAAGTATTTTCACAATATTAACATTGGTACCCCCCGTGTGGTGGCGAGGTTTTAGAATACCACCACAGCCACCCCGTGCTTGTCGTAAGAGGAGACTTATCGGGACGCGGTCGGGATCTGAAATTTGTTCGGACTATCATCTCTTGCTTCTTTCTTCTTCTCTTTTGTCATCCTTTTTCTTTCCATCTCACCAGGTCCCGTCGCATCTTCCTTCTCTACAGCATCGTTTCAGGCCAGGGCGATGTCCTTCTTCCTAATGAGGGTCTGTCCTCACAAATGAGTGCTGCCTCCAAATTGTGTGACCATACATGGTACCTTTTTTTAGTGACGGTCTAGCGAACCCTTCTCACTGGTTCAGCAGGCAACTAACTCTAGGTGCGCAGCCCGTATCCACGTACATGTACACCCACGTAGCATCAATTGGTGACTTCTTAGCGCGAGGGGTGTCATGGCCGAGTACCCCATGTGCTTAAACCTGCCAGGAAGACGTGTTACAGCTGTAAAGAGGAGGCCGGTGTAATCTACCACAAGTCCCCTGAACTGGCACCAAAGTGTGTCCTCTATAGTGGGGAGCCTGGAACGTATTCCCGAGTAGGGGAATAAAACTGGCCACACTCAGTAGTAAGGATTGTCCTATATATTACCGAGGTTTTCCTCGCTTTGATATGGCTTGAAAATATTAAACCGACAGATTAAAATGTGAAAAGCGAACACAAGTAGCCTGCGAAAGGTGGTAGCACTAGAAAGTATGAAGAGTAACAGGAAGATGGAAAACTGACTGCGTGCTGTTGAATATAAACTTTCCAGTGTACGATCTACATGTATTCTGTAGGCGAGAGAAAATAATGTGGCTATGATTGTCGACTTAAAAAAATTTAACATTTGCCCAATCCCGACATATTACTAGTGGATATATTATTAATTTCATTACACTGATTATTGCTTTAAAGTTATGAAATTTAGAATCATTGTCTCCGTAAAAAACATAGCATAAAAGACATAAATATTGAAAATTAGTTACAAATTTCTCTGATAGCTGTACGAAAATCTTGGAATGTTTTTTCTAGACAAATGTAGCGCTTACGAATATGGATTTCTTCATATTACCAATTGTTTTATTTATATTTACAGGATTTATTTGTCGCGAAGTTATGGATTTCGCCTGCTCTTACAGTTAACCAAGAGCACGGCAAATGTTACATAAATGGATTATTTAATTATTATTTCAATTATTACTTAAGACTACGTTCCCAGTAATAATCTCTAAAAAAAAACCAGAACAAGTAAACGTTTATGGAAAAAATGTTACCAAAATTAAGCAAAAAAGCATCTTTCATGCAATAATGGCATCTAAAAATAAACACGCAAATTGAAACAGATCGTCATTTAAGAATGGGTTAAACTCCTTATTTAACTAGATTAAAAGATTTTCATGACTAAGACTATGATGTTGGAGATTAACATTTGAAAAAGCATAGCAGAACAAGGGGGGGGGGGGGGGGGGGGTAATCGAAGAAAACAATTTTGAGTTGGCAAACATTTTTTTTTTTACGGAATATAAATATTTAAATTGTACAAGACAAGGTATCATACATTATTTATTCAAACCAATTTTGTTTGCGCCAAATGAGTTTTTAAATTACGCTTGAAATTGTTCACGTTTAGAAAAACTTTTATATTACCGGGGAGATCGTTCCCTGTAAACACCGTAAACAACTGGGAGAAAAGTTTTTTACTTATGAATGGGGATAATGAGGTGCGGTCTTTCACATGGACGTGTGTGGTAGTTGTGGTTAACGTTAAGGAGTTGAAATCTATCGGCCAGATATTTAGGACTTTTGAAGTGTATTTTTAAATAAGTAAAGTGAACGTTGCTTTTTGCCTTTCTTACAGCGTGATCCAATTTAGTTTTTGGTAGTATAAGTCGTTGTGATCCCAAGATTTCAAATTGTATTAGTACCGTACGCACAAGTTTGAAGGCGCTGTGGTTTGGCAGATAAATCGCTAGTGAGATCGCTATAACCATCGTCACAGTAATCTATGCAAGAGAATAAAAGTGACTGAACAAGAAATGTTTCGTAGCTATGGGCAGAAAGGTTTTCATTCGCTTCAGTGAGTACAAGGATGAGAAAACGTTTCTGCATATTGTATTACCATGATTTGACAAGGAGAGAGAATCACTGATCTGTACGTCTAAATTTGTGAGTGACGGGATAATTTGTATTTGTTCACCACATACCCATAAAAGGGCTGATTTTGAGCATATCGAGAAACATTCCTCAAATCGGTTTTCGTGTACTGAGTTTCACGCACATTTATTTGCAATAGATTATCCTTGGACCACTGAAGTATGTTCTCTAAGCCAGTTTTTTTTTTTTCGCTGCAACTGTTTAACCAGCTAAGTCCCGAGTTAACTTTCAGGCTTATGTGTTACAAACCTGTTATATTTTGTTGTGCGGTGTTGTACTCGGCTTGAGCGTCCTTCTCGCAACCAGTGAGCAAGGAGCTGCGTGCACGATGATGTCACCTTTCAGAATCACTATATTCCTCACAATAAAGACGCTCCAAACACTGGTCACTGGTTCATTGCTGTGTACAGGTGTGCTGACCATAAATATTGTGTACCTAAACAACCAAAATTACATTGTGATAAATTTTAAATTGTTACATTGCCAATAAAGTATTAATAATGTATAATACACTTGGAAGACATTAAAAACAAAACTCCACAGAAGGCTATCAAGTACTAACCCGCTAAGGTAATCTAATGTATACAACAACAATATATCACGCAACTAGTATTCAGGAATGATGTGTAAACAAAGTACTGTAAGGTATACACTTGTTTAACACAATTTATCACATACAACAGTATTGTTATTGGCAGATGTTATGAAAGCAATTCCAATTATTTAATGAAAACATTGACAGAACACTATAGCACTATCACCACTGTTTGTAAATTACCTGGAGGTTTACACTACACAAAAATTGTGGCATCCTCATCCATTAACTCATAGCCTTCTTAAGTACCACCCTCTGGTATGTCTTGGTAATTAGTAGGCCTATGTAGCTGCAGTACATGTTTATAAAATTCTAAGTGCTTGAGGTCCTGCCAATAGCACCAAAATGTATTATCAGCAAGTTGGTAACATCCCTCAGTTTAAGTGGGTTAACTTGAATACCTTTTGTAACAACAATTGGAGAAACACCTTTAAAATGTTTGACCTCTTCATTGTTGTCTTGTATCTACCTAGGTATTTGGGGTAATGCATCTCTCCAGATACTAAAACACTGTAACCACCCTTGTTTTTGATAACGGAAAATCGTTTAGATGCAGCAAATTTAAAGTGCCACTGTCCCGTCGGTTTAGTGACATCTTGAGCTACAGCTTTCCTATAATACACTAAACATTGTGTCCCAAGATGAATGGTAGACTCATGCTCAGCAAAAATGTTAACATACTCCTCTGGAAAACAAAATACCTTGTGAGAACGAATTTGTTTCTCTATATTGTCAAATACTCTTGTCGGGTGGGAGGAAAGAATGACCGACCATAGGAAAAATAATTTCTACTTTCTGAACTGTGTTTGAGGCCAAGTTAACAAACTAGTGTGAAAGCATGGTAAACATCGTAGTGTTCTTATTTTGGTCACCGCATCCATCCGCAACCAATCGCAAAGTGCTTATGTTAGTATAATCTATATTACACAAAGTATGGTACACAGTAGACGAAATTTCGTAGAACATTTTGAAAATTCTGATTCATTCTAGTGATAAATGATCACTATCTGCATTAAGTAGTGCTCTTGAATGGTCTTTTACAACAGTAAAGTTACTCTCCTACAACTGACGGCTATAATAAGCGGTCTGATCTGACACTCGTGGCAAAACTTGGTTTCTTGGCAAGCAAAAGACATTGTCAGTAAAACATCTGCAGTACTTCTGTTGTGCCATTAGTTCAATTTCCTTTCTCAAATCGGTTTCATGCTTACTACGGTCTGTTAGTTCAATACATGGGGAACATGCATCTGTCTTAGGTGTTCCAAACCCAATATTGTAAAACTTCGTAAATACAGAATGGAAATAACTTTGTTTCACTGACAAATCAGGGTTATTATTTTCCTTCTTGTACATACACCACGTTTTTTTTTTTTAAACACTAAGGCCACTGCTTAGGTAGATGCGCTCCTGAGTATTACTTCGACAATAATGGAATTCAGTAGCTTTGTACTACTCAATGAAGTCTTTTACTGCTTTGAGCTTTGGAGCAAATATTTTTGACCTATAGTCACCACCCCATCTTTCATAAGACATTTTGCCTGTTTGTCTGTACCTAGAAACAACACCTTGCACCCTATGTTTAGTAATTTGCAGAGCTTTTAAAAATGTTGCTCTGCACACAGAAACCAGCCTGCCTGATATTTTCTTCTGAATGAAATATTTTATGGTCACGTGTTTAGGTTCCTGTTTACCTTCAGGGCACTGCCTTTTTGGTTACTTTCCATATGTATGTTTGTTTAAGAATGCATCCTGTCATTGTTTGTCTCGGTGGCCGTAGAAACACTCGTGGAAGTTCTTTATTTCCTTCTGGCTAAGCGTTGCACACTGGAATACTGGTTTGTTATGGCCACACTTAGGCATGTATGGAGGGCCTTGAGCAGCATACCTAAAACTATAATGTGGAGTGTGAGAATAGTTAGTCTGAAAGAATTTGAGAATGTTCAAAGGCATTTGACTGAAATAGCTATTATAAAGTAGTTACGTATTTTATAAGCATTACACAACGAAATTGTAAGAATTATAAAGAGAGTGCATTAATTTCGTGCATGCAAATAAATAAACTAGGTGAATGACTTTGTAAACGATTACATTGTAGACATTTTCAAATTATTTTTGGCAAGTATTATGGAGTTATGGAGTATTTAATAATATGGATATTTCTAAATTATTCAGACAATTGCATGATGGGGTTAGCAGCTTAAAATATTTGATATTATTGGGGGAATATAAATTAAATGCGCATAAAATAATTTAATCAAATTAATGGGAATATTCAATCGTTCCCCATCCTATAAAAATATATACATATTAATATGAGTGTTTCATGCCATAATACCTTTATTTGTACCGTAACCTATACAACTGTGCAAATGTAACACACTCACCTATCTCTCTATCTCTTTTTTCTCTATTTTTCTTCCACCCTTCTGGATTTCTTGTTATTTTTCTGCCTTCTCCTCGTTCACATTGTTGTGGGAAGTTATACATTAAAAAAACAATAGCTAAATCATACATCCACTGACCATACAAACTGACGAAATAATATGTCCATAGAATACAGCCATGGCTAACCTGTGCCACTGTGAATTTTCTTAATAAATGTGACAGTGGTGCACAAAATCACATGGCCGGTTTTGGAACTTACATTTCGGAGCAGATGGCCAGTCCTGGAAACAACCCCGGTATTGCACTATGAATTCTCCATTGAATTTGGCCGCTTTTGTTACTAACCGTTTACTGTACACTAACGTACACACGAAACATCAGTTTTCCCAAAAATAAAACCAATATTTCATTTTTTCGGAGATGGCTGATTGTGGAAATACACGACTCAAGTGCCCTGTTGCAAGCAGTGAGCCATAACAGGGTCATCTGTGTCAACCCATAAGTATTCAGTGCCAGCAGTCATCCAGCAGTGCCAGCATTAAAACCACTGTTGGCCGACATTGGCTTGCTACGTGGGTATTAACTAGCAAAGTCCATTCAACGTTTCCAAAATGGCTATTGTTAACTTCAGAATAAGTGCAATCACATACTTATAGTTTTACTGTTGAAATTTGGGTAATTTTGGCTACATACTTAAGGAAATAAATACTCGTACGATATTTCTTATATACACATTGCAGAACATGTTTTCACCTACAACGGAAGTGTAGGATTGCAATGTATTTCGGAAGATAGGTGAAAGTCGCCTAAAACAAGAATTGGTTTCAATCTGAGACTGATATGCACAAAATTTATGGCGCTACAGACACTTCTCTCAGTACAACGTCGGGCCACGATGTTTGCTAACAATATCCGCCAGACGTCCTGGCATGGAGTTTTAGAGATCCCTACTGCAATAATCCGTCCCATGCAGCTTGAATATGCAGTTGCAGTTCCTGAAGATTTTGTGGTAGGGATGGAGTCGCAATAGTGTGGCGAATTGCATGACTTAATTTCCAGTTCTTGATAGGTCTGGCTATGGAGCTGGCCGCAACAGAATAGCCGTGGATTCAAGACACGCTCTTGTGTTGCCAGCGGTATGAGGACGAGTGTTGTTTTATTGAAATAGAGCACTGGGAGGACCGCTGGACTGTCAAAGTGCCCATAATGAAGACAAGCGGTGATCGAACATCGTATGAAATCACACCCCACGCCATACCAGGCATCTGGACATGTGACAACAATACTTTATTTTGGCAATATCCACGTTGCCTCCACACAGCACGTGTGCGTTGTTCGTCACAACCAAGTCAAAATCGTGACTCATCGATGAAGATTACGTGCTGCGTTTCTGCATTGCTCCATTACAGTCGGGCACGACACCATTGCAGTCTGTGATGGCGTTGATGTGGTGTTAAGAACAGTAAGTATCGGTCTGCGTCCATGTATCCCTACGATGTGCAGCTGTCTGCCAATGGTGCTAGCACTCACAGGATGCTGCAAGGTGGGTGTTACTGTTCGCTGAATGTCCACAATCGTGGCGGTTTGGAGCACTCCGCGCATTTCGGGCAATCCGTCGGTCTTTTATATCGTGCGTGTCGTGTGTGCTTGCATTCCTCTATCCACTGGTGCCTTCAGCATGCTATAGCAGTTTGTGCTCGACCAGTATGGTGCACAATACTGCGAAATGATTATCCCGCTTCTGCCAGTCCTATGATGCGACCCCTCTGGTGTGGCTGTACAACCCACAGAGTTGAAAATCATACTGATCAAAGCTGCAGAACTGTTGGGAAGGCCACTATAAGATTCAGAATGAGATCAGTGGCTTGGTCTTTTCGATTTTTTTGTCAAGGTTCTAGGGGAAAGTGGCATTCTATGAAGGTCCGGATGTTGCAAAGTCTCTTCGGGACGAATAGACTTGAGGTGGGGGCAGTGTTATGCGCTCGCTGTTATGCGTCATTTCCCTTGCCTATCCTGCGCGAGTCAGTGAAGCAGAAGGAAATAATAGTTATGTAAGAAGCGGGCGGCTATTGCAAAGGAAGCCGTGCATACCTCCGGGTACCTCCGTGATACTCCTATCGCAACTCGCGCTCTCCTCACCTTCGCAAATTGAAATTATAAAGTTATCTATGAATTAATTATCTAGTTTTTGCGTAGCCTCTTTCAGCATGACTCGGGGTGCGAGGAACCTTCTATATTTAGCGACCGAGGTCATTTAAGCGCGACAAGCCTCCGAGCCAGCAGTTTTATGAGAGTCGTAAGTTTGGGCAATTGTGTAGCCTTAAGCGATAGACGGCGAGCCAGTATACTTATGACTGGCATGTGGGACTAGTGAACTGGATGCGTGACTAAGACATTTCAAGTGATGATAGTAGAATGACTGAAAATGTGTCGATAATGAGCGTTAATAAGTGACAGTGACTATAGTCAATATTGAGATATTGAGAAGGACTTTAATTAGAGTTGAATATACATTAAATATAGAGTTAACTGAGAATAATAAGAGTAATAGTGGATGTAAGTCGTTCAAATTGTTTTAAATAATAGCTGTGTAAATAAATAAAAATATATATAATTTTTTTTTTTTTTAAGGCCTCTATCACTCACGAACTCGAATATGCACCCATCTCACTTGTGACATCCGTTTCACAAATATTCGGGAGAAGCCAGGCTCGTGATAAGATTTATAAAATATGAAATATATTCTCCAATTATATTACAATACTGATCAAAACAGTAATACACTGTTATAAAACTATAATATAAAAAAAAGTTTTGGGATGGATCGTTATGTAAAATGGGGTAGAAAACATAAAGCAACTTATAACCAAATGCGCCCTTAAAAATTGGGAATTACAATCATTTGCTTACATAACTACAACTTTATATTGAACAATAAATTCGTGAATGGCGTAAGTTTGATGCTGATATCTGCCATCCGTGAGCATTTTGCTGGTAATAACATCGCCAGTCATTAGAAAATTAAGGGATGTGCTATGCTATTAACCAACAAAAGTGTGTTACCCTTGGGTGTTTGTTGATTGTTATGATGTAACAATAACGTGTACATTAAAGAAAAACAAAAATTTGCGTCGGTGCAACACACTCAAAGGAACGGCACTCTACGGAAGATGCGACATATGAAAGGGTGCCGTAAGTTGCCTGCCAGGTATGAATAGTATGTTGCCAGGCCAGGATTGTTACACTTGGAAAGTTTAAAAGAAACTAAGGAATTCAAGAGTTTTCAAATTTAAAATGCACTTACACATGTAGTTTACTTGTCTGGTTTACCTTTAATTTGACAAACGCTAGATTGCCATTCCTTTTCATTAATAGATTTTTTGCTAAAATTAACGCAATTTGAAAACCGAGTATATGATAATATTTTCACATCGTCTTAGAAAATTATGTGTGAATAGACTTTTTGTAAATAAGAGAACGAAATGATCAGAACTCCTATTGGCAAAAAAGAAAAACTGTGATCCGAGCACGGCGCCTTCGCTGTGTGATCTTATTTTTATGTATACGTACATTTACAAACATGTTTGAAAGCACGAAATTAGGATCTAAATAATATTTCCTGATATCTGTATCCTCGATGTTGACTCAACTATTCTGACAATCCTATCAACTAGCGAAGTGCTATCAAACACTTAATAAGCAAATTAATAATAAGCAAATAAAATAATAAGCAAATAAATTATTATTCACAAATAGTTAGACTATCTTATCTGCTTGCGACACTTAGTTCTGTATCTGAAACACAATTCTGATAGCATGCAAAGCACTTAAAATGAGTTTATATCCGAACTGCATTATTCTGACAACATTTAAACACTTTTAATGAGTTTACACCTGAGCTGAATTCTTACTTCGAATTATGGAGGCAAAGAATATTGATCACAGCACCGACACACATCCAGGTATGACAGAATTATAACTTTTTGATACAATATCGGTTCACATGCATAATTTTTCAGTTTCGCAATGTGTATACCATTTTTAGAAAAGGGGTGCTGATTCACAACAACCCTGTCAGTCACACGCTAATTTGCATACTCTTATGTCGTATCTAAGGGATATTTTAAAATGTACTTTTGAAATTGATATTTGTTTAGACTGCACCTCGCAGCTATTGGAGAACCTATTGGTGGTTCAATGGTATAAACTCTAATCACACATTCATAAACTAGGTGAAACTTTCAGCAGAAACTTCCTTAACCTCAGGTTATCCGCAGGAATAAAAAAAATACCACATCGGGAAATAGTTTCTCGTTGTGTGCAATGGCAGCCATAAATTACCGCTGCCTGCATCGTGTGCTCAACCAATGACATAGGTTTCTGCCACTTACCGCTTTAAAAACGAAAGGAAGAAATGGGGACCCCCAGCACCTTGACACGTGTAGAAGTTAAGTGTGGGAAATAAATTAACTTGATGCAACTATGTATAATAGGTTGGCTTAACAAGGCCTTGCATACCAACCACTGATATTAAAACTAAGTCCTAATGGAGTAATTAAATGTGTGTTGCAAAACAGATTGTAATGTAAACATTATTTTTGTTTGTTTTCCATTTTCTGTAAGATGATACTTATTTTTCCTAAACAAAATTGAATGAAAATAATATGTAATGTGTAAAGAAGTTAATTGCCCTAATATAATTTCCAGGGGGAAGATGGTCCATTCCAGCCAGGTACGTGTTTGCCGGTGTGCTGATGCTGGGTTCCTTCTTGAACATCATGGTGGGCGCATCGCTGCCCATGGCCATCACCGCTATGGTGCGCAGGAACACCTCCCACACGACCAACATAGACGCCACTGACGTCTGCTACGTGGGCAACACCTCTCAGCAGTCTTCAAACAACTCAAAAGTAAGAAACGTTTTACCTGCTGCTGCTGGCGGTGGATAGGTACGTAAGGATTAGCGTCTCGTCAGCAGCAAGATAATTAGAGGGGGAACCTACTGCTGATCAAACACACATAACGTATCTTAATAACTAGAAGATCCCATTATTTATGTAAATATATAGAGCCCTTTGGTCGCATGAAGGAGGGTTATTCATTGAAATGAGGAAATACAGCAATACGTATGTCCTTCCTTCATAACGGAAGTCCTAAGTTCTTGACGGTAATCCTAGGTCATAAGCTCTATGGTACCAAACAATTCAGTAGGTCCCTTTTTGTCTTTGTTGTTCTGGCCATCTTTTTATACGTGTAATAATATTTTATTTTCGTATTTTTGTTAGACTGCGTCTTTAATTCGCACTGATGTGCCTTCCTTTTCTATTTCATAAAATATCTTAAGTAACTTTCAGACAAATTTATTAATTTTTATCTGTATTTTTAAAATTTTTTAAATCCCATAATATGTTTCAAAATACTCATTTCAGCTTCCTCCAATTTATTTAATTGCTCTTTAGTCCTTGTCCGTGTCTTGATTCACATCCTTACTAGAATTTAAACAATGTGTCTCGTCTGTTCTTATAACTTATTTCGGTTTTGCCACACGCATTTTGACATTATTACATCATAATTTACACGATAGATGATCTCAGTTATTAATCACCCAAATTTGTTAGTTTGTTACCACGTTCTCTAATTAATAAATACTGTAAATTTAAGTGGTCAATATCCTTTAAATGTCGTAAATATTGTTCGTGGTTTCGAGAAAATTTTCAAATTAAATCCATCAAATACTTTTTCGTTCATGAAGTAAATATTACGTTGAATCCCATCTCGTGTCCCAGATAAGAAGAACATATTTTCTTTGCATAGACGCCGCGCCGCTCTAAAGGAAAGTGGGCAATCTTAGACGACAGCAGTACTTGACGCGAGAGCCCGTACTGGAAGTATTCGTATGTTTGCCGTTGCAGTCCGGTGTGTTCGACTGGGACGAGGTGACGCAGAGCACCATCCTGACGGCCAGCTCGTATGGGATGCTGGTCACGTGTGTGGTCGGGGCGCGGCTCGCCGAGCTCTGGAGCTGCAAGCTCATGAACGCCGTCTGCACCCTCGTCTTTGGTGCATGCTTCCTGCTGCTTCCCGTCGCCGCCGACTGGAGCGTCGTCGCCATCGTCGCCTCCCAGGTCGTCGCTGGACTCGTAGTGGTCAGTGGAAACACCAATGCTGGACTCTCTATCATAGACTAACGATGAAGTAGACTGCTTATTCGTCTTCTGCTAACACACACCTACCTCACAACAACACAACTTTCAAATGTCAAATGGTCAACAGTGATGAACGTATTTGTTTATAACTTAATCTTTGTAATGACAAGAACTATTATATTAATCAAATACTTTTAACAATTTGATTACAGGAAGTATCAGAACATCTCAAAGCTATTGTTTGCTATACAGTAGTGTTCTAACCTCAAATCCAATCCATGCCATTTTTGTTAGGCGTATGCGTAAAAAGCAGTTCGATGTTAGAACATAGAGATTGATTGTGCGCAGCCAGCGAGATCAGTATACCTCATATTTAGACTATTCACAATAGTCCGGTCACGTTATCTTCAACCAATCGCAGGGCAACAATTTTTTCTGTCCGTCTATCCGTCAAATATTTACCAAAATTTAACTTTATACGGACGGACAGATGGATGAGCCACCGCCTTCTGACGAAGTTCATTAGACATGAATTCGCACTTTGAGTTAAAATGCAAGGCGGTGGATATGTGTATATTTATCTTCGGTTGTAAAATTTCAGTATAATTTATCCTCCCGTAAAAATTAGATCCTCAAAATTTTTGTCGCTCGAAATTGTATTTCCAACTAAAATATATCTTCAACTAAAGAGAAACCGCGATATAAAGTTGTCACACTGACCTTTTACCGTACAGAAGGATTGACAAACGACGGATTGTTGTGAATCGCTTTCAACTGACGGACGAAAACGACAGACGGATGTCTGCCGGACGGACGACGGCTGGGTGTGTCACTGTAGCAGAGCACAATGCCTAAAGATAACGTACAGCACACGTCAAAACATTTCTTGTTTGCAACACTAGAAACCATACATTAAAGAGGGAATGAAAGGGTTGAGTACATGCTTCAAAAAGTTTCTCATTTGCAACAACTGGGACCGTATTTAATGTAGGATTGAAAGGGTTATACAAATAATAATAATTGTTAGGTCTTCCATATTCAGAATATAAACCTCTGTTAGATGCAGTGCAATTGCTATCGCATATGTTGTTTACTCTTGCTAAAATATATATGGAAATGTGGGATGCTGTTCCACGACTCTTTTTTTGTCTCACATTGTTTTTTCTTCAAAACTCGCCTTATTCCACACAAGTTTTGTGAGCTAAACTTTCCTAATCCACTGAGGGGTTCCATTATGTTTTGATGTAGTGATGTTTCGAAAGTCTACGTGTCAATGCATACATTCTTTCCCATATTTCTTAATGTGAGATATATTATATTTCATCAGTAACAGTACATGTTCGGAAATATTTTCTTTTTATATGGCCAGCACTACTCACTTCTAAGCAACCTCTGTTTACTATGAATGGTTAATGAAATGTGGCCTTTCAGTCAGACCAGTTCAATAGGGCTATATTATTTTACTGTATTAAACTATTTAATAGATTTTCAAAGTCATGGCCAACGATAGAGTGTTGTTTTATGATGGGAGAAGGAGAAATAAAACAAGGAGAAAAGTAATTGGCAATATGAACAACTTAAGCAGCAAAGGTACTAATGTTTCTGTAATATGCTATTGTGTTTGAAATGTTTAATTAATATTTTACGCATTAGCATTTTTTTTTTTTGCATTTTAGTGATATTAAGTTTTTAAAAAAAATATGGATTCAATAAATTTACTAAACAGAGTTAAAGGCTGTTCACTATAAAGTGAGCACTTTTGAAATCAACCTTAGAAAAAAGTCGCTGCTCCTACCTGCATACATATTTTAACGGGCGCAATGAGCGACACGCACCCAATAAAGTTGGTAACGACGGAGGGGAAAGTAGTTCCATATATTAACATCGAACAAAAAGTGTTAGATAACCATTTGCGATAGCTTAAATTATTTCTCTCGCTTTCTGTATTGTTTAATGTATCGAAGTGTAAAAATGAGCATATTTGTACAATATTCACTTTTTTACTAATTTCATAGTTTCACTTGACCGACGCATGAATAAAGTTATGAGGACCATCTCAATTTTAATTTTACATAAGGCGGAAGAATACACGACGTGTATACAAGTAGCTCTTAAGACTGGCTTTCAAAAGTGCTCACTTTACCGTGAACATCCTATAGCACATATATTTTCCATGTAAGCACACTTTTTTTAAACAATAAATAAGTTTTTAATTAGAATATTTAAAATTTTTAGATTTTACATACCCAGTGTCCATAAAACAAAAATGGACGACGAGTCAACCGGATATTAAGAACTTAAAAATAATTCCCAAAAATGATTAGATAATAGTCTATTGTTAATGACTTTTTAAAATGGTTCCATGACATTTTCTACGGTTTTCTCGAAATTTCAGGTTCAAGTTCCCCGAAATCAAAGTCAAGAATATGAACTTTAGAAGGACATTCATAATGGGTGCTCATACAAAATGGCCGATGGCCAGCTAGAATAAGAGAGCAGGAAAACTTTACAAAACAGTCCTAAATCCCGTATGCTTGCCACAGAATATTCCAAGTCACACACCTATGGGTTTATAAAAAATCTCTTCTTCATTTGAGCTTCCCAGGAGTTTTGTTCCTAAAATGTAACGGAAGGCTTTGTAATAAATGAAAACAGGAATATTCATTAAAACGTATCGAAATTGTGGTAAAATTAAATAAAACTCTTATTCAAGTTAATGTTTTATTTATTACATGTACCAGTGATTTAGTACTTCTTACAAAAGTTTACACTTTTTTCAGGAAATAGGGAAAACCTACTTTTTTACCGATTTTTTTCTGGCATTGAAATTTCGATTATTGTATGGGCGGAAAGTATACGTCGAGTTTGATATAATTTCGTCTTTAGAATCCGGAATGTTAAGTTCGAAATAAGACAACCAAGCGATTTTTTTTTTCAAATTTGTTTGAGGCCATGGTTTTAATTACTTTCCCCGAAATTACTGCTTGTAATAATTCCAAATATTTCAGATGAATGGCCGAGCTCAAAGAATTTTTTAAATTGTATTTTTGGAAATTAAAACTGCTATTGCGAATTGTCAACAATATATTTACATACTTAGATGCTGGTGAACCGTGAAAACGTTGCCTTTTTTTTTTTGGCTAGAAGAAATTAAAAGTAATATTTGCAAGAGCTCTCATTATATATCCAAACTCTGGTACTGGAAACGCAGCCTTTGTAAGGCCAAGCCATACATTCGAAATATGATTGTTTACGATAAACGTTATCTAAAGTGCCGTTTCTGATCCTGAGTCTCGGGTTTGGCGTTTATAGTCTGCGTGCATGAAAAACAAATGCGTCATCTCGAACATGTGTTGTTTTTACCTTCAGTGTAGAAAACAATGAGATATTATCACATCGTCAAAACCACTTATTTAAAATTTGTATTCCTTTATCAAATTTGAACATACGCGCAAATCTTGCGCTTTGGTCCTATTAAAACATTTTTTATTTTGGTAATATTTACGTAAACATTTTACAAGCGAAATCATAATCCGCCAGTTCAACAGCACTATGATTATTAGAAATCACTTTTCACTTGATTTGTGCTTTGTGCTTATTATTTATTTTGCTCACAAAATAATAATGTTTTATAGGGGCCAATACAACCTGTGCAGATGGCTATGACTGCGTCATGGTTCCCACCTCAAGAAAGGCAGCAACTCGGAGGCATTATATTTTCTGGTGAGAAAATTTTTAGATTTTAGTTGATTAGAAAGGATGACGCACTAAACTGTGTGATCATCCCACAAATTAAGCTGGAAAAGAAACAACTAATCATAATTTATCTTTTGACAAGCAGAAAATAAATCGTAAACCGTAATTTAAAACTGAGAGAATATGAGGCGCCTCCTTAAATAGGTCAGTAGAAATATTTAACCGATTCGGAGCAAAAGGGACGGGGGACAAAAGATAAGGATCAGACCGCCGTCATGTTGTGACATCACCCGTCTGCCATCTTGGATCCATGTGACCTTTACCGCGACCTTTGAACTTGACCCCAGTGATCCTTAACTCCCAAAAATCCAAAAAATCCAAAAAAATCCAAAGATTTATTATTTAAAATTATTAAAAAATTATTTAAAACTTATTAAAACATTATTTAAAAATTCCAGTCTCCTCGTAACATCTTGCCATAACATTTCCCTTTTTTCTTTAAAAATGCACTTTTTTCACTTAAAATCTACCTTTCCATCCCTAATATTCCAAAAAAATCCCAAAAAAAATTCATAAAAGTCGATGGGCATATTATGTTTCTGACTTCTACCGCCATATTGGGTACAGGTGACCTTGATATTGACCCCATTACCTTGAATGATCTTGAAAATAAAAACCTGAGCAAAAAGGTAAAAATTAAATATGTTCATAAAAGTCATCGTGCATATTACTTTACTGACTACCACTAATTTTATTCTGGCAAATTAGGTAAACATGAAATAAGACAACTTTATTCTCAAGAATTTTCTATTCAATTACTTTATTACAGTAGCTCATACCCTCAAAATATTGCATTATTCTTCCACGCACACGCACCCACACGCACCACACCCACCCCCGCACCCACGCACCCCCCCCACACCCCCCGCAACCCCCCCCGCACCCCCGCACACCCCCCCCGCCCCCCACACCCACACACCCCACCCCCCCCACACACCCCACACACACCCCACAACCGCACACCCCACGCACCCCACCCCACCACACACGCACCCACCCACACACCCACACACACCCCCCACACACACACATTATATATATATATATATATATATATATACATGCAACATTGTGTAGGTTACAGTCTTTTATGCATCTCGCTATTCCCACTCGTGTTGTACTTGTGTAAAAAATCATGACATTTATTAAACCGACACACTGTGTAGGGCAGGTTATGTAGGTAACTACACATTTGAGGACGTGTACCGAAGTCACGACAGGCCTGCTTGCAGCAAACCTGGTGCTGATGAGAAATGGACTTCACCTTTACAGGTATTTGCATGTCTAAGTAACTGTTGGTACGGTTGGACTGCTTACCGCACCTGTCACACAAATATGACATGCGACAAGGACTCTTGGCACAACGGAAGCTTTCATGGAGTCGTACCCTACGGTCAAAAGTAAATATCTTATCACAAAAGTGACACCGATGCCGATGTAATGGTTCAAGCAAAGACTGACATATCTGTCGGTTCTGGAGCTAAAGAAGCAGATAACGTCGACATTGGTGTTCGAGGTACCTCCGCTAAAGAGGTCGATGGCAATGATACTATAGGAATGCCGCTTGAAGTCGATGGCACAGCTGGTACCACTCCCGAAGAACTCGATGGCACTGCCGTAGCTACCATTAGCAGTGCCCGAAGACACCGCAGATTCAGAATAAGACTTATATGCGAAGATGCAGGAGCAAGCAGAGACGATCCATCTTTCGCGGCAGCCGTTGTCAAACTAAGCCTCTGAGCTAACCTCTCTACTGCTTGTGATATACGAGTGTGCAAGCCCCCCTATGGCGTCATATTGATGTTGAACCAATCGTATTACGCCGTCAGTACATTGTGCGGACACCGACCAACCAATTGACGAGTTGCCACGTGAGTACAGCTGACCAATCGCACTCAGACTTTAAGGCATCATATGCTGGAGCGAGTCATCATGAGTCATTTTGGAGTCACTTTGGAATCATTTTGGAATCATTTTGGAATCATTTTGGAATCATTTTGGAATCATTTTGGAGTCAGTCGGAAAATTGGAATATCTCGGGCTTTTTCTGCGTAGGTCGCAAGTTAAAATAAATTCCCCCTATTTTAAAATAAAATTATATAGTATTACCTCCAAAAGCTGAAAACTTAACATTTTATTTAATAGTCTTGCTTTAAAAAGTATGTATTCAAGTCCTCGGAATATTTCATAGCTTCCTTGGTAAACTCTATTTGTACTTTGCAATAACAGTGCCTAAAACTACAACAGGCTTCCACCACGCTTCGCCATTTGTCGACGCACAACGTGGACTTTGTACTGAACAATGCAGCACCATGACAGGCCACCACCATGCATCCCAATTGGTCGTCGCGTGAAAAGTAGTACTCTTCGTACAGACCGCCCTCTCATACCGACGAGCATTTCGAACATAGGTGAAAACACGATTATAGAATCGGCACTGGAGATCGGCAGTTAGCGATGATGCAGGTCCTAGCTCAATGATCGCAGAGGCCAAAGGCAGCCGTTAGTAGTCACGATTCAACTTCGTGGTACGGGAGCACTCTGAGAAAGCCCAAATCTCTTTCGCCCAAGAAGAAAACACTCAGGTGAAGTCTGTTCACGATAAATTTAGCACTTTTTAAATCAGCCTTAGAAAAATGTCAGTGCCCTTGCCTGCATATATTTTAACGGGTGCACTGAGTGACATGTGCACAGTACAGTTGGTAATTGTGTAGAGAAAGTAGTTCCATATTTTAACGTCGAATAAAAAGTATTAGGTAACCATTTGTAATGACTTAAATTAATTTCGTTTCCTGGTATTTTTCTATTGCATGGAAGTGAAAAATGAGCACATTTTTGAAATTTTCTTTTTCAAATAATTTTACAGTTTCACTTGTCCGAAGAATGAATAAAGTGATGAGAGCCATGGCAATGTTAATTTTACATAAGGCGGAAGATACACAAAATGCATACAAGTAGATCTTAAGCAAGTCTATTAAAAGTGCTCATTTTAGCGTGAACAGCCTATACAAAATTTATTCAATACATAATAATGTATTATCCTACCTTATATAAATATATTTATTATTCTATACATAATTATGTATATTCTTATCTTATATAAATGTATTTTATACACAGTTATGTATATTTATATCTTATATAAATAAATAAATAAATAAATATATATATATATATAATTATACGCATAAACTATTGTAACATACACAAAGTTGCATGTACTGAGATACATATATATTGAAGAAGATTGTAATTTTTGAGGTTATGAGCTACGGTAATAAATTAATTGAATAAAACAATTCTTGTAAATAGAATTGTGTTTTATTTCATGTTCATCTAATTTGCCGGAATAAAATTAATGGTAGTAGTCAGTAACATAATATGCTTCCTAACTTATTATTTTTTTCTCGAGTTTCTGTTTTCAATGTTACTAAAGATCATGGGGCCAAGGCCAAGTTTACCTGTATCCAGTATGGTGGTAGTGGTCAGCAAAATAATATGCCCATTTACTGTTATGATTTTTTTGCATTCTCTTCGAACATTTGAGGGGAAAAGGGAATTTTGAAGAAAAAGAGGAATTTTTGAGGTAAAAAAAGAGAGATAAGAGAAAAATATATCTTTTGGGAAAAAAGGAAACTTTTAGGGCAAAACATCACCGGGGGACTAGATTATTTAAATAATTTTTGTAATAATTTTAAATACCTTTTTAATGTTTTAGTAAATTCTAAATAATATTTTTTTTTTTTGCAATTTTGGAATTTTGTTGCATTTTTGGTGTCAAACGTTACCGGATCAAGGTCAAAGGTAGGTCAAATATCACTGTCAATGTTAAGGTCACATTGGTCTAATATGGCAGTAGGGTGACGTCACAACATGGCGGTGGTTGGCTCCTACGCTCCTGTCCCCCGTCTGCTTGGCCACGAATTGGTTAAATCCTACTCAGGTCAATCTGGGTATTATATAAATCGCTAATCAGTTATAAGTGTTGGTGATATAAAGTCCAATCATAGTCTTGTACACTGTAAATCTGAATAAGTGATATTTCCACTGTTTAAACCAGTAAACAGTAACTGACTGATTCAACAATAACTTCAGTGAATTTAACTGGCGAATTAGTGAAAAATGCCAGTTTTCCATCAAATTTCTCTGATTCATTAACCATTTTACTCACTGTTTTTTCGTTTATTTGTTTCTTGACTAATGCATCAGTTAAACAACGCGTATCAAATGAAATAAAAAAAGGCATAAACTAATAAAATTTATAAAAAAAAAAAACCCCCCTTCTGAAATGGGAGTTTTTAAAATCATAATACCAATTCATGAGGTAACACGAACATCTGGTTTTTAATTTCGTCTTCACGTCTTTCGTTTCTTTTTCGCGTAATTTTCAAAGCGATAGGTTTGAAGATTTCATCTGCATCAAATATGATGAAGTGAGTGCACTCATATGCACGATTTGTCTTAACAACCATACCGTTACCAATTAAACTCAAAAATATAAGAAAGGGCATACAATTTAAAACCGTCTACTTTCCATAAAAAAAATAGTACATCTGTTCGTCCTCCTTGTTTTGTAGTGAATGTTGGCTTGGTAGCTGAGTTGATAAGGTAGCAGTATAAATGCTTGTTGGTGAGGGGGTCTAGTAGTTCAATCCTAACTACTCGAGATTTATTTATTTTTACTTTTTTAAACCACGATAAATTGCGAAATATAAACAGTGACTATCGGAAATATGTTCATTTCTCGTAAGGATTAGGCTTAATTCAATAAAAACAATATTTAATTTGTCGCATGCATTTGGACGTCACTTATACACTGCGTGAAATTGTTTCACGTCACTTATTCAATCAGTGAAATGTTTCACTGAAACAACCAGTTGTTTTCTACTGATTCTAAGTGGAGCAATTTTCACTGATTCGAGAAGTTGAAATTTACTGCGAATCAGGGGTTGTCCACTGATTAGAATTTAGAGTGTATTATGACAAAATAAACTCGTTTGCCAGTATCAAGTACAACTTAAAGTTGCATGGGGTAAAGCATTTCGAAAGAGGCTATTGAGAATTTCAATCGCCGTTTTCTTATTTTCAGTTGATATTATGGCGCTATTTGTAGCCGGAGTGGAAAATTAAATTTTATGGCGAGAAAATGAGTAACTTTCAATTAATAATAAAATAGGAAAGTTACATAACTACAATATATTACCAAACACTGTTCAAAATGATCGCGTCTTTCACATTTTCGCTTTTAATATCAAACGCAAAAGTGTTTAGACACATGAATATATGTGCTTCCAGATTTTCCTTAACCATGCAGTAAGTATTTTTCATTTATACATTTAAGATCTTTTAAGACATCAGTAGAATATAAAAGGGAACTCTGGCGTAAGGGGATGGGATCTCGGAGCGTTGGAGCTGTTCATGTTTTGTCACTCCGGTCAGTCAGCGATCATTTCCCCCTAAATATTTCCATTTCCCCCCTCAATATAGACTAAATTACACTGGAAATCCCTCCTTTTCCCTCAAAAGTTCCCTTTTTTCTCTCAAAACCTCTATTATTTCCCTAAAAATTCCAGTTTTCCTTTCAAAAAAGCACTGATCTCCCGAGCTGCAAAAACGATTCCGCGAAAGGCATTTTTCAGCCCATTCGAGGTGATTTGGGGGGATCGTTCATGAGGGCAGAGCAGTGGCGGACATATTGGTTTTATAGACATAGGGTACACCAAATCGATACAAGGGATCCAGTGTCGGATTCAGACCTAACCATCAGCCATATCGGTTCTGTCAGCCATCTGGTCTACCATATTGAAGGCAGGTGACCTTGGCCCCAGTGATATTTGGCCTTCAAGCCAAAATATCAAAAAAATTTCTAAAAACACCCAACTATTTATAAATTATTTTAAAATTAATGTTTAAAAATTAAAGAATTAATACTAAAATGGTTAGGCTTAGAGGTTACGAGGGACTATAACCGACCAGCCACCATGTTATACGCCACCTCACCGCCATCTCGGATCCAGATGATCCACGACCTTGACCCTATAACCATGACATTGGTTTAACTTGAAAACAAAACTCGAGAATAATTGTAAAAATTGAATAAATTCATAAAAGTCAGCTATTATAGCACATTACTGACTAATACAAGTGACAACGTTTGACCCTATAACCATGACATTGGTTTAACTTGAAAACAAAACTCGAGAATAATTGTAAAAATTGAATAAATTCATAAAAGTCAGCTATTATAGCACATTACTGACTAATACAAGTGACAACGTTTGACCTTAACCCAGTGACCTTGTATGAAGTTGAACCCAAAAAATTTCCAGAAAATTCTAAAACTAGAAGAAAAAAAAAAATATCGATTTTTTACTTTATAAAAAAATTATTTAACATTTATAAAAAACGCATTAAAAATTATTATTTTATATGTATTTAAAAACTTACTTTTCCGAAGGTTCCCCGAGCACCATGTCCAGCAGACGACTGACCCCCCCCCCCCACTCCAATCAATCCAATTGTCATAAAACATTTCCCTAACTACAAATGTTTCTTGGTTAATAAGTCGGTAGGCCTCTCCCCTCACCCAAACTTATTCTAGTATATGTAGCCATCTTTGATTTTTCGTTTCTCGTTTGTTTATACATTGATGCAGGACACCTTCTTGGATCTATTATTTTTTCATCACCTATGTGGCACTAGTTTGTTAATTTACCCAACAGTCGAGTTGTCGAATTAGCCTCCAGTTGGCGGCAGACATATTTGTTTATATTTATTTACAGTATAAGGGGCGCTGTTGGCGCATGAAATATTTTATTCTCTTTCCATCACCTAGATGGTGCTAATTTCCCGTTTTAGTCACCAGGCGAGGCAACAAAACAAACATTGTCTCATGCTCTGCAATGAAATGATCTCCATCGTCGATTTAGTTTTTTTCTAAGTTACCTTCCTTTCATCCTCTGTCTTTCCATCTTAATTTTGACCAAGATTACGTCACCTGTGCTCTACCCACCATCTTACATTGTATTCATGCTCTGCCATTCCACCGCGATTAGTAGCCAGCTGATTACTCGGTCCCCTCGAACCACCATCTTGGGTTACATCATTTATGCAATCTTTGATTTACCATATGGTTTTGGCCTTTAACCTTTGAAATATTCCATTTAGTTTACACTTGCTAGGAAAATAACTGGTGTATTAGAGCAACACCATTCATATACCGCACTGAAGCAGGTCTGGCCAGGCCCGTCTCAACACTCGCCTTCTCCTTCAAGTCCCAGGGTCGAATTTCTACCAATTTAACAGCACGTTTTCATGTTTGTTGCATCCAACCTGCTTAAAATATTTATGATGGCAATCCATTCTTAGTTTCTGTACAGTTAAATTCAATGTTATACCTTAATTACCATACCATGATCGTGACTACAAGGCAAATTTTGAAGTACTAACTTTCAAATCATTGTAATTGACACATCAATTCATGTTTGTTTTATCATGCCCACTTACAATACCAACATGTAATGACAGATCTGAAAACCAAGGCTATCACATTCTCTATAATAGGGAAGTAGGCATGCTACAGAAATGTACAACAATACTAGAGAGAAATAAAACATTTTCCAATCATGTATATATATATATAATCATGAAGAAGAAGAATACATCGCCAAGGGATTCTGTTTGGATGCTATCTAACGTAGACTGTCTTGAGCTGCGTATAAGTGGATTATATTCACTACGTGAAATGTGAGCATGCAGCTGTAAAGACACAACGTGAATGGCGTGGAAACTACAGTGATCCTGTTTTTTATGACTCTTGTCTGACGTATGTAAATACATACAATATAATTGGAAAATATTTTATTTTTTTCTGGCAATGTTGTACATTTCCCTAGCATGCATACTTCCCTGATATAGAAAATATGAGTGCCTCAGTTTTCAGATCTGTCACTGCATGATGGTACTGTAAGTGGGCATGATAAAACTAATATGAATTGATGTGTCAAATTACAATGATTTGAAAGTTAGTACTTTAAAATTTGCCTTGTAGTTACGATCAATGGAATGGTAATCAAGGTATAATATTGAATTTAACTGTACAGAAACTAAGAATGTATTGCCATCATAATACATTTTAAGCAGGTTGGATGCAACATACATGAAAACCTCCCGTTGCATTGGTAGAAATTTGACCCTGAGACTTGGAGAGGAGGGTGAATGTTGAGTTGGGCCTGGTCAGACTTGCATCAGGGCGGTATATCTCTGAGAGAGGTCCTACATAATTTTTTTAATGACTTATGATACTCAGATATACTACAGTTATTTTCCTAGCTAATGTTAAATTAAATTGAAGATTTCGAAGGTTAAAGGCCAAGACCATATGGTATAATCAAAGATTGTAGACGTTATTTAACCCAAGTTGGTTGTTCGAGGGGACCAAGTAATCAGCAGGCTACTAAATCGAGATGGAATGGCAGAGCATGAATACAATGTAAGATGGTGGGTGGAGCACAGGTGACTTAATCATGGTAAAATTAAGAAGGAATGACAGATAATGAAAGGCATGCAACGATGAAAAAAAAAAAAAAAAACGAAATCATAAATGGAGAACATGGCTTAACAGACCATGAGAGAATGTTTGTTTTCGTTAGTTAGCCTGGTGGCTAAATCGAGGAATTAACACCATTTAGGGGAAGAAAATAGAAACCAATATGTCAGGAACAGACAGCACCACCTATACTTTAAATAAATATAAACTAATATGGCTACCACCTGGTGGGTAAATTAATACTCTAGCCCACCTAGGTGATTAAAACATATGAAATCAAAGATGGTGTCCTCCAGCAATGTATTAACCAACGACAAACGAAAAATTGAAGATGACTGCATACAATAGAAATAGTATGGGTGAGGGAGGGCGGAGTCCTGCTGACAAATTAACCAAGAAACATAATTAGGGGAGGGGAAGTTTATTACAATATTGTTGATTGAAGGAGGGTCTGTCGTCTGCTAGATGTGGGGCCAGGGGAACCTGCGGACATGTAAGTTTTTTAAATAAATTTTAATTAATATTTTTGAATAAATATTTTCTACATTTTAAATAATTTCTTATAAAATTTTAGAACATTTTTAGAATTATTTCGTAATTTTTAGAATTTTTTGGGGATTTTTTGGATGTTTTTGGGTTAAAGGTCATACAAAGTAACAGGGGAAAAATCAAAGGTCAAGGTCACCTGGATGCAAGATGACGGTAGCAGTCAGTAATATGATATGCTCTCTGACTTATGAATTTATTCAATTATTACAATTTTTTCGAGTTTTTGTTTTCAAGGTCACTTACCTAAGATCGTGGTTATACAGTCAAGGTCATGTGTCACCTGGATCCAAGATGGTGGTAGTAGTCAGTAATATGATATGCTCGCTGACTTTTATGTATTTATTCAATTTTTACCATTTTTCTCGAGATTTTGTTCTCAAAGCCATACAAGGTTATGGTTATAGGGCCAAGGTCATGGGTCCTCTGGATCCAAGTTGGTGGTTAGGTGACATAATATGGTGGCTAGTCGGTTCCAGTCCTTCGTCACCTCTAAGCCCGAACATTTTAGATTCTAATTATATCGTTTTTTTAAATTAATTAAAAAATATTTGAGGATTTTTGGCATTTTTAAGGTGTTATTTGGAATTTTTAGGTTCAAGATTACAGATCACTGGGTCAAGATCAAAGGTCAAGGTCACCTGAATACAATATGGCAGACTGGATCCCGTGTATCGATGCCTATAAAACCAATATGGCAGCCATTGCTATGCCCACGGAAACGATCCCCACAAATCACCCTGAATTGGCTGGAAAATGCCTTTCCAAGGACCGTTTTTGCAGCTGGAGGTATCCGTGCTTTTTGAGGAATAAGCAGAATTTTTTAAGGGTAAACAGGAACATTTTGAGGGATAAAGGGAAATTTAGAGGGAAATTTAGTATATTTTGTCGTAAAAAGGGAAAATTTTAGGGGAAAATGGCCACCGGCCGACCAGAATGACATATCATGAACAGGTTCCACGCTCCGAGCTCCCATCCCCTTGCGCGAAACTTTTCTTTTATATTCTACTAACATCTCTTAGCGGATAATCTTTCTAAGATCACTTAGTAGGTATAGTTAAGTTATTAAAAATTTATAAATTACTTTAATCCACTATTAATGAATATCACCTAGTTAATATCACCTAAATCTAATGGGATCCTAGTATAGTGGGTTTGGACATTACGTTGCAGGCTAATGGAAATGCTAAGCCCTGGAAAGCGTATTTGCAATATTGGTTTTACTGACCTCTAATGTTGGCAGCGATGAGCCTGGCGACGATGACGTCGAACATGTTGACCGGCAAGCTGGTGGACACCATTGGGTGGCAGTTTGTGTTCTACTTCTTCTCGTCGCTTGTGATCGCATGGGTCGCTCTGTGGATGGTCTTCGTGCACGACAGCCCGGACGACCATCCGAGCATTTCCGAAGATGAACGAACCTACATCACAGAGAGTACACAGAAGGACGAATCCCAGGCGAGTGTTGAGGACAGTGAACTACAAATTAACCATGAGGAGGACTGAACTAGAAAAAAAGGTCGGGAAACCGTTATTATAAGATAATTGCCAATATAATATGACTAACCTAAAAGTCATATTTTAATACCTCATATTACTTGAGTTGTGTGGAGAAAACTGTCTTCATAATAATAGTTAGAAGTCTACGAACTTGTTTCCAGTTATCTTATGATCGTGCAAGAAGTATAATTTTACACATTCCGGCCCAGAATACTAGGAAGAGGACCTAAAACCGGGCCGGTACTTGTTATTGTTCGGTCACTACATTTTGGTAGAAGCTTTATTAGTTTCCTGTAATCATGAGTGAGTGACTTGGGTGAAGGGCTTTGGGCGGCTCTTAACATCGGAGTCTTGTTGGCCGAAGAGAATGACGCGAGGCGAGTATGGATCAGCGCCGGAATGAAAGGGCGTGGGAAACGGGAGATCGCCGAGAAAACCCGCCAACCAACGGCACGTCCAGCAAGAGTCCCACATGCGAAAGTCGGAGAGCAACCCCGCCGAGAATAGAGCCCGGTTCACCTAGGTGGGAGTCAAGCATTCTAACCACTACACCACCACGGCCCGCCTGTGATATTGTCTGACTCTTACATTGAAGGGCGATTTTGTCAATAACCGTTAGTGACACTGAGAATTAAATATATAATGAAAATATAAAATAATACCACACATTTTTCGTCTACGTCTGGCTGACTGTTATCAATCACCTTCCTTCGTATTAAAAAAAATTAAATTAATAAAAATTACTACAAATATCTTTTTGTTTCGCAATGTATATATGAGTTGTTTTTATCGCATGCATTAAGTAGCAGTAGTGGGCTGAGGGCACCATTGTAAAATACCACAACCTTTGTTTGTTGCATAAGACCAGGTATACTTGTGTATAGCAGGCATACACTAGGCTAAATATAAAAACAGCAAATTTTCTTCGAACAATTTTTTTATCAATGGGGAAATCGTGCACAATGTGAAACAGAGCCTAGTGAAATTCACACTTTTTAATCATTATACCAATATAAAGTATTTATTTAATCATTATTATTAAAAACCACAAAAGTGTTTAATAGCGACTGAATGTAGGCAAACTGTTTGCATGACAAGTATACCCGGGCCTCCGTATCTAAACTCTTGAGTGTCGCATTCCAAATTACATTTGCCTAATGTGGACAACGAAAAAAAATTCCATTCAATGCTTGCACACTTACCGAAGCGATAGGGAATGTACAACTCACTGGGTTCAACTAACGTCGCGAGTCGTGAATACTGTTCGAAATGTCGTGTGTCAATCATGCAGCGTTTCACTTGGTGTACATTGACATCAACTTGTTATAAGCTGCTGCAAGGGAAAATGAACGAAATGCTGCACGTCCTTACGGTGAGCAGTATCCACACAAGTACAGTAGGTTTCACATCGCTCGATGTTTGCGCCTTTCTACAGGGTTCTTGTACGGCGAGTCAAAATAACGGAAACTCCTGCTACAGTAGAGGTTGCCTTTTGCGATATTATCAAATACATATTCACGTAAGCACATGACAGTGCGTTTACTTTCGTAACGTGTTCACTAAGTACAATTCCTAACAAATACCAAATGATACACCAAATGAGTGAATTTCACACAGTGATATCTTCAACAATGCATTATGCAACCACAATTCCCTAAACATCCTCTTCACAGACAAAGCTTTGTTCACGTGTGATGGACTTTTCAACTCTCGACATCGCCACATTTTGGTGAACAATGCATATGAATAATTCTTTAGAGTTTGTTACCACACGTTTGGTGTGATCATGTGTGCTGGTATCAAGTTAGCAGGTATTACATGCTACAATTTATCCTCCTTAATTATATACATTTTCGAGCGGTCTTTGAAAGAGATTTTGCCAGAGTTACTCGGAGATGTTCCTCTTTATGTACGTGGTAATATTTTATTACATCACAACGACACACTGACTAACGTTGGCCTAAATTTAATACAGTTCCCAATTGCAACTTCCCAGTTTCAACGGGTAGGACTGGAACGTTGTCTTATAGTTTGCTTAAGTGTTATTCTAGTTTGTTTTATCTGTTGGCCAAGCCATACTTATTAAGGTTAGGGAGATCTCATGATGGTAGAGAATGTGGGGGTAAATAAATATAAGAAGATATAGGTTATTTTATGGTTAAATAATTAAACATCTGGACATTACATAAAATACTAGGTATATGGTCGGGGGAGCATTGTTAAGTCAAATACATCGACTACCTTATTGAGTCCCACCTTAAGAAGTATCCTGAGGCTGATGAATTATGGCGGGTTACTGGGATGCCTTCCGACCCCCAAGGACCCCCAAGGCAGTGGCAGGGGGGGGGGGTAACAAAATGAGCCTCACTCCGTCACCCAGACAACAACAATCCCCAGCCCAGCCCTTGGATGAAGTTAGACGTGCTCAACATTAAACACCCATCTGAGCCATGCCTCGTCCACGATATTGTATGAACTTATAATTAGGCTAAATTACGGCTAGAATACACCAAGCAGCTATAGAGGTCCATTTCAGCGATGCACGAAAGAATGTTTTCAACTTCATACTTCTAGTGGCAACATATTTTATTATTTAAAATACACTTCATAAATTCACGTGGCATTTAAAAAAAGCCCAAAAACATATCTGGCCAACACATTAAAAATACTGCATTAAAAATTACTCTATGGCAAAATATGCGACCAGTTCAGAAAGTTCGTTCTCATTCTATATTTTACCATGTCTCATTAACGTACTAAAACAATTTTACACTCATTCAAAAAATTTACATTCATGTTAAAAGCCACCTCAGAGAAGCCACTAAGTTCGCGATCTGGCGAGTCTTAACTACGGTGTTACATGCCTCACTCTGGTAACGAAGAGATAGCAATGTTATAATCACAGTACCGTGGCAGCAGCTCTACCATGGGCCTAACGAAGTGAAGAAAATAGCCCGACCATTCGGGTAACTACTTAATGCAGGGTGTCGGGTCGCCTCTGCCCACGAAGCCGCCGTGTCGTACTTTTCAGCTTTCGGAAATCTGACAAGCTATTTTCGCCCCGCAGACGCAGTCTTAATTCCCATCGGCTCTGCACTTGAATAGCGCCGTTCTGTCGTGACACGTTCGCTCCCATATTAAGGTTACCGCGGCAACGATGACGTGGATGCAAATACCCGGCGAAAGTTTTGGCTAGTGGAACAGTAAAGGTTTTATCCCCGGCCAAAATGACTCCCATAATTCAGCCCGACAATTTTACCAGCAGACCGCCCAGTAGCACAGGGAGCAAATTCTAACACGTCCCCCGTTACACAAAGTCAGGGTTCACCTCAACACGTTTTACACACCAAATTCCAGTAATTATTTCAGTGACTGATGGTTAAAAAAATAGAGCTACGGACATTTGGCGATCTACAAGCATCTCTAAATAGTGTTCGAAAACTCGGCACAGACTTTTATTAGCAACGAAAAGTTCATTCCTCCCCAACTCCGTGCCCTCGATTACGTTATACAACCTGTCAATATTTCTCGACAGTTTTGCACACGTTTTCCGAGGAGGGTTGCGTCTCACGCGATACTAAGCGCCAGATTGTGTCTAGTACATTTCACCTAGTAAATTATCGTTCCACACCTCGCTCGATCACGGGACTATTTCGTCGCAACCCGACAAGACACCATAGGCTCACTATCGTACAGTACGGGCACAATCCAAATTTAAGTGCGACAACAGCCGTGGAAATACTGTCGCAGTCCGACATTACGTACAATCCGACAATACTTAAAAAACTGTGGCGATTCCCAAATAGTCACATTTTGGCGATCGGCGCAGCAGGCTTCTTGGGACGTCCATCTTGGCCGCTGTCCCATGGAGAAAGACGTCTTCCGCCACTCTGCATTACCCTCATATTGGCGTCCCATAAGGCAACATGGTCTGATTCCCTGGTTGGTAAAGGATACCCCTGCTTACCGGGGTTTGGCATTATGAGTCCCCATTTTGCGGAAACTGGCTATCCTGATTACAGTTCGTGTATGATGGAGTGTTCAGACTGGCCGTCGAATCAAGGCCTCTTCACGTTGTAACATCTCTCTCCATCTTAATGACACGAGATTTACTCATTGCGACAAGTATTCGGGGATTTTAATCTTGTATTATTGTGTTTTCCTGGCATCTTTGTTGGTCTTCGGGGCTGCTGGCAGTGGGAATACGGACGAGTTTGATGTCTCTTCGACATGGTAGGATAGCTTGTGGGTAGGATTTGAAAAAGTTGCAAAGGTAGACTCGGTTAGGAAACTACAATCGTCTTCGCTTTTTCAGTTGGGTTGATATGTGTGGTGCTCTGCAGCATTGGTAATGGCTATTACCAGTCGGGCCTTGAACTTGAGTTTTGTGCTTCGCTGTGCATTATTGGGTGCGGAGGCGGCAGATACCCTGCCGGTGATTCGAGATACCGTCAGCCTCTTTCTTTACTTGGCAATAGTTTGTACGAATAATGTTTTTATGTCTCTGTGGCTCTGACTAGTCATTTTAAAGTTTGAATTTGTAAACTGTTTGCATTTGATGCTACTCTAAAACTTTAACTAAAAAATGTGGGTGTAAACAAATGGATGAACACTTAACTAACATTAAAAGGAACTAAATGTAAAATTGTACTTTAGAAACTGTACTCTCACCATTACAAATATGTATGTTTGCAAAATTATTATGACAGCCTGAAAGAGTATTCACATATAACACATGCAAGACTTGAAAACACGAAAACAGAATGAAAGTGCAGCTGCATCAACCTATGGATCAATTTATTTTTGGTGGGTGGAAGGTTTACATTGTAAGAATAACTTAACTCTAATGTACAGTTCAAGTTCTTTTAATAGTTTGTTGATACACTAGGAACAAAATTCTGGATAAATATACAGCGTAATATCATTCAATTACTAGCTCTTTCATTATTTAGTTTTTTTGTGATGTATGGCTTATGCTGTTTTAATCTTAATATTTATCTGTCATGAAAACATGACTTCAGTAAAAGTAGGTATATCAGGACTTAACTTTTGTGTGGTAATAACACAATAAAGACACTATAAAGTCTTCAATGTTCTTTAAATAAATCATTTAAAATAAATAATATATTTTTACTGACAAAATATCTTACTGAGGCTTCCTATGAGAGTGTTTTGTTACATTCGATATATTCATAATTTTATGCTCAAAATCTTCCTATTATTGTTACTCTAAGTTTGAATTATCTGTTACCTTATAAGCAAATACTTTTAAATTTTTCTCTTCAACGTAAGCCTAAGCATACTGAATTAGTTTTATGCGATCTGCTTATTGCAAATTGGTGGTGCGCAAATGTATGCATTGTGTGTTGCCTGCAGGGTGATGTGTAAGTGAGGTGTGTAGTAGTAGAAATGCTGGTTACCTGGTTTGGTTAATTTTTCGTCTCGCGAGCTGCTTAAAACGGTAACACTGGTATTGTGGAATGGCTGTAAGCGCAGTGATGAGGTGTGAGCGTGACGTCACGACAGCTGCTCTGCTGCCGCTGAGGGACTTATGACGCGTGGCGTCACCGAGCTCGTTGCTACAGTTGTGTTTCGGTTGTCTGAAACTTATAAAAACACTATGAGCGGAATATTCATTGACATATTCTATAAACTTGTGGGATTTAATACCAGTTATTATACATTAATAGAGGGACTCTATGTAGGTTTTATTATGTTTGGTCATTGAGTTGGGTTTTCTTTGTGGGGCTGTAAGTAATTTTGAAGTTTTCTTTTAAAGTGACATATAATTTCTAATTTATTCCAAAAGTGGTCTATTCTCTAGCCGAACTGTTAATTTTTTTTTTCAATTCGTTTGCAAAAATGAAACTGTAAGGATTTGGAATTGAAATAAAATGTATCTTAATAGTTTATTCAATCATTGAAAGAGGGGACGATACTTTCCTTACGAATTATGAAAATTTAATTAAAATTTTTTTAATGTTATTACTGTGTGTGTGTGTGGCAATGGAGAAAGAAATGGCATGTGATATTTAAGTAACCTTTTGACATGGTTTAATTCCAATGGGTGCAAATAAGTTAATCGTAAAGTAATAGTGTACTTATTATACAGACTATTCACATGGGTATATACATTATACAGAAAGATTATGGGGTTCACATTAGTTGGTAATATGTAATAACACACTGGGTTATCACACTAATAACACAAATACGATACGAAACAAGAAAAATTACTGCATGCATGTCTTACCACAAGGAGGTCGAAATATGTCAAGTGCACTCGTGTGACACCTCCAAGGAACTGTGTCGCATAGGACCCACAACAAAAACCCAAAACATATCCAAATTGCGTTCTTACTGCCTGAAGCTCTTTCCAAGGCAAGTAGAATACAGAAGACAGGTCTCTCTGGACAGGTCAGCACACTGCCAGAGGCCCTAAGATTGCTCCGTGTCTCACGCGAAACATTATGTCGACCTCTTGGGTGAAGCTACATTCTACTGGGGCTGATGTGGGCAGAAAAGTTTCGGCATTAGCATAATTCCCATTTCTTTAAACCATGAAATCTCACTCCAGCTTCCATCTCATGCCAGGTTTAGCGGTCTGCTATCCACTTCAGGAATAGCGCGCAATTATGCACATTTGAAAGGTCGGGATAATTGGCTAAGTCCGTGAATCACAGAACTGGTTAGCTCCGATGGGATTCTTTCGATCCATGTTCATATTCGTATTTGTTGGAAATGTTTCATAATATTGAAATCGGGGCATGACAACTTATTATGACTTATTGTATAATTGCCTTTGTGTATACGTGAAGTTCGGAGGATGTGTGGGAAAAACTTCGAAGTCGGTATTTAGGGGTTTATTATAAGTTACTTACTATCACTTTGGGTATACAGGGAGGCGGAGCGGACATGTGATTCGGAGCGGAAGGACGTGTGTTGCAAGAAACATGGGGTGGGGTATGTGCAGTTTACACATTATGGAAATAAGAACTTTGGGGTTGGGAGATTATTTTAACATTAGGTATGAACATATTGGTTTATGAACTGGGTGGAGGGGGGTAGATGCCCTGAAATAAAGAACGCCACACTACGTCGTGGCGTAATCGTGTCGGCAATCACGCAGTTCGAAAATGCTAAGCGCGCTACGAACTGTCGCCACAGCAATTCCTTTGAACTGCTCCGTGCATGCGACAACAAAGTTCTCAACTGAATGAAGGCAAACTAGGGCGTTATATTTGCTATTGTGGTTGATGAATTATTAACAAGTGTTCTAATTATTATGGAGTACTTGATTTTTGCTACTATAATTCGCTTATAATTTTTAATATAACATCATGAAAGCATTTACTTGTAAAATTTGCATTTGTTTAATACATAGGTATTACTCATTTATTTTGACAGTCTGTACAATTATAGTAATGCATCGAATTTTTGTGAATTAGTAGGAAGTTTATCGGTTAGAAACAAATATTATAACTACAACAATTTTCCCTATGGGAAATAAATCACGACCGACGCACGCAGATGTATTAGCATGTATATTAGGCCTGATTGAAAACTGATGTTATATATTAATAGAATTACCCTCGCCCACTTTTCTGGACATCTATTTGTTGTTCTATATACATAATAATAGCATTAGTATGTTTTATTATTATATATTTTTTATTACAAATTTTCAATTTAAATTTCAAAAGTAATTAAAAATGTTTCTCCTTAATTACAACTTAAAGTATGGAAATTAATTTTAACATATTATCTTAAATAGCAACCTCCTGTGACTTAGTTAAATTTTTATAGGTTTTATTAAATTTACACT
Organism: Dryococelus australis; assembly: GCA_029891345.1. NCBI lineage: Eukaryota > Metazoa > Arthropoda > Insecta > Phasmatodea > Phasmatidae > Dryococelus > Dryococelus australis. The sequence goes on along the minus strand of CM056997.1, from coordinate 60,554,901 downwards.
AACTTGTTAGAGCTTCTCTGTATACTATGTTTATTGTTTTATTATTTTCTGGTATCAGAATATATTGGTTTTCTGGAGTTCCGACACTAGATAATACGACATATAATTGGCCATGAGAAAAACATCCCTTGTTCAAATCTATTCCCACAAATTTGAACGGTTGTCCCTGGGACTTATTTATTGCGAGAGCAAATGATACCTTCACTGGAAACTGCAACCGCTTGAAAGAAATAGGCAGATATGTTGGGATCATCGGGATACGTGGAATATGTGCTAGCTGCCTGGCGGTAGGCCCAGTTAATAGTATTGCTTCGATGATGATGTTCCGAAAATCTTTTGTCAATAGTATCGTGCACATATTAGGTGGGTACACATATTATGTGGGTTAAAGTTGCGTAGTAGCATTACTCTGATATCAATATCTAATTTGAGGTCGTGTGGCGGCAGGCCAGAAGGATTTAATGAATTTAACAATTCTTGAGGCTAGTGCACATTGTCCTCAATGTCGGTGAGGGTATCAATGGATTTGTAATGTTCAACTATGGCCGCGAACTTCTTGTAAGACAATAGTATTTATTTCATTAACTTTATCGTTTCTGGAAGCTACTATTGCCCTTGAACAGAGCCAATGATAGGCTCTTTTCAATTAATTTCCTGGATTGGGATATATTGCCTCTATAAGATGTCTACACGTATTTACGTTTGTTATGACAGGAAGTGTTTGGCGAAAATCACCAGCAAAAACAAAAGTGACACCACCTATGACATCGTGTCTGTGAAAAGAGCGCTGACCAGGAAAATGTTGTTGTATGATTTATGACCATTCAGGATTACATGCAAATGTAACAAATAAATCGAGTCTGTCATAATTACGAACATAGCACATAACATCCTGGGTTTTTCATGCATATATCCGGGAGAACGCATAAAAGATGGCAAAATAATGTGTTTTCCATATTTGCAGAATTTATGTTCGCATCTTAAATGTATAAAATCGTCAGTTCACAATGTCTTCTGGTTTCGAACTATGTAATTTAATATTTCCGAAAGCATTATAGTAATAACATCAAACCAGTATTGACTGAACAAATCTTTGTAACGATGTGTAGTATTAAAAGAGTTATCTGTTACCATTATTCTGTATGCATAAAATTGCGTACATAAAACCGTTTTCTCTATTTGAATTTTGCTTAAAAGATGGTCAGATAATCGCCATCATCTCCTTTTACAAATATCAAAGGATATTGTAACGGACCGTAGGCACGATGCAATTCAGGCACTCTTTGTAGTTGGCCATCTTTGCAATGCAGCAGTACATCTCTGGGTCCTTTGTCTTCATCGACTAATAAAACAGCAACTTCATTTACTCTAGGCGAATTATATCGACTTCGCTGTTGATTTTGTGTTATACGATCTGCGTGAATTGTTGATTTAAATTATCCGATGGAGAATTATTCCCTAGATTATATTTAAAACTGCGAATGTATACACCGTGGTTATATAATACGGTCTGTAATTCATTGATAAACTCAATGTTTAAATATAGGGCAATGTTGGGCTGCAATGAAAGTTGATCGACATCAGAAATGAAGTAAATTTGTAAAAATTGCGGATTTTTGTCCTGACGATGGGAGTAAACTGGCAATCAGATGGTATATCTGTCCTATCTTAAAAGTAGGTATAAAGTTATTTTTTGTCGTAATTCTTTTGCGCCGATTGTTATCATCTGAAATAGAGTATTATACTTTGGTATATTATTTAAAAATGTGTAGATAATGGATGACCGTCTGTCAATAGACTTTTTATTGTTTGTGGGGGATCCTGAATTTCGGGAAGAACAACTTTCCCCGAGGCACAACACACACCATTGGATTCATCGCTCCATTATCTTGCGAAACATATAGAGCATGTTTCTTTCATTTGCCCAATTCGTATATTTCTCTGGTGAGCGTAATCAAAATTTGGATCATAATTGAAAGTCGATTTATTACCAGGGGCTAAAATTCGATTATGCAATCTAGATGTGGATGCGCGTTGTCTCTGCGCAGTACGCCGCTACGAGTGTTAGACTCTAGCTCGTATTTCCGACGTATGTGATCGGTGGACAGGAAGCTGCTGGGAGCGTTCAGTGCTTGATTCCCTAGCGCGAGCCTGTGAGGTTCATATATTTTGGCTGGCAAGTCGCTGCCAGTGTTCCACGATAGACTCTTTAATTCGACGTATTTTAGCCACCCTTGTCACGGATGTATTTCTAGAAAGTAGCGAGTTTCTGTTAGGCATGATGTCTTTACATACTATTTGATCCTTAATATCTACTACTACACACACAGTAAGATAACTATCTTTTCGAATTGGGTATTTAACTAAATCAACATTGGTATTATCTATGTTAAACAATCAAATAAAAAGTAAAATAATTAATTCGTAATCTAGACAAATTAAAAATATTTGTAAATTCAGTTACCTTTTTCAGTTAGCATTTTCAAAAAACGAAATCAAATATATTATAGTATGTCTTAACAACAGTTAATTGTTAAGCTAATGCTCAAACAAACAATCTTGTTTACATTATAAACTCAAAATAATCACAAAATTATTAACAAAACTGTTCGCTGGGCATCGATTTATCATTTTAAATATTTTTTTACTAAAAACTTTCAAGTTTACATTTAAAGTTAAGAGTAAAAAATTAACAATTCTTGCTAAGCTAATAACATGCATGGCAAAAATATAATTTACTAGCTAATTAAACTCTCTACAACAAATGCTACGTACATATGATTATTTCGCCAAAATTGTAAGTTAAAATAATAAAATTAATACTATAGATTTACGAAAGAAGTGTTCAAATCAATTAATTAAAATAATGCTAATTCACATCGCATAATTAAATAAGACGAAAAATAAACTTCATAACATTTTATACATCGTTCATGTTCTTGACTTGCCATCTTCGATTTCCATGCTAGTAGATCTCCTTTGGTATTGTGTTTCATGGATGCCTTCTGCATTGAGTTCTAAATATTTGCATATGTATACCTCCGCCATTAGTGGCCTAATTTAATGACTTTAAACAAGTTAATTGGTGTATGATTTGATAATCCTTGGGTTAGTTAATTTTACCACTTTTATAGCATCTTTTTCCCTATTTAACTAAAACGACTCGCACAAGAAAAATTATTACACAATATGAGAATAAAAGGGTTTTATAAAACTTCCAGAGTCGTATAATAGTCCCCGATACTGTACCAAATATTAATTATTTTGCATACTATTCAGTCATGTCTTGCCATATTTAATACTCACCTCATGTAATATCATCCTGTATGCATTATAATTTCTAATGTCATATCACCTCTGGTCTAATTTAACTTCTTAAATCTTATCCACTGTAGTCAAAAATATAGCTCAACATCAGGTAAAACATATTTATTCCTTCTTCGAATGGAACACACGATTTAAAAATACTATTCTCTAGCATCACGCCAATAAATGTGCAAGATGGGTAGAGTTCCGCAAAATAACTTGCAGGGTTTCAACACAAGTCATGAACAAAGACAATCATTTTTACAATTTAACCGACTTGAAATAAAGTTAAAGTGAATTCTACTTGGGTAAAAAATATTCATACGAGATCTGAGCCATATAAAAAAAACATAATACTGAATGTAAAACATTTTAATTAAAAATACATTTTAAAAATATCTTATAAAATACAAAGCGTATTAACGGGCTTGGCTTACAAGTACAAGTTGAGACCAAAATCGTAATATTACAACCAATGCAAAACTCAAAATGATTTATAAGAATCCTTAAAATATATAGTGAAAATCCACGAGGGCACTCGGATGGAGTCTATTAAAGCCTTATGGACACAAAACATATACAAACACATAAAACATTAGCAGAAAAAATCAAACTCTCATTATTAATAAATGTATGCAATATAAGCAAATATCTAAAAGTCTTGGCAGGTGGGTTATCAAACACTTACAACTAAATTACACAAGCAGATGAGGTCCCATTCACCAATTCAAACGGGAAACTTTCTGGAAACTCCTACGCAACAACAATTGAAAAAAAAACATTAATAAAATATTAGAATATACTAAACACACACATATTTCTCTACTGAGATTCAAACATATTTACAGTGCAAGATTATGCCAAACAGAATTTCGACTGGGCGACCAAAACCAAATTTCTAATGCAAACAGAGATTGCGCAACCCTATTCACCGTGAACTAACCCAACACAATACCACTCAATAAACACATTAAAACACAAACTGCAACTCACCTGATAATCGCCCTACAGCCATTGTAGAAAATTTAAGTCAACATGATAATGTGACGATGATCCAAGTCGACAATGTCCAACCGTAGAGACGGTCAGGAGCAGTGAGTTACCTAACAGGAACAGGAGTAAAGTTCATTAGACAGAGCCAAGAGCCCGTCAGAAGGCCAAGCATTAGATTAACATCACTAGCCAATAGGGTATAAGCTGTCTACCACACCTGCATGGAAAGGTGGGGAATCCAAAGAGCAGGAAAGGAGAAAGGAGCAGCAGGGGAACTGATACCGAACATCGGCGGAGTAGTGAACTAATATTGACACTCACGAGAAGCGCACTCAGCACACCTTCCACATGGCTATCCACTAATTCGAAATCATAGTCTATCAAATCTACTTTAAACTCTGACGTCATGCCAGACTTTGTAGTTTCTGCTATCTGAAACCTTGCCACCTAATTTCACTCTGTTTGTGTGTCATCTAATGTATATTTTTTTTCGTACGGGATCGTGTCACTATGTATTTCCTACTCTCTGAGATTGCCATGTCTTGTCTCTTTACTCATATCTGCCTGTGTGCACAGCCGAGCCTGCCGTGGAAGGACATCCTTCTGTCATCACCACTGTGGGCGCACATAGTGATGGGACTGCCTTCCTGCTGGGTGGCTCTGCTCGTCGTGAACTCTCTGCCCACCTACATGACCAACGTCCTGCATTTCAGCTCCACCGAGGTACGGTGGGTGTGCGACCAACGTTTTGGTGAAGTATTTTAACGCGAATACGTCTTTAAAATCAGATTAAAACTTTGGGTACCTAAATTGGCATGGTGATGTAACGTTTCCAGGGTGATCCGTTCCAACATTACAATATCGTGGCTAATAATACTACTGAAATAAATGTGATCGCGTTCGATCGGGTATACGATTACAATGCGAGCATGACCTTATCAACATTGTTCTCGTCGGACAACAGGCGCTTCATTTATGGTCAATTCCAAGTTACTTTCAACTTTTATGAAGCCCTGCTAAAGTAATACATCCAGCATATTCCTCCACCTCATGAAAACAAAGTTTAACCGAGTCGTGCATCGCATTCATGCGCACTCATTGTAATTATGTTTTGCATAAGAACTCTTTCTTCTTAGGTATTACCAACACACTTATTTTATTCCTGTTTTATTTATATTATTTATAAATTATCATAATTTTTAGTTAAAATTAATTGAAAGTTCAATTTAACCAAAAATATGTTACTGCTATACTAACACAAGTATAAAGTGCTTGTGACATATTACATATTTAGCAAACAACCGAGAACGTCAAACGTAGGGTGATTTTTCAAAGGTTTGATTAAAAAAGTGTGAAGAAACTGCGAATAAACTATATACATTTTTCACTCGTCTCTGAATCGTACTCTATCTTCTAAAAAATAAAATAAGGCACTGTCGACGTGTTCCTGGGAAGGACACACTTTCTCCACCTTTCTAGCTAACCTGCTGTTACATCATCTAGGCGGCCACGATGTCGTTAACTTGTCCCGCCAGATGATGTAGTGCCTTGCTTCTCTTCCCCTTGTCATTTTTCACCGACTGCTCCGCCATACGTGAATCTAAATACACCGCATGTTAGAAAAGCGGAAATGTGCCCGGCGACACACCCATTGTGTATAACAATATTAGATAATAAATATCTGAATGAGACTGTATCCACACAATTACTTCTAGGAACTTGTTTTTTTATCTCTATATAACATAGTTTACATATATTTGTTTAAAGTATTTTCTTGTTCTACTGTTTGGTTTTACGGGGATTTTCTCATTTTGATGTTTTAGCAAAGTTAATTTCTTCTTGTTTTCTGATCAACATAAGGAATGGGAAATGTTACATTTATTTCTGAGTGTAGTTAAGATATATTTACTGTATTATGATCCCTCCCGATTTTAACCAGTGTCTGCACGATGTTTCAGCACCGAAGGCTATTTTATTCTTCTGTTCAGGGTCCCGCAAGTAACCCTGCTGTGTAATAATAAAATTAATGCCATTCTTTAAATGTACAGCACTTAAATGCTGGCATGCAGTCCAGTTAAATTTCTTAAGTTACTTCCAGGTAATTACGGGGTAGTATTTATTTCAAACGTTTTTTACATGTTTTGTCGCTATTGAATGGCATTTACATGTACGCTATTTACTTAATAATATAGTATTTTCCAGAAAGAAAGTTTCAGGATTTCCTGTAATCTAGCATTTTTTGTGCAACAACTATTCAAAAGGTTAGATAATTTTATAGTTTACATGTATAATAATATACATTGTTATCAGAGGCATATTCCCCACGAATGTAATGCATTAGGTCCATACTTATCAATAAAATTAGAACGCGAACACAGTTAATAACCATATACTTGCCACTTTTCCTTTTAAATGAAAATAAATTTTCGTTCCCTCGCTACACATGGGATTGGGATGCACATCTCTCTTTTCCTAATAGGCTGATGTAGTGGAGTGGTGCGAGATTGGGTTAACTGAGGTTTTCAGGAGCGATAAAATTATTTACCAGGAAAATTTGGTTTGGAATCATACTGTACCCGGGCGCAGGTATTGTACAGCGACAATACCGTGATGTTTGAGAGCTGACTCGTTACCTCAGGGGTCGTGCGCCGACGATCAAAGGCAGTGATCCTCCCGGTGTGGTGGTCCTCAGTTATATTCCAGATTTAATCGTGTATTGCACGGTGGACTGTTAGGGCGGACCACACACCGGTAATTACTTTGCAAATGATTGATATTAAACACTGGATGCAGACGAATACACTTGAATAAAACACTTGATTGTACAGAATACTTTGGCAGGAAGGCGGGGGCCCACGCCCATGATCGCCCAACGGCTACCCGAATAAAATATGCGACACGTTTACGCAGAATTCTATTGGGTTTATTTACATCTCTCTAACGGAAACAACTTACATGGGTGTCGGATTTTACCTGCCGACGCAAGTTACGCTGTAAAAAGGCGCGAAGCCAGACAAAGGTTACATGAAAAGTTACGCTTCCTCATGCGATCAAGCCCTGTGGAAGTTGAGTGGTGGAGAGTCGCGGGTGGCAAAGCGAAAACGATTCTGGTAAATTAAATTTCTTTTGAAATCTAAATGATTGGTGCAAAGTTTGATAGCAACCCTGGCGTGTGAAAGCCGCGACACGGGTAACACATGTCCACACTCTCAGAACGCGAGGCGATAACTAACTTGGTAGCGAGGCATGCCGGCCGGCGTTGGTGGGCAGCAAGCAGCATGCACTACTTTCTTTCACTTGCAAATTACAAACACACCACTTGCACTCACCTTGCAATATTGACACGTACAGTAATAAAACAATAAAAAACAATAACTTTAATATGTAACATAGAGCTCTGATGAATGATGTAAGGGTAGAACACATGGGAATGAAAATCACAGAAAAACACTAAAACAGAATTATATAGGCCTTTTTGGCCGCAAGCTGGTTTCTTACATCGTTTTACATGCCCGTGTATTCACATTTCCTTTCCATTTGGCATACCTTTGCATAAATAGCACCCAAGTGCTATTTTCCCATATTAGTGTGTGTGAAGCGCACATGGCTGCACAGCCACTCTGTATTTTCCTACACGGCACTTTCATTGCTCATCACACTTATCACTATGGCAGGCAGGTGGTCAGTCCAGATGGTATGCTGCTCACCTACATGGAGCCAGAGTTGCACCTTCAACTCCTGGTTGTGCTGCTCTGTGGGGTTAACGCGTGCATGGTCAACATCAGTTTTTAAATGTCGTACGCCCCACACTGTACACAGTTCTTGCCACTTCTTGCTGGGAACTAAGTTCCGTTGTCTGTCAACAGTTCCCTGGGTTAACCCCAGCGGGCAAAAAACTCTTCCTTCAATAATTCTGCGATTTGGCCCACTTTTGGACTTCGTAACACGTACGCTTCAACCCAGCACGAGAAATTGTCCATTATTACCAATATAAATCTGTTGACACCTGCAGATTTAGGATACGGCTCCATTAAGTCCAGGCTGACCGTCTCAAATGGTTTTCTCGGATGTCTTGTTTTTTGTTGTTGTGTACTGTTAGTCCTCCGCACTTGTACACCCATTTCCTGGTAAAGTGCATTAGTTCTGGCCAGAAAAAATGTGTTTTCACATTGTGCACCGTTTGTTCCACACCGGGGTGCCGTACTACTGCACTACCATGCGCATGTTCCAACACTTTCTCCCTACATGCTTGTGGTACGTACAATCACTAAGTTGTGGGGTCTCGCGGTGAACACGTCTCCACACGGCCATCTATGACTCGCCATCCTTCAACATTCTCATTTACACAATGTGTTTCTAGTGTCTGTGCATCAGCTTGCACAGTAGCTACTTCCTGACATAAGTCCGATATGAGTACTTCATTTGCTACAACAGTCACTTTGTTTACATGAGCCTTGCATACCGGATTTTGTGTGTCAGGTGGCAGAATGTCCTTCCACTCGGCGTCATCGTGCACAATCACTTCCTTATTTGGAGCTTGGGATAGCATATCAACTAGTTCGTTTTCCTGCCTAGGGACGTGCTCTACGATAAAATCATACGCTTGCAGGAGCAACGCCCACTGGATGAGCTCACTGCAGAGCCTCTCACATGGTGTGAAGGCACACCAAGCACCTATTGTCTGTGCGCAAAGTGAACCTTCGATACTCCAAATAAGGTCGATATTTCTTTACCGCCCAGATGATGGCCAAGCACTCGCACTCGATGTCAATCGCAATTTGGTCTGTCCTAGTTTTGCTCTTGCAAAATCAATGACCTGTCTTTCGCCGTTCTCATTGCACTGGTAAAGCACAGCGCCCAGCCCTTCTTAACTAGTGTGTCTGCAAGTATAAGTGGCGAGCTGGTTCGTACCTTGCTCTGAACCTAGCCTTAATTTATTGGAAGGATTTATCCGCATTGATACCCCAATCATACCTCTTCTGCGGTGATAGCAAGTCTGTGAGAGGCGCAGTTATCATTGCGAAGTTTATAATATGCTCGCGCAGCCAGTTGATGTGCCCAAAAATTTTGCACAGTTCCTTCTGCGCGCGTAGGGCTGTATAGCTCTCAATTAACACTAATTGTTCGGGGTTGGGTTGGTTTCCTGCTCCGCTTATCATATGTACCAAGAATTCTAAATCTGTCTTTCCCAAGCAGCACTTATTTGTTGCGCACGTCAATCCATTCAATGCCAATCTCTCCAATACTACTGACAAGTGATGCGAATGTTCTTCCCAGGATTTCGGCCAGATAACTACATCGTCTAGGTAGGCCAGCGTGAACTCGCCTACCAAGCCATCTATCATTCTAATCATCACTGACTGGAATGTTGCTGGAGCGCACTTCAGCCCGAAAGGCATTACATAGATCTGGTACCTCATGCCGTCCAGGGCCATAAAAGCAGCTTTCTCCCTGTCTTCCTGGCATACTGGAATTTGCAGATATCCGCTGCGCAGGTCTAACGGCGACATTACCTTCGCTCTGCCCAACGGACTAAGTGCATCCTTTACGCTAATGTAGGGCGGGAGCACACTAAATATCACCTGATTGATGAGACGGAAGTATACACAGAACCGCCACGTCCCATCCTTTTTCGGTGCGAGCATAATGGCTGAATTTAATCGGCTCCTAGTTGGCTCTATCACCCCGTCGGCCAGCAGCTTGTCAATCCGTTCTCAAATAATTTTGGCTTGGTGCGGGAGATAACTGCGGGGACTGGAGTAAATTGGCCTTTCCTGCGTGAGCGGAACTTTATGTTTGGCAACAGTAGTTCGGCGCAGTGCATCGTGCTTTGCATAAATTTTTTTCTGCTCGTCTAGCACACGTTAAAACGCGGCTTGATGTTCTACTGGAATACCGTGCTCGAATTCTGTCAAAAGTACTCTCGGCGCATTTTCTCCTGCACTGCTATCTATGTTATATTTCGTTCTTCGCTCCTTTGTGCCGAAATGTATTCTTCATTCCGCTGGTTCTACTATAGTATTCTGTTCGGTTAGCCACAGGGCACTACGAGAATCGCATCCTCCGTGATTTCTGCCGTTATTGCGGTAGTTATGGTTTCCAGATTACGCACTATAATCGTCACGGTGTCTTGCCTTATTGCCGAATCACTTTGCTGGCATGCTGCTAACCTGACCGGTTGTTGTGTCCCGTTTGCTTAAAAACTTTGGTAGGCAAAAGTTATGCGAGCCCGCGGTGTTGATTAGGGCGTGACATGGGGAATTGTTGATGAACACATGGATTCCGATAAAGTTCGTACCACTATAACTATCCTTATTTATAAGCTATTTCTGTGGTGTCAACTCTGTGCTATGTGGTGGGATAGAGGTAAAAGAAGAGTCAGGCCCCTTCACCCTTACTTCCTGTTTCCCTGTTGCTGGTCATTTGAGCTGTGATGTTTGTGAAGATGGGTATTGTTTTGGCACTGACTATGCCAGTGATACGTTTCTTCTTCGCAGTACAGATATGGTATTTTTGCGACTGTGACTTATCCCGTTTCACAAATTTCATGCTACCTCGACTCGCACTTGCACTTCCGGTGTTGTCACTTTTGCAAGCACTGTAATCCTGGTTTCTTGCTGTGGTGCATTTTGTAGGTTTTGTCCGTATTGTTTTGATTTGTACCGGTTCACCGAGTCTTCGCGTTCTTCTTTTACTGCGTCTTCTCGGCGCCTGTGGCGCCATCATGCGCTCGCGGTCTCGCATCGCGGACGAGAGAGGCTACATTCGAGGATATTGGCAGCTCGCATAAATTCCTCTAGTCCACTGTTTAGCAACGGCACTAACGCGGCACGATATTCAGGATCGACTGTCTCTGTTATCACTTATAGTACTTATCTTTCCGGAAGTCTCGGTCGGAAACAGGTGACAAGGTGGGCTTTTCAATTAATGAAAGCGGTAAGCTTCTCCTTAGTTTGCTGTTCCTGCAGGGTGAGCTTGCTCTGAGCTTGAATCGACATAAAAGTTCCTCCAAAACAACACTGGAAAGCATGTGGCAATTCTGCCAGTGTAATTCCATAATGATTTATTGAACACCACCACTGTTTCGCGTCGCCTTCTAGCTGCTTCCCCACGCAGCCAGGCCACTAGTCATAAAACAATCCTTAACATTGTAACCGTGTAGTACAGTCGTGCACAAAGGCTGCCGGATCTTCGTTCAGTAGTCTGGAAAAATTTGGCAGTGTCTGAAACCTTGTGGGTGTCGGTCGGTGTACAGCTCCTAGCGAACGACTGCTTGCATTTGTTGTGGGTTCTGAGAAGTTGGGTTGGTTGCGTTACTGTTTGTGTTGCAGCGGGGAAGGGGATGGGAACGTGAACTAATAATGGAGAAAAATGTGGGTGAATCATTGGTGTTTGGTAATAAGTTGCCATGGGAGGCGGTTACGGGGTTTGCGATATTATAGAAAGATGCATGAGAGGTAGGGTTGGCACTGCTGTTGGCTGCCTGTCCGGTGCCGAAGACCCTACTGGCTTCACGTGGGTGCTGTGGACGTGTGACGTGCCATTGTTTACGTTCTGCTCGAACGTACAGTCCCGACAGATGAAGTGTGCTCCCTGCGCCGTCAACTTCTCCTTTGTTGATTGACACCGCTGGTGTATATCCAATCCTCATACACTGGATTTCTGCTTCACATATTGCATTTTCCCTTCATATCCCGTGTGATCACATATGTTGACTTTCTGCAGTTCACCAAAGAACTTATCCCAGTTGTAGAGCGTGTTGTCTTGTGGTTCCATGTGTATTTTACATTGCCTGCATTCGAAGCGCAGTTCCTGTATGGTTTCGATTTCAGGCGGGTTCATACACTCGTGATGATACCTCGTATTGCAGTTGGCGCAGCTCAGGAGCAGTGTGCCCTGGCCTACGAAAAATAAATTGTTACACCAATTCGGCTGTTGTGAGTCCTGCGAATTTTGTAAATTTTGCGTTCGACACTGTTCATGTTGTCGGTGTCACACTGACGGTTGCTAGCGATGAAGTTACTAACAGCGTGGTTGGGTGTTCGGCTGGTCTGGCAGTTGCAGTAATCCGTGACAAGTTCGTACTTTGCTATCAGGTCTTGTGGTAGCACACGCAAACAGTGCGGATAAATGAGCGCCGGGGCGCTGTCATAAGTCCAGCCAGCCATGGTTTCTTTGCCAACAAACCCACATGCGCGGCACGGAAGACGCGGCTCACGAGAGTTCTGCGGTGCAGGTGATGGCACGATGCGACTGTCCCCACTTGGCGCGGTGTAAGGGTCAATTAATGGAGGGCTCTCGGTTGATACACGGTGTGGTAGAGAGCGCGGAAAGGAGGAACTTGCCACTTTAGTTTCTCCTTATTTTCATTTCTCCTTCTCCTTCACGCAGCAAAGCGTGGTGCGACGCGGGTGGAGGGGGTTGGCGCATGCGATCTATCCCGGTCCTTTGTCCTGCAGTGGCAACATGGTAGTGGCTGACGTCACGTCGTTCAAAAATGGCAGCCTCTCTGCACATGCTCCCTTGTGTGGTAACAATGGTGGCAGCTTTCGTTTTTCCCGCGTTTTTCACGCTGACTATGTGGCGCCTTTCCTGGCATCTTGCTGGCTCTACTGCTGTTCCCTCGTTCGGGTAGTGGTTGAAATGAGTGGGAGAAATTTTTCACAAGGCTTTGCAATTTAAAAAAAAATTTCTATTATCATTTGAAGCTAGGATCGATTAGCGGAAGGATACACCACAAAGTTGGCCGACATTTTACACTGTGGAGCGATGTGAGATGTGTGAGATTGGGTTAACTGAGGTTTTCAGGAGTGGTAAAATTATTTACCAGGAAAATTTGTTTGGAATCATATTGTACCCGGGCACCAGGGTCGTGCACCGACGACCAAATGCGGCGATCCTTCCGGTGTGGTGCTCCTCAGTTATAGTCCAGATTTAATCACGTATTGCACGGTGGAATCTTAGGGCGGACTACACACCCGTAATTTCATTGCAAACGATCGACATTAAACTCCGAATGCAGACAAATACACTTGAATAAAACACTTGATGATACAGAACACTTTGGTGGGAAGGTAGGGGCCCACACCCTACTTATAGTTGACTCCAGCTGTGATTAAAGAAAAATATCTTATGAATTACCTCCTATTCCCCACAGTATTCACTTAAATCATCTAGTAGAATGGTATTGTGTAAATCCTTCTGAAATTAATAAGAATTGTTTTGATTGTTTTTCAGGCAGGTTATTATTTGGCACTACCACAATTTTCTATGTGGTTATGCACCATAATATTCGGGTGGTTATCACAGTGGGTGAGAAGAAAGAAGTACCTTGGTCACCGCATGACGTACATTATTTTTAATGCTATTGGTGAGTATGAAATACTGACACAAGCAATAATTTTTCTTTCATTGATTTACAGGCTTAATTTAATATCAAATTGACATCTTTGGACTACCCCCTTCACTCGTGTCCAATAAAGCCAATTGGTTTTGAGTATCTTCGCCGGGACCAAATGGTGGATTTACTCTGTGCATATCTGCCTCCCAACATTTCCCAAATATTTGTTGACATACATTAACCGAGACTGTTATCCAGCATGTTCGAACAAGGAAGATATACTTCTCCACAATATATTGAGACATTTTTTCTCTATTTTCCTATCAGTCACACTTAAACTGACGCAAATCGGAATTAAAGTTCCGTATCCAGCCACGAAGCACAACTACATTGCGTACCGATATATGCACCACGCTGGACTCTCTGGATGCACCCTGGCAGTCATGAGGCAAAACAACCGTAGGCAGACATCACGCCACAATCCAAAATTGAATGTAACAGTACAATGCACATTTCACAATCCTATTTCGTCGCAGCTGCGACAAGTTCGATGTTGTTTTGATGCCGATATCTTATCATTTCACACAAAGCAAGGTAGGTCTGTTGAAAATTTCGTAACAATATCTTCATTATTGTTAAAGCTATTAAACGAAAATCTGGACTTGGCTTGGATTGGAACATTATCTATGATAATGGTAGATAAGTGTGTGTTATGTACATGTGTGACTGAAAATCTAAGACTAGGTTATTTCTCCCGACTGATTCCAAACTGTGCCGAAATTTATATGTTGTCAATAATTCGGAAAATTTATTAACCAGAAAAGTACATTCAAAGATTTAAAAATGGTGGTTGTTCACTTCAGAATGACTGCAATCATGATATTATAGTTTATGCTGTCGAAATTTGGTTAATTTTGGATACACACTTAAGGCAAAAAAATTTCATATGATGTTTCTTATACACGCATCGTCAAAGAAATATTTGTTGCACCTACAAAGGCAGTGTCGGATTGCAATGCTTTTCGGGAGATAGGCGAAAGTCACCAGATACGAAAAGTGACTTGTATGCGGAATATTTATGGCGCTACATATACATGTTTGCGAACAAATTCCGCCAGACGTCATGGCATGGAGTTAATGAGGTCCTTAATAGGGCCCTGCAAAAATCCATCCCATGCAACTTGAATATGCAGTTCCAGTTCCTGCGGATTTTGTGGCAGGGGTTGAGTCGCAATATTGCGGCGAATAGCATCCCATTATTTCCAGTTCTTGATAGGTCTGGCTACACAGCTGGCAGCAATAGAACATCCATGGCGCCAGGACACGCTCTTGAGATTGCAGCGGTATGAGGATGAGTGTTATCCTATTGATACAGAGCACGGTCAGGACCAGTGGACTGTCAAAATGCCCGTGATGAGCACTAACAGTGATCGAGGATCGTGAAAAATCGCACCCCATGCCATGGTACCAGGTGCCTGAACGTGTGACAACAAACCTCTATGCTTGGTACTATCCATGTTTCTTCCACACACACGTGTGCGTTGTTCGTCACCACCTCGTCAAAGTCGTGACTCATAACTGAAGATTACCCGCTGCTATTCTGCATTGCTCCATTACAGTCGTTCACGACACCATTGTAGTCTGTAATGGTGTTGATGTGGTGTTAAGAACAGTAAGTATCGGTCTGCGTGCATGTATCCCTACGACGTGCAGCCATCTGGCAGTGGTACTGGCACTCGCAGGTTGCTGCAAGGTGGGCGTTACTGTTCACTGAATGTCCACAATCGTGGCGGTTTGGAGCACTCCGCGCATGTCGGACAATCCATCGTTTTTTCCATATCTTGCGTGTCGTGTGTGCGTGCCTTCCTCTATCCACTGGCGACAACAGCGTGTTACGGCACTATCAGCACGATCAGTATGGCGCGCAATACAGCGAAATGATTATCCTGCTTCCCCCAGTCCTACGATGCGACCCCTCTCGAACGCGTCCAACAGTACGAAGTGCTGTCGGACTCGGGTCCCAAAGGTATACTACACTTTGAAGGGGTGCTACCGACACAGCATGGAAAGCATGCACGGAGGGACAATCTTACACAATCCCTCACTTGTGCGGTGGGGCGTGTAACATGAACTACCCATATGCCTGATATTGTCAAACCTTCACAGCACGTTTCATTCTTTTAGGCTACTTCCTTGTGGGTTCAACTATTTTTTTGATGATGAGTTTATTTTGGTAAAAAAAGAACGATGTAGTTGCCCTTACAGCGACGGTTACTCGAGTCGAATCTAGGGAATTATTGCTCTGATATCCAAGATTTTTCGAGCCGGGAGGCCGGTCGAAAGGCACGGTACTATGTTTCCAGCCACCCTCGGCCCAGCCACTGCATTCGTGAGCATCCCGCTGGTTGGGTGCAACGTGGCGGCGATCGTCTCGCTGGTCGTGCTGACCATGTGCTGCTCGTCGGCGTATGTGGGCGGCAGCCAGCTCAACCACATGGACCTGGCTATCAACTATGCCGGCACGCTCTCTGGACTGTCGGCCACCATGCTGGGCGTCGTCGGCATCCTGGGACCCACCATCACTGGTGTCATCACCAACAACCAGGTGCTCCATATATATTTACAAATACATTTTAAATTCTAAAATAAAAATATTATATAAATGAAGCAAAATCTTACTCGTATTAAGAGTAGTTTTGAACATCAAACAACTTGTGTTTGTTATTCCTTACGAAAATATAAGGCGAAAACCTATCAAATTTTGAAATGCTGTTATTTAAAATTATAAGTAAATTCTTGCGATTAATTAACAAGTTGGTGAAAGTGATTTGTATAACTGAGATCTTATACTTCTGAAAACGCTATCGGTAATATAATCCTCTTTCATTAAGTAAATATGGGTTGACACGCTATGTTCGCATGGAACTTTGTAACAATGAGTTGTAAATGATTTGTTAAAACCATTTGTAAATCAGAATGTTTAAATCAACAGATAAGGTCGCATTGTCAGGTAACTATTAGGTGAACGGTTTTCGAGAAATTCATGCGGAAATATTAAACAGAAGGCGATTAGCTTGGCATGTAGGCAACCCACTCAAAACAAATCACGTTTTACTGAACGATACGTCAGTAAAAATCGAATAGCGCTCACTTTACTTTTAACGTACAAAGAGTCGTCTGCTAGGTGCGAGTCCGAGTGATTACGAGACGATGAATTGTGCACCCACAAGTGGGTACAAAACGAATAAGTGGTAAAGTACTGCGACAGCAAAATAAACACAAAGTAGATAATACTGTAGAAAATGAATGTACTGAAACATTACAAACTCATATGTTTACAAACGTAAGTGCACTAAACAATCAATTCAGCCACACGCCTACACTCTAAAACCGAATTAGTGAGAATTTCACTGTTTCAATCAGTCAGTAGTACCTGACTGATTTAACAGTCACTTCAGTAAATTTAACCGATGAATCAGTGAAAAAATGCCAGAATTCCTTCACTTATTGATTCAGTGGCTTTTTCCACTGTCTTATCAGCCTTTTTTTTATTGTTTTTCAGTGGTTTATTTTTGACTGATGGATCAGTTGAACAACGAATAAAAATGGCCGTTTAACAATGTGTATCAAGTGAAATAACGAATAAACTAACAAAACCAATACAAAATACTTTTTAAAATGTGTTTCGTCTTTCAAAATACCATTTTACGAGGTAATATAAACATCCAGCCTTCATTCCGGTTTTACGTCTCTAATTTCGTTTTCATGTAATCATCACAGCGCTCTCTTTGAAGGTTTGAACTGCATATAATGTCGTGAAGACAGTGCACTCATATATACTATTTGTTTTAACAATCTTAACGGTACCAATTAAACCAAAAACGAAAAGTAACCACATACAATTCAAGTCTTCACGATTTCGATTATGGCTATAATTCACATATTTTTGTCTCATTTTTCAACTTGGCTTTGTAGCGCAGATAGTAAGGTAATGGTCTAAAATAGAAGGGGAAAGGGTGTATAGGTTAAATTCTGGCCATCTCCATTAATTCTTTACTTTTTTATTACGGTAAATTGCGTAATATAAATAGTAAACTATAGTAAATATGTTTATTTCGCGTAATTATTTGGCTGCATTAAAAAAATAACAATGATTCATTTGGTATTGCAGTCGGCCGTCACTTATTCAGTTAAATTTTTTCACTGAAACAATCAGTGGTTTTCCACTGATTCTAAGTGGAGCAATTTTCATCGATTAGAGTAGTTGAATTTCGCTACAAATCAGTGGTGTCCCAATTATTCGAATTTAGAGTATAGCACACACTGATTGCACACATTATTTACGGCGACTTCTTTCAAATGGTAGTCAACAGCTCCCTCGATGTGAGTAGCCTACCTCTCAGGCCACTTACCTTCTGTTTGATACTTCCGTATGGATTCCACGAGAACAGTTCACCGGGAGTGATCCGATAAGGCGAACTCTTCTGTTAATTTAAATGTGCTGGTTCACAATTGGTCTCACCAAACCGTTCACAACTTATTGTTACAAGGTTTCATGCAAGCATTGGGTGGCCACACTCATTTACTTAATGAAAGAGGATGACATTACCAATATCGTTTACAGAGATGTAAGTTACATTCTAAACATGAAACATTGAGAATTGAGCCAAATAAGTGATAACTGTGAAAATTGAGCAACTGATAATCAGTGCCAGATCACTAGTTTAATATAGTGGCAGAATTTTACTGATTTATTTGTGAATCCCACTGAATGTAAATAATTCCACTGCTGAGGGTCACATGTTCCCAGTTAACTAATGTTATTTCACTGATTGGTATCACTGATTAGGACTTAATAGTGTTTTGTCATATGCTAAAGATGAGATAGACCGATCTTGCTGGCTGCGCACAACCAATATCCGCATCCCAACACTGAACGGCTTTTCTGCCAACACCTCTAGCGAAAATAGCGTGGTTTGGATTTTAGATTAGAAAACTGATTTGTAAACAAATGCTTTGAGACGTAGGTATACCACCTCTAAGCAGTCTGTAATGCAGCATGATTAAATTTAAATGGGTAAAGGTATTTTATTCATGAAACAGTGCTTGTAATTTTAAAATGAAGATGTAAACACTTTCATCACTTTTGAACATGTGACTTTTACAGTTGTGTTATTTTGGGGTAGGTCAATGCTGGATACATCCGCAGAAGACGAATAAGAGGCCTACCTCATCTTTAGACCATGGTATTTTTTTTATAGATATCCCTATTCGCCTATTTGTTAATTAATCGCAAGTATATTATGATATTTATAACTAAAATAATGTCAGAACTCGATATTTGTAGAAGCACACCTCCCTTATAATCACTCGAGGTAAAAGTGATAAAGGCTGTTCACCATAAAGTGAGCACTTTTGAAATCAACCTTACAAAAATGTCACTGCCGCTACCTGCATATATTATAACGGGCGCACTGGGTGTCATACGCCCAGTAAAGTTGGTAACGATTGATGGGAAGTAGATCAATATCTTAACGTCGAATAAAAAGTGCTAGGCAACCATTTCTGATAACTTAAATTATTTCTTTCGTTTTCTGTTTTTGTTATGCATCGAAGTGTAAAAATTTGCCTAATTTGTAAAATATTTTCTTTTCTAATAATTTCAGAGTTTCACTTCATCGGCACATAAATAAAGTGATGAAGCACATGACAATGTTAATCTTACATAAGGCGGAAGAATACACAACGGGCATTCAAGTAGATCTTAAGCAGGGCTTTCAAAAGTGCTCGTTTTACTGTGAACAGTCTATACATAGTTTTTCATCTTATGATTTTATAAGAACTAATAATCTGCCAGAGTTTGTAGTCCTATTGTTCGTCCAAGCATCGCGCATCCGCTGATTGGTTGGGGGGGGGGGGGGGGGGGGGGAAGGTCGTTGTATCTCTACACACGTAAGGTCACAGCACTTCCTCTTACCAGCCGACGAAGGTGCGAGGATGTGCGCAGTGGGAGCTATTTTATGTCCACTAGCTCGCGCACTCATACAATTTGCTACAGTGCGCGCCCTGATGATAATAAATACGCAGAAAAAATTAGTTTATAATCCGAATTTAACTCTTTCAAATACCCATTATAATTATCTTAAAATATAATATTACTTTATAATTGCATTTAAATTATACAAAAAATGATAAAAAATATTTATAAAAAATTTAATCTAATCGTCTGAAATTAAAGAACAGATCACGAAGATACTACTTTCTTCTTCTCTACATTCTGAATATGGATCAGTGAGTACTACGGGGCCTTGGGGGCCAAGAGGTCAGCGTACAAGTAACCCTCTCCCGCCCTTCCCATAACGGCGCGCGGTGCGGGTTCGATTCCCGGAGATGCCAATCTCGTGGATCTTGCCGATGGCCGGCGGAATTCCTCAGGGCACTCTCCTTTCTTCCCCCACACTTGTAATCCGTCGTTGCTCCATCTCCATTTCAATTCCAACTCCATGAGCGCTAAATATGTTCGTGTTAAGCACCCCCCCCCCCCCCACGTTTCCCAACACTCGAAATTGATTTTAACTCAGTAACATGCCGGTAATCGAAAACTTGCATACATTTTGTTCGTCAGCTTAAAAAAAATTTGAAAGGCCTCTTTTAAATTTTGTATCTCTGTATTCCTCAAATACGTACAGAAATCAACGTTGCCATAGACAGTATGACTACTATATAAACGTTTAAGATATATATATAATATATATAATTATGTGTTAGTTATATAACTATTTTTAACTCTTATAAAAACCAATTTTATTGACAAGTAACTTCAAGAGTGATACCACATAAAACTAATTATTATAATTGGCAGTCCATAGTACCCCTGCCAGTGTTAAAGTGAAATTATCGGCTGGTAATAACAGGGAAATTAATTCATGTGTTAATTTGTTTTCTATCAAATCAAAATTATATCACCTAAGAACTAGTTGTCATAAAATGCTAACGGCTGGAGAATATGTGCAGTGATGCGTTAACCAGTTAACCAGTGCATCGCCTAGTGGTCTAGAATGAGAATCTAGCAGGACAATATTCCGTATAGCCGAACGATGAAACACAAATAACTTTAAAGATTAGCTCATCAGAATGCGTACCTATGTTGACAATATTATTCATGTACTGGTTAAAATATACACAAAGGTGCACATTCCGGTTGGTTTCTAAGTGTGGAGGGCTAACTGATAACTCGTGAGCGTTATGATGCAATATTGTTCTTATTACCAGGTATACCACAAGACTCCACCCCATCACAAAATATATTATTCACTGGTCGTCTTCGTCTTCCTCTTGATCATGGTCGATGGCATATTTTTCTTCGTCGTCTTCGTCATATTCTTCACCTCCTCCATACACCAATGGATAGCGGGCCAATTTCGTAACTTCGAGGGGAAGTTTGCCGATATGGTGCTTAAAATGTGCCCTATTGCTGCTAATAAGAGGATCAGATGTGATAAGAAGCATATGATATAAGTCCTACATGGAATTCGATTAAAAGATCTTCCGCGTGTGTCTTTCTCTGAAGCGCCTACAATCTTTGCTGCGTGCTTCTAACACTTCTTCACTCAATAGTGAAATGGGAACAATGTCATGCTTTATAACATCTCCCCCATGAATTAGTACTTTATGCACGCTTGGAGGCATGTAGTACCAGTTATAGTATTTAACATACCATTTCGCTGTTTCCATAGCATATTCACGGAAGGCTTCAAAATTTTTTTCGAAGCCAAAGGAAATTGCCCTTAAAATAGTTGCAAAGCCCTGAACAGGTTCGACATTGATTCCAGTGATGGAGGCTGCTACAGAACTTGGTTGTGGAACATCGATCAGCAGTCCCATATTTTCTCTAAACTGCTCTTGAATGTATTTCTTTCGTACGACGAATGCTGCCTTGTTAGCTTTCATCACTTTCCAATATCGAAACCCTAGCCTGTAGGATATGTGCAAAAGACACTCGAAGAATTTGATCCAGACATGTAAATTAGACAGTCCATAAGTTAAATAAGTTAGTGTTTGTAAATCACGCATCCGTTCTAAATGCTTTTCGAGATTGTTCATTTCACTTGATTTTGCCTTATATATATGGGAGGAAGTCTGTGTTAGAGCACCGCATACTTTTCCGTCTATCATGTTTAATAGCAGCTTATGATGTACCATCAATTCTACTCCACCAATCGGCAAATTTGTAGGAACAAGCTGATCAATTTAAGTCCTCACTTTTTCTACTTCCTGTCGCGTTAAGTCACTTGTTTCTTTTTGGAACATACTCTTCACTGGTCGGCAGTACCTCGTTGAGGAGTGCCTGGGATTGTGCCACACCTCAATTTAATTAGAGGTCCCTTACTGCTGCTGTCAATTGACGTTGTTATTTGCAAGGGAAGATGTTTGCAAGCTGCACCTCGGCCTGCTTCCGAATGAGTGAATACTGAAATTTCGTTAGCTTTGCATCAATAAACAAACTCAATGCCTACTCACCCATAAGTTTTGTAGGACGACCGAACGATCTGGCAGAAGCATACGTCTTTTTCAATCGTGTAGCCCTTTTCGATGAGAAATTGGGCACTTGTTTTACAATATCTGCAGCATCTCATCGACCCTCGGGTCTTAGACTAATTTCTGATGCAAACACTAAATTATGATGCGTACTGCTTGCGGAAAATCCGCAACTCTTCGTTTCTTAGTCTTGTGACTTGCCTCTTCAAAATGTATTTTCCTCCGACCTCTCGAAATTCTCGCGGTGCTTTCCTTACACTTTCGGAGATAAATAAAATGTCTGATAACCATTGTGAATTTTTATGCTGGAATTTTCCCAACGTACGTTGACAAGTATTTCACGTTGTTTTAATTTGGTGAAATCATTTGCTACAGCTTACCTATAGGTCGTTGTGTACAGACTCGTCACTGTATGATAAATTCAGTTGTGTCAATTAATTAAGAACAGTTGCATTTTTCTTGGAAGAATCGGCATCCCCCTTCCAGACGTCGAGCAGTTTCTGCCTTACAACTCCTACCCTGCCTCCTAAACAGTAATATAACATCTAAGGTGGCACTAGGTGGCAGCTAAATTTCACTCTGTACAATGTACAATAACTGATAATCATATGGCTAAGAAATGCGAGCTTGACTAGTTGACCCCGTTATGTGATAACATACCTTTCTAGTATTTACGCACTTACCTCATAAACTACGTTACAAATCATTAACAGCACAGTGCAGTTAAACACCTTGAATATATAATTAATCTACATACCTTGCTATGTAAGCTCCACTTGAAAACTTTGGATTCCTTTGCCCATCTGGAACTCAAAATGGGTCCCCATTAAATAAATTGAATTGATGTTCTTGACTTTTTGGTCGCAGTCGCATAACAGTTGTATTTTGTCCTGACGTTTCGGAATACATTGCAACCTCCATATCCAGAGTTAATTAGCAGCAACATTAACCGTTACATAATGAGCCTCTGTACAGAGCACAACGGGACAAAATACGTCAGTGACGTAGCTGCAACCCAGAAGCCAAGCACATGCAGGAAACGGTCGGGAAAGCTTGAAACTTTTATTAAATGTACTTCATTTTCTGAAGCTCATTGGAGCTTACCCAACAGAAAAACCTGATTTTCCCTAATAGACGGAAGAATGTATAAAGTAAACTTGCGGATGATGTATTGGCTAGCATGCGTGGGGTAGAGATGGGTGTTGAAAAGTGAACACCCCATTGAAAAACCAAACCAACGGCTCTGTCCGTCACATTGCCTATAAAAATGTTTAATCCTGCTGTAATACTGTATGATAAAGAACTTGGAAACGGTCATTAATTCGTTTTTAGTGATGGATATTTCGTGGAAATGTCACGTGGTTTTCAATCCTTACTATGCATTTTTATTTTACAATCTCGACATATTTTGCCTGTCTTCGTTACAAACTTGTATTCTAGTTTTAAATCATCCGTTATATTTATCATTATCTATAACTTAATTCTCTATCTATAAATGCGTTTAGATTACAAAACTCTTAACTCATTTGTAGCACATTATTAACTTAAAAAACTGTTTTTTATAGTCTGAAACATAAATTCTTAACATTCTTAATGGCACGTAGTTAAACATTCCAAAATTATTTTATTTCAATTATTGATTGCTGGGCGATATTTTAAAATAATCTTTTATATTTACGTGCACTTATATTCTGCCCTTCTTAATTAATAATTTAAAATTAAATAGTTCTGCATAATATATTCTACAAATGTCGAAACACGTGAACTGATATAACGCATGACAATTATTCATTTCAGAAGTCCTTTGGGACAATGCACGACGATTGTATGTTTCCGCTCACTTCACAACAAATTTCCAGCACTCCACGATTCTGTTTTTCAGACTGCCAGCTGATCGAGTTTGTCATGTGTTGGAAATTCGCCAGCAGCAAAACGTGTTTCATATACACAATCAAATACAAATTCAACAATTTCAGAATGGCAAATTGCTCGCAGATATCACTTTCTTCCCTGAAGAGTACTACTGCATTATGACTGATGGGATCAATCGTTCCTACATAAAGATTATAAAAACGATTTTGTGTCCCCTTTTGTATTTTTAATTTCACAACAGGCACACATTGGATACATATAACATAAGTTTATTTATAATCCATACGCTTGTACTATATTTCCGCCACCATATATCAGCCACCATATATCAGCCACTTTGCTGGAAAAAGCAATTATTTAGAAGTCTCGAGTTCACTGTAAGAAAAAACCTCTCCAAGAAAAAGTCTAACTCGTATACTGACACTGAATATATATTAAAATTGATGAAGAAGGGACCTAATTTAGTATTGCTCAGTGAGTTGCGCTGGTTTCGAGAGTTTCTGAAGTGTATTTTTTTTATGCACGTCTGTCGCAATGAAATGGCTTCTCGTACGGTGTATATGTATAGCTCCGAAAATAAGTGTCGTACATTTTACCCAGCATACATATCGTGAAGACAAAACAACCCTTCGAGTTATAGAATCGTTATTGACGCATCGAGCAATAGTTTGTTGTTAGGATATGTCAATGCGTAGTCCATGTATTTTAATGATTTAAACAGCAATACATTAAGTAAGGGACAAATAAAGGCACCCTTATCTATTTTCTCCAAATAGTCACGATACAACGTGTAAAATATTGCGGATTTTAACACTGGAGTTGCGTGGAGAAGTGAAAACTGCGGAGAAAATATACCGGTCATTTTGTATTATGGCACCAATTGTAGGGGAAAGTAGCCGAATGCGTACCGCCTCCTAAATCGTACCACCTCCGTATTTCAGGAAATGTGAATACCACTGCGCTCTTGTGGCTACAAGATGAACCTGTTGTAGTTCCCGGCCAGTCCAAATAATAACGTAAGTGTGGAACCACGTTTAGCGATGTTATTGGAGTTTACGATTATTTGCACTTCTGGATACAGTTTCTGAAGCTCAGTTGTAAGCATGTACGAAATTGAAAAGTAAGTAATTATTGTTTAAATATATTTATTATTGTAAAGACAACTATTCTTCCCATTTCGAACTAATTTATATCTGACGACAAACAATTTGAGGCTATGTTCATATGATTGTTTTGTTTGAAGACGAGTTGCTTAAGTCGTAACACGTAGTTTCGTAAATCGTACCGGTACGATTTAGGATACTACTACAAGGCAAGTTACAATGAAACCTGTTTATTGCTGACTGTATGTGTAAACACTTTGAACAATCTAAATAATCTTTTGCATAGTTTTATGCAGTGATCTCATTTTATTACAAACTTCAGTATAGGTTCCGCATTAAATCTGTGCATTGTTTACGGAACATTTTTCTTAATGGTCGTACATCAACATCCGAGGACAATGGGTTTCAGTTGAACACGTCTTACATTTTCCAAATTCCATATTTACCATGCGCAAAAGTATTTAATAGCCACCGTAAATAAAATATTACTAATACACATGTCCGTTGTGTGTTACAGAATGAGGAAAAGTTAACTATGGAGCTTGGACTGAAATGGAAATGGCAATGGCTCTTACGTCGTATAGACACGGGGAAATGGGTTTTAATGAATGCTATCGACAATACAGCATTCCAAAGCCAACATTGAAAAGGCACTTAGACATGAAGAATGTTGTAGCTAACGAATCCGTAAAAGCCACAGGCCGTACCACCACCCTTCCACCCGAAGTAGAGCAACAATTCGTTGATCATATTTTAAGATTAGAAGAGCTTCTGTTCGGGGTAACAATCACTGATGTCAGGAAGTTAGCGTTTCAAATTGCAGAGCGCAATGAAATACCACACAGTTTCAACAGAATGACATAAATGGCAGGGAAGAAATGGTTTTATGCCTTTAAAGCCCGTCGTAAGGAATTAACTCTACGTGATCCCGAGTCCACTTCCATGGTACGTGCAAATGGGTTCAACAAGAATAATGTGTTAGGCTTTTTTGATATCCTGGAAAGTGTTATAGATAAAAACAAACTTGATGCTACTTGTGTGTTCAATGTGGATGATATGGGTTTCATCACTGTACAAAAAATATGCCAGAAAGTATTGGCTATGAAAGGAAAGCGTCAGGTGGGAGCTATTGCAAGTGGGGAAAGAGGTGTCTATACAACAATAGTGTGTTGTACTAGCGCGTTGGGGATGTATGTTCCACAGATGATAATCTTTAAACGCTCGAGAATGGTGAATGAGCTACAGGTTGGAAGTATTTTTGACATATCGAAAACAGGGTACAGTGATGTTTTTGTAAAATGGTTACATTTTATTGCTGTAACCAAACCAAACATCGACAACAAGGTTCTCATAATTTTAGATGGTCATTCGACACATTCGAAGAATGTAGAAGCTTTGGAACTTGCAAGAGCCAATGGCGTCCTAATGTTGCAGTTGCCTGCCCACACAACTCATCGGCTACAACCTCTGGACAGGTCCTTCTTCAAGCCATTAGAAACGTATTACACCCAGGCAAGATGAAAAATGGCTTCGAACAAATCCCGGTTTGTGTGTTATCCAGTATCAGGTTACCCAACTTGTAGCAGAGGCCTATGCAAGGGCAAAAACTATTCAGAATGCCGTTAGCGGATTTCGTGCTTGTAGAATTGGCCAGTAGATCGTAATATTTTTAATGATTCCGACTTTTTAGAAGCTGCAAATTTGGAAGAAAACGAATGCCACTCCGATGAAAACGAGACGGATACGCCTTCTTGTAAGCCTACAGAAAACATCAGCGATCCAACAGGTAGTGAAATAATTAGTCCTAATTAGCAGGAGATGATCTCGAAGTTGAATGTTTCTATTGAAGCAATTTCCCCGATTCCAACATGCCCCAAACATGCGTCCACACCAGCAAGGCGGGGAGCTCAACGTGCTGCTGTATTGACAAGCAGTCTGTACAAACGTGATTTGATGGCTGCAAAAGATAGAAGAAGGAAGACGACCAGCAAAGTAGATAATAAATCTACAAAAGGGAAGGGACGCCCTGCATTTGCAAACAAGCGTTTAAGAACAACTCCAGACAACAATGCACCTTCTACTTCGTTCGCATCCAATGTAACCATAGAACTTGTGCAAGACGATTAGTTTTGTTCAGTATGAGAGGAAAATGTCGTAGAAAATATGGTGCAATGTTTACAGTGTCACACCTGGGTACATGAAACCTGCGCAGGGGTCCTGAAACGTTTTATTTGTGTGGCATGTAAATTATTTGTATGTTTTGTTTAGGGTAAAATATGTACTTGTATACACTTATAGCTGTTTCCATGGACAACATTTCGTATTAGACTATTTCTGTTTGTAGCGGTACGATTTACGATACTGGCGGTACGATTTTGGATACTGGTTTCCTATATCGTTCCGATTGCAGTCTTATATTAAGAAATCTTTCCTGGGTCGCTGTTTCAGCTAACTAGACATGTTAATGTAGATATGCATGCATATATATATATATATATGCTGCTTCGTACTAAATCAATATTGGAGCAGTATATTGAAGATCGGCCCAAATTAATGCAATAATGTAAAAAATGGTACCCCTTAGGTAACCTTTCCCTATGTATTACGTATGTATTTGGTCGCAGCGACCCCACTGTTTTTTTTTTTTTTTTTTTTTACCCGCCTCCTCTACACAAAGAAGTAGTTGAACCCAAATGTCTAGGCAACTTACACACTTGATGAGGTTGGATGCCATCGAATGGACGATGGACACTTTCAACTTTCAACGTAAATCCCGCCCGCTAGGTCGCCTCTTATGCTTGTACATTACAGTGTTTTAAGTGGCCAGGGTACAGTTTGTGAAGTTCCAGATATTATACAAGCAATCAAAAGCCTATATGCAAACGGTTTAACTTATTCAATACAATATCCACTAAATTTTTTTCTGTTGGAAACAAAATTATTTTGTGAAAATATACGCATGCTTAGAAAAACGGAATCTGATAGTTTTATAGACTGTACGTTTAGTTTCACTATCTTAAGGTACATCAACATTTCTAATTTTAATGATTTGGTAGCACATGATTCTATCACTCGAGTCCCCTAGTGGCCCACAGGGCTTCAATACGCATCTATCATTGTTGTTCGATTACAAAATCTACACACCCATACAAGTGTTTTATGTCTGGCATGTCATACGACACTATCGAAATCGCTAGTTACCAGGAAAAATTAACCATATATCAAATATAAATGTTCCTGTTTTCTATGCCCATGTAAATCATTGTCACAATGAGGGAATATGAGTTTAGTCTATTCCATCCTCATCCAAAGAACATTGTTGGATAAACACATGATATTTTTCTCATTTATTTCAGCAAACACTGTTTGCATGGAACAAGGTATTCTACGTAGCTGCTGGCGTGAATGTTGTGCCTTTCTTCATCTACCTCATCTTCGGCTCGGTGGAGGAGCAGAAGTGGAACCGGTCGCAGCACGATAACAACAAAGACAACTCGGACAAGACAATAGCATTGCCAATGGACACAGAATCGTTATCAAAGAAGAAACCTTAAAAAAAAGCATTCTATTATTTAAAAGTTAGTTTCTTAACGACTTGGCTGTACCACTTTCCTTACAGTATTCGACAACAGTGGGCTTTGAGTATTAAGGCCAGAATGCTTCTTTATAGAGTATTTAAGACGATTGATTTCTTGTTTAAAGAATTATTTAATTCCTTTTACCAGTAACTAATATTTGAAAACAAACAATATTAATTCAACAGATATGTTGCAGTGCTTTTGTTTCTCACTGCTGAGCGACAGGGATAATCTCATATTGAAGGGCTACTTTATTTTAGGAAAAATATTAATCTAATTATGAATTGGTAAAAGTTGTTCTGTAGCCCCACCATTTGATTAAAAATATGATGTAAAATTTTTCCTCACCAGTTAGATTTTTAAATGTAGTTATCTGAGTTCACACACATAATTTTCTACTATATTATTCACTGGTAAAATACCTGAGTATGTACATTTATTTATTCTCAGATTATAACCGTTTAATGTTCATTTGAGATTTTTTCAGCAACTAATCTAGTGCCACGTTTTTCACCTTCAAGCTTTTATTTCTCAAAGATGCTATGTTCTACTCTTACTTTTGTATCTATGCCAGAACTGTTATCCATGGGACATGAGTTGTGCGAATTAAGAACTGTTTAACTTCACCTAAGTTGGTTCTGTTTTTACCTCTTAAAGACACTGTTTTTACACTTAATTGTTTCTGCACAGTTGCTATATCTTCAATTTGACTTGCTGGAATATTTTTATCTGGCGTGAGCAACGAATTTTCTACACCGCAGATCAATTTTGTGTGTGATTAGCAATGTGTATCTTTTCGCAAAATAATTTTGGGGACTGTCGAATATGCTTTCATAACAGGACAACATAGGCATTTTGGTTCGTAAAGTTAATTTTGGAGTGAAACAATAATATATAATTACGGCAGTCGTTAGATAATCAGTCTAAAAATTATGCGCTTATGAATAAATGTTACCTGAATATAACCTTGCCACCATTAGTTCATGTACTTTAATTAACACTTAACTGTTTCAGTTAAGGCGATTTTTGTTTTTATAGCTATTGCAAGTAATCATGTTTGGTTACTGAGGTGCTTTTTCGTAGTAAGGTTCACTTGAAATTAAAAATATGGAGTCAATAAACGAAGCATGCCTTTCTTGATGTTTATTTGCAGTAGAATTTCTTTACAGTACGATGCAATTTCATCTCTTCAAATCGCTTCACCCAACTAAATCGAGTGAGCTTTGTAAATTAGAACCAGATTCCCTTGAAAAAAAACAAAATTAAAGTTCTGCGTCCTGTACATGTCCATTTAAGAGGCAGATCGTCACTCTTGAGGTGTAGGAGCAGTGACATTAACCATGTTTCCGATAATTATGAATAACATGCCTCTGGAAAACTCAGGCAATGCGTTATATACATTCTCTTCCAAATGTACGATTGTATAGGTGGGTCCTTTGACTTCAGGTTTCACACACAAACGTATCGTTCTGACGTCATCAGGCAGCGGTGGGATCCGAACTGCGTGCCTCTGATTTCGAGCGGTTTAGTATGCTATGACTGCTGTAGCGACTGAACAGCTCATCCGATTGGAGACATTATGGTGTCAGTTTGTGCGTAAAAAATTGTAACTAAAAATATGACCGAGAATCATAAATAATTAACACACATAGTGACTTTCTACCCAATTATAATTTTATTTGCAGTTTACAAACCAAAATAGGTAAATATCACGAGTTAGGCGAAGAGTACACTAATGATATTAACAGCATGAATAATTTTTGGCATGACAATTCTAATAATGAAAGGATGACTAAGTTATCTGAGTCCGTTTCGGAGTTATATGACGAAGAAGTTGACAATCCTACGCAACAGCGAAATGCGGACGTGGCGATTGTGTCATCACATGCCACATCACGTGACGATAGTAAGACTAAACAACGATAGAATCAGCGCACACGCAAAAAAGCACCAAGATAGATTACAACAACTCAGAGAATTAAATGTGACATAGACGTTGTCACGTAAACATACTGTACCACTTGCAAAATGTCTTGTTTTACATTTTTAATCAACATATTTTATGTTAATATTTCTCATTTCTCACGCTACGTTTTAAGTTTTTCCTCACTATGCAAATACTGTTTTCATACACATGTAATATATGTAATTTCCATATAATTTGCATTTGCATTTATTTTAATACATTTATTATTTATATTTTTTTTTTTAATGCTAGGATATTTTCTACCTTATATTGTACTGTAGCAATTTTATTATGTTTAAAGGATAGGATCTTAGGTAGTTTCCATTTTTGTCTTTATTTTTTTATTAATAATTCTATTTCATTGTGATTGTCTCATATTTGCAAATGTTTCTATTTATTAAATTTTATCGTGCATGTTTTGAGACCTGGTATTCTATGCCTTTAGCAGTTAGGACGTTGAAAGTGGCACGTAGGGGTGTTTAGAGAGTTTCTAGATTCTCATTGGCCCACAGGTCCGAATCCTGACTTCCCATTGGCTGGAACAAGGTCCTATTTAAGCTTGCTCCAGCCAAGAGAACTTAGCTCTCTCTCTCTCTCTCTCTCTCTCTCTCTCTCTCTCTCTCTCTCTCTCTCTCTCTCTCTCTCTCTCTCTCTCTCTCTCTCTCTCTCTCTCTCTCTCTCTCTCATGAACCGTAGTGCAGTATAGATGTTAGTGAGTGGACTCTCACCTGCAAGTGGGTGCAGAGCAGAATTTAAATTAGTTTCCTAGTGTGTTTTAGCTTCTCCCTGAATCTTTATGTGATTTAATTAGCTCCTTTTGCTAGGATTAAAGATTTAGGAGGTATAAGCTAGGCCGCGAATATATATGAGCCGTAGCTCCACGTCGACGAGAATCCCTACTTATAACCTACTGTCTGCGAGACCTTTCGGCTAGGTTTTGTTTGCACCTATAAAATGAATCTAGGTCTACGAGAGCTGCACGTTTACTGCAAACATATAAGCCCGTACAAGTATAGTACTAAGGGCCCATATGCAGCGTCAGCCATAAATGTTCTAGAAGATTTTTCCCTATCTCGGAAACGCCATGTTGTTTTAAGAGAACTTACGTCCCAGCTTTAAGACTTTGTCTACGGAAAACCTGAGAGACGTTTCACCCACACTGAGATAGGCACAATATTATATATATAAATACACATACATACATACATATATTGAGAAACAGATTTTTAATATTTATTGTATATTAACATTAATTTTAGCTAGAGATTTTAGTGTTTGAACTTAAGCCAGTGCAGCTACGTATCTCAGGGATTTTGCAATGCTAGGTACGGCTACTTTCACGTTTTTCAGGAGCGTTACGTGTCTGCATTAATTCTTGCAAACTGCCTCTAGGGTTTTTGATAGTAGGTAGTCCAGAAGTAATAATGAAGTAAATAAGAGTTAAAAGAATTCTTCAATAAATACTGGACTTAAACTAACGTGGCTTGGTGGTCTCCTACATCATTTCAGTTTACTATCCCAGTGGTTCTCCATGCTTATTAATGACCTACCAGTTGTGAATAAATATAGACTAAGTGTTCCTGGGTTGTCAATGTACGCAAATAGTGTACGCTGTAGTGGTTCAGATCTACGAGTGGTGTTCGAATGGTAATAGGTATCGTCTGCCTGCCAAGCTTCGGATCGGGCAGAACAGTACTTCATACTTGGTAATTCACACTTAGCTACATTTAAAATTAAAACTCTATAATTTTACTGTGTTGCTATCCGTTATTTTCCACCTGAATATACAAAAAAATCTAAACTACACATTTTTGACGCACGTACGTGTGACCAGTTGGCCTACAGACAATACTGTTACAGCATACCTCAACATAAATTTGCACACACGGCTGTTACATGTCACATAACATCTCTACACATACATTATACATAAAATCTGTGTTATATAATCATACAATACCTACGGCCGTGTAGACGACACAGCCCACCCATTTTTTGTTCAACCAAGCTACGTGGTTAATTATCAGCCAGTTAAAATCGAAAAATCAATAATGGTAAAGGATAAAACCATATTTGCAAATTTATAACACGTATATTGCTATAATTTATGTACGATATGTACCTGAAAAAATTCGCCACATCTATATACACGGCACTCAGAATTTTTTGTAAAATTTTTTAGAGCTGCATGGTTGCCAGATTGATTTGTCGGAGTCGCCTAAATGGTCAGTCTGTCGTAGCACACATGCCGCCCAATTTGATTACACTTTATATTAAACTCATTTCAAAAATAAATTGTAAATTTTTCATGAAATATTTTATATGTGAAACACGAATTGTTTTAAAATTTAAAAATGATATAGTCCTACACAAAATTAACAAATATGTCAAACAAATAAACAATCGCGTGATATTCAATTCGTCTATTCATTGTCCGCAGCGAGTAAAGGGCCTGCTACAATCACCATAAAAAATTTAACCCACACTTGTTATATGGACCAGCTACAACACAACATAACGTCGGAAGATGGCGGCCTGCTGGCAGTAACTGCGTAAAGAGAATTGGATATTTCTATTCCCTTACGTCGAGTTCTACGCCGGTCAATTACAAAAAAACATTTCCAACCACGAGAGCCAGTGCAGTGCAAGCTTATAGCAAGTACATAGTTATTAATTGAACTTTGCGGTACAGTTCCGATTTCCGTTTATTAAAACAGTGAACTCAATTATTAACATGTATACCACAATTTAAATATCACGAAACGCAATCCCCGCGAAACTTTTTTCACCACATATAGATAGACAAAAATAAATATTAGGTTAGCCGACATACTGTTTGTATGTACATATGCGCGATACATATACAGCCTGTCTTTTTTTGTGCTCATTTCTCATTGGCCGCGTAACAGTATACTTATTGCGGCTATAGCCAGTACATTTTCATACCTCCACAGTAACGTTACTGTTATTTTGTCACGGGAACGCTATGGTGATTCTAACTCGCCCTTTACAAGAGTCTGAAAAAGAGACCCTCTTCAATTGTATCTACAGTGGTTTCCATTTAAAAAAAAACTCACATTACTTATGAGAATTAATTATCTTGTTCACAATCAAAAAAATATACCAATACTAAGTAAATAAATCCAAGTAGCCCAAATATCGAAAATTCATTAGAAAAATCACCCAAATGGCAATAGTCGCATTTTCGTAATTTTTGGTCGCAAATTATGCCTTGAAGAATTTGTTCAAAACAAAACTGCTTGATACCTCTGTAACACTCCAAATGTGTTATTTGTTATGGCCCCACGTATGAGATACAAATAATTCTGTGACGCACTCTTGGTGACTGTGCAGCTAGAGAATATAAATATATGTATATAATGATAAAATAATGTTTATGTAGATATGAACCTTGGGTAGGTTGAGCTTATAATATGCTTCGGCTAACTTTCATTCTGCCACGGAATCGAATATATTTATATTTGCATGTATTTGCTATGAAATCAATAGCTTTAAAGCAATGAAGTTTATAATTAACAAATGGAAAATAATTCAAATTATAAATAAAGAATTCTTAAATCTAGCAAATCATAGGAAAAATAAATAAATAAACTTAACTTAACTTTAATGCGATTAAGTGCGTCTAAAATGAAACCATGATCACATTGTCATCACAAGAAAATGAATAGTCAAATTATATCGTATGTTTGAGTCAGGATTGATAGCAAAATTTTATTATTTCTTTGACTTTTCATCATGGTCATCATCAACCTACGCCTCGGCTACCATAAAATTACCAATATTTAAATTTGAAAATAATTGTGTCGAAAACTAGCTCTGACTGTGTCGCGACTTAGCTGTGAGTAGCAGAAAATTCACTGCAAATCAGCCGAAGTCGTGTAGCCATTCTTCTGGAGTGTACAATGCGGAAAAAAGTTCTCCCGCTCCTCCACGTTGTACATCCTCTGGTAGACCTCAAGAAGCTCGTCTTCTACACGCCGGAAGTCCTGGAGTTGACGCCGTATCGGAAACCTTGTGGAAACGCAGCTGGCTGACGTCTCCTCGCCGATAGGCTCTCCCGACGCTCAATAACGCATTGTCCCTGGTGCGATGTCGTCTACTATATTGGCCTCTCTTCGCGGTTCAGTATTTATGTTTAACCAATTCTCCTTTTTAAACCACTTTCACTTCGCATTTCATCAAGTGCATGTTGTAACTTAGACTTCCGCCGAAAATATCCATGTTGCATCAATCAAAATTAGTAATTGCTATTAATATTCAGTACTGATATTCTTCCATTGATGAACTCTAGCTAATTCCATTTTAGAATGAGTAAGTTTTGTTCTAAAGCGCTATTGTTCGAAATAAATAAATAATGATAAACTGGCTGGTCTGGCCTGATTTCTTTTAGAAACAAAAGTAGTGTTAATTACATAGTGAGACGCCTTCCGACCCCCAAGAGAGGTTAGGGGGAGGGGGGTTAACGAAATGTGCCTCATTCAGACAAAACAATCCCCAACCCCCGTCCCTAGAAGCAGTTAGACGTACTCGATGTCAACACCCATCCGAGCCACGCCCCGTCATGATCTTATAAATAAATTACTGGTAAAATACACCCAACAGCAGTAGAGGTTCATTTCCGTGGCCTACGAAAGAATGTTTTTCCAAGTCCAAACAATTTTGTGGCAAACAATTTATTTTGAAGGTATAATCCATTAAACCGCGTGGCACTGCGAAAATCTCAAACCCTCATATCAAAAATACTGCATAAAAAACATCACTCTTACACAAGTTCCGACAGTTCATTTCTCACTCTACGTAATATTGCGTACCAATACATTTTAACACAAGTTCAACCAATTTATAATTGCAAGCCACCACAGAGGAGCCACTGAGTTCGCCCGCTGGCGAGTTTAAACCACAGCGTGACGTGTTGCACTCCGACACGAGGAAAATACCCATATGCTAATCACAGTACCTTGCAGCAGCTCTACCATGGGCCTGTTGAAGTGTTGGGAACAGCCCGACAATTCGGGCCACGACGCAATGCAGTGGTCGGGCCGCCACCGCCCGCGACGCCGTCGTGAAGTACTTTTCCGCTCCCGACAATCAGTCAGCTGTTTTCTTTCCGCTGGCGCGAACTTCCTTTCCATCGCCTCTAGATGTTAAATACGTCGCTGTGTCGCGACACAATCGCACACACGTGAAGTTCAGCACGGAAAGTTTTGGCTAGCGGAACAGTCCAAGTGTTATCCCCGGCAAGAATGATTTTCGTCATTCAGAACGACA
Organism: Dryococelus australis; assembly: GCA_029891345.1. Taxonomy (NCBI): domain Eukaryota; kingdom Metazoa; phylum Arthropoda; class Insecta; order Phasmatodea; family Phasmatidae; genus Dryococelus; species Dryococelus australis. Next base: position 60,518,916 of record CM056997.1, on the reverse strand, counting down.
ATTTTACCAGGGTGACTGTCCAGTAGCACGGGGCGTAACTTCTACCACGTCCGTCGTTTTCATACAGTCCGGATTCTCCTCAAGAGTTTTTTGCATCAAAGTTCCCAAATATTTCAATGACTTCCGTGGTGGATAATTTGATCTATGGGCATTTGGTGATCCTACTACCATCTCTACATAATGTTCCAAGTATCGGTACAAACAGTCTACGTTTCTAATCAGTTCAGCCCACATTTCCCTGGGAGAGTTGCGTCTCACGCGAAACTACACGCCAGCTGTTGCTTAGTTCAGCGGTGTCCCATTACACACTGTTATTTATCGAGCTGCACCTCGCTCGCTCGCGGAAAGTTTCGTCGCGCCTCCGACAATACATTTAATGCGGGCACACTCCAAATTTTGTGTGACACGACGATCGTAAAACTATCGTCGCAGTCCGACAAACGAACGCACCGTCCACTCTCAGTTGGCTAATAATCCACATATTCGGGCCTCCCGTGCAAATGCGCGCGCGCCAATCAACACCCACTATCCGGCGGCGCGATTATTATTAAGTTCCGCAACATTTCACAGCGATAGCACACAGCTGACTATTTCACCCGTCGAAGTCAGACTTTCCTGACATGCGGGTTACAACTCTTGCAGCTATCCTAACTCATTCTCAGCTCACACACGGCTGGTGACATTTTCTCACCAAAGTCACATACTTCGCGCCCGTACGGGTTACAACTGTTTCTCGCCGAACACACATACTCCGACCACGTATGGTTTTACAACTCTCTCGGCCCGCAACTCAGCGACTACTCCTCGACTCCCCGGCCTAGCATACAAGCGCCCCCCCCTTCCCCCCGCGACGTCACGCGGAACACGCCAGGGCGATATCCCGGCGACTGCTCTTTATATTAGAACGGCGGCAAAAGGAACTACAACAACCATAATCGATTAATAGCTTCTATTACGATACCCAACAAGAACATTATGATCACTCTCACGCAATAAATAATGGTGTTTACGATTAAATGTTGTATCAAATGATTACACATTATAGATGATCAAATGATAGGATTAAATATATGACAGATTAAATCGTAAGATTGAATATATATATGGCGAGTCATAAAACAATCCAATACACACTAAAAACTACCAACGCGGCAATACCAACCGCCAATAAAAATACACCCTAAAAATAAATATTAAAAATATACACTAAAAATGTGGCGATTTCCCAAATCGTTACATGACAAATTTGCAAGCAAAGAAACACATATAATATTATTTAACTTACACTGTACAAACAACATAACTGTCAAACTAAATAATTACGCACTTCTCACATCGCACATACATAAAACAAATTATACATATCATTACAGTTTGGACATTTAAATCAAATTAGATACAGAGAATAATAATTATATAGTTATAAATACTGAAGTGTTACACTTCCTATATTACTTGAGCTATTAATACGTGGTGGGCTACACAATAGGAGTACACTACATAATCTCGTTACTGAGATAAATCTTTGCATGCTTTAATGTGGTACGAAATTAGGCAATTTGAAGTTCTAACGGATTTAGTTATATTCAGTTTAGTTTATGACAAAATGTATTCAAATAATTTATAATACTGTTAGATAGCCACCAAACTTAGGTTAATAATTTTCTGTTTGAATAGTTTTATAACTGCAAGCTGTTAGAAAGCTTTAATATTAGGGAAATAAATTATGGCAACCCCCTGTTCAACCCCCTGTTTTAGTCTCAATGTTAAGGGATATAATTGTGAAATTAGTGGCCAAATAATTGATTAGGAAGAGAACTGTAAGGCGAAGACTCGCCCTTTTTAATTGCTTTTGTTGTTGGACGGAAATTATGTAATCTTCTGCTGCTTCAATATTTTATAACATTGTCCAAAAATATATTGGTAAAATTTCCACCAATTTTAAATCAAGGTTGTGCATAACTGAAGTGACTTGTAAAATTGAAAAATAAATATTTTCGGTGTTTTGTTTACGAGGCTGCCCATAAATTTCTATCGCAAAAAAAAGTGAATGTATTTTAATTTAGTATAGCTTGTTAAATTATGGGGCAACCTCGTGAGACGAGTGACCTGACCGAACGCTCCTAAGGGAAGTCTATGCCAGGTAGCTCGTTGATTGAACCACGCAAGTGTTGCGGGAGAGTGCCGGCCAGTGGCGTGTATAATCCATTCACGGTTACTTCAGCCTTTTATGAAACCCTGCTAATGTTATACTTCCAGTATATTCCTCCGCCTCGTGCAAACTAAGCTTAAGAGGTCTGGCGAATTACACCAAAGGGACAACGCACTACATTCGTGCGCACTCAGTTGTAATATTTTGTATAATAACTGTTTCTAACTAGACGTTACCAACATACCTATTTTCTCCCTGTTTTTAAATTCAAAATATTTATCAATGAAGCATTATAATTTATAGATAAGATGTTAATAACATTTCAATTTAACAGGAAAAAATGTAACTTTTATGAAGACAAGTACAAAACGCTTGTATTTAGGAAATAACGAAACACGTCATACATGGGGAGATTTTTCAAAGGTTTGATTAAAAAAGGCCGAAGAAACCGTGAATGGACTATAGTGATTTTTTTTTTACAGGGTAAGCAATATAATAGCTCCACATATTATTTGAGTGTTTTAGATAACATTTGCTAGTGTCGGGCTGTGGTTCCATTTTAAATTTCTACTAACAAACGCAACTTCCAACTTTGCTTACCCTCCACATGTATTAAACGTATTATAATACCTAACATTAGTTATTTAAACGGAACCGAAATGAATGTAATAATAATTAAACTGAATATTATTTAGAGACCATATTACAATTATAAGAAAACTTTCGTTTTTCCGAACACTTTTGTTAACTGAAGGACGCAAACAGAACGACTGCTTACCCTGTCGAAGGAACGTGGCAGGGTAACTTGCGAGTTCTATTCATCGCTAGTCGCTCCCTTTTGTGGAAATAAATTCTAGATAGCAGCACTATTCGGGTACAGTACGGGAGTTACGAAAACTCTGTTTCTTGAATCGGAAACGGGAAACTCAGAATTAAATGTGTTTAAAATTTAAATATAAGGCGAAACCTATAAAGGGTCAAACATTTCCAATGCGTATAGGGTAAGCATTCCTTACCTTGCGTCAATGGAATAAACGCCACTGGTGCCGGCGGCTTGGGGGTAGGCTTTTGGGCGTGGTAACGCTAGATATAGGCAGTTGGAGACGGCGCCAAAGGGAACTTGCCTGGACCTTCGACGCGAGCACATCGTGTTCTTGAGATGAGCGCTTCTCGGAAGCGACCAATGCAAATTTTAATTGCTAGAACTTAATAAGCCTCACCTGAACTGGAACTAACTGGGTTCAGATGGAGAGTTAGTACAACTTGGTAAAATTGCTGTCTTTATGAGTGCTTCCTAAGGTTAAGGGAAGTATATGGACGACACCGCTGGCACTGCTGACTTCCTTGTGGTATGTGAAAAGTCAGATTTTTATAATTTAGGGAATAAATGTTGGTTGTGAAGTTAGACATTGATCCTACGAGTCGGTTTGTTGGATGTAGACACATGGTTTACCAGTCGAGTAACCCCGATAATGATAGGAGGATAAAATGTTGAGGTAACTTGGATGGTGTGCTTCAGACGAATTCCGTTTCTCATAAATTTCGATTTTGTGCTATTTTTGAATAACTTTTCATTGAGATTGCTATTTACTGAAGATGAGAATTAAACAAATCCAATTAATATGCGTTAAATTCACAGTTGTGGCGCGTTAGTAATTCAATGAAGGTTGGGTATATCTGTATGATAATCTAAAGAGAGTTTTCTCCAAATAGAGTTGCTCGAACTTGAAATAAGTCACGATTTTATTATTTCTCTTTCTTTTCTTTTAATTAATTTAAATGTGCAATTAAATAGGGAGAAATGGACTCTGATAACGAAACAAGTGTACTGTCGACAAGTATACTGCCCAAATTGTAAAAGGAGGGCTCATATTCTTTACCACCTTTTCAAACACAAACAAATTGAGCCAATGATATTGTAAGTACTGCTCTCCGAAAATAATCATCAGAGGCCACTGCAGGAAATGTAACTGGACTTTTCCATTTGATCAGTCCTAGGACTTCCCTCAAACTAAATATTTTGTATAAAGCCTGGAGTGAATGAAAGTAGCAATTGCTAAACTTATTATAAGGCAATTTAACATATTTTGGTTGCATGACAACCTTGTCTATTTTATTGAGTAAGCCTTAAGAACCATGGTTCGAACAGGAAAACTATAGGTTAAGAGTGTGATGTATTAGATATGGATGGGAAAGACCGTAGATAGGTGAGTTTCCAAAAGGCAAACTGTTAACCAAACTACTGGACCAAACGGGTATTATTATAATCCTAGTATGGATTTGGGATAGTTCATGATGATCACTTGTCAGATTAATTCAGGAGAATTCGTAGCTTAATCGTTGTTAAGTCATCCTTTCAAGTACTTATAAATAGTCTTGACTCATCCAATAACATATTTTCAGTCCCGGGTTACATCTTCCGCGAATCTTTATGTCCTCCCGAAGAACACCGTAAGTTATCGGTCGCATAGGTAGCCGAATATATATCATGCTACAATATCTCTGCGTTAAGCACCTATTGCCATTAATTTGCTCACGAATTATAAAAGTAGTTGGTAGCAGCACCTCTCATTAAAACCTTCTGGAGTATTTGCCAAACTGCCTTTAACTACCACACCCTCTAACGCTATCGGCCGTCAGGTAGTAGCGGCATGACAATACTGACACGTGCGGGTCCATTACCCGCCGATCGAGAAATTCCGGCCTCTATGTGGTAGGGGTTGGGTCAACACGACCGACCCGCCCCTCCTCCGGGGCGGACCCGATGGCCTGGAGGCCACGGTGGCTGATCGGTTAGACTGCTCGTCTCCCTCCAAGGCGAACAGGGTTCAATCCCCAGCCAGGCCACTCCGGATTTTTGCAAGTGGGACTCGTGCCAGGCGACACCGCTGATCGACGGGTTTTCTTGAGGGTCTCCTGCTCCCCCCACAACTTCATCACGGCGCTTCTCCATACTGTAGTGGACACAGCCGCTCCGCATTCTAAGACACTCCAGTAAACAGGTGGCAAGGTAATTTACTGAACACCACGCATATATAAGAAGCAGGCAGGGCGCCGCCCCTGCCCTTTGTCACTCTCACCGACGACAAGCTCCCGAGGCTGCTGCCGCCCGACGGAGGTGTCGTGGCGCAGAACAACGGAGGGCTGCGATCCACGAGCGAGACCACTGAAGACTGCACGACATCCCCCCATCGAGAACTGAGGCTAGAGGAGCTTCTGCCCGTTCGACATAATACACCGTGGTAAGACGACTCATACGTACGGTGCAGGTCTAGGTCGAGAGAATCCTTAAGGCGGTACCTATAGTCACTAGCACGATCAGATCACTTAAGGCTAGGGACTCCTTTGAGAGGAACCAGTAATCAAATTAGTGATCAAATTAAAGTACTGTGTAGAGTTTGCATTGTGTTAATCAAACGATAATTCAGTATCCAGATTTGTATAATTGAGTGAATAAATCTGTAGTGTTTTATAAAAGCTTGTGTCGCCTACCTTAATTGTATAGGAGTAATTGCTACCACCACGTTACCGTCCTAGAGTAAATTATTATGTTGTATTGAGAGTTCAAGTATATGAGCAAGTATACAAGTAAGTATAGCTCTCAAGAGGAAGTATTACATGGCGTAGTCGTCTATAAGCATTCTGTGGTACTTCAGTATATTAATAATATTAGTCGGACTTCTAGAGCAAAACAATACTCACCTCACTTCACCCTCATCGGCTCCAAAGACCACGAAGTTAGGGGCCGCCCAAATCTCGTCAGCTCCAGGCCTGCGGGGAAGGGGATAATTGACAGCTGACTTGACTCATCCCGCCCCCTCCCCTGCAGGTGGAGTTGGTGGCTGCGGACTATTGCACGAACTTTCTGGCCATATATTCCCTCGACGCAACCACCCCCGAAGTGTGAGGAATGTTCTGGGCCTAAGAGCACCTACACTACAAATACCGCCGCGACTGGAGGGTCGGTAGTCTGTGACATCCGTCTGGCGAAGTGTGACAAACAGTGAGTGAAGAAGTGAACCAGAGGATGTGCAAGCGCGCGAGTAGCCGACGAATACGGTTGTGTACAGAGGCACTCGGGGGCGCTGCAGGACATTCCGGACCAGAAACACTGGTGATATATGGACTGAATAAAGGTGGGACTGAATGAACGAGTAATACAAACTTGGCTGTAAATACTGGAACTGCCAGATATCAAATATATAAATCTTAGTAGTAATTAAATATGTGCTAATAATCTGTTTATAAAGACTAGTTAAAAATATTGGATTTGTTTAATTTCTGCTATGATTATTAATTAAAAATAAACTAATAAAATTCTAATAAATTATTTTATAAAATTGAGTAACACCTAGGTCTCTTAAAGAACCTTGATACGTCCACAGACTTTCAAAAAGTGTATTAATATGTAATAACGAATTTACCATTTAAAATTAGTTTCCCTCGAGGATATGTTGTTTTCTTGCCACTAAAATAAAAAATGTGTCGTCTTTCAGCAAGCCGTATTCGCAGGATACAGAACATTTTAAACAGTTATTGGTATATATTTTTTACTACCTTTAGGCTTGACAAAAAAATGTGAGTGTTTTTATTTTCAGTTAGGATCGGTTTGTAGTTGTTAACATGCAATATACGTTCAAGAGAATGTATTGGCCATATCTGTGTGGCTGGGCCGGCCGATATTGACCTTTGCCTTAAATATCTGCGTTAATGACTAAGAAATTTCCGCGATATGACAGAGGCAAAAACACAGGCCACTAGCATCTTAGATAACAAATGGGCGCACTTTATTGTTGACATATCTTTGCCGACTACTCTGATATAACTCAGCAATGAACACAGAAGCTATTGCTTGAAAACGAAGGACAAATGTTCAGTTCGCTACTGATATACGTGTTTATCTCATAGAAGAGTGCTGTTCGTGAATTGAAGATGAGAACAGACACGAAAACTACAGGAAAACGTAAGAAAATATACATTAAATATATCGTTCACTTAAGTCGTTTATGTCTTTGATGGTCATCACCGACACTTCCTCTTGTCCTCTTGCACACGTGGTAGATGCCAGATCTTCAGTGGTTCCGATCCAACCTCCAAAACCACTAAATTTATGACCACCAAGTCGGCAAATCAGTTGTTTCGGAACGATCGTGGTCCTCTAGGTAATCGTGAACTCTAACACCAAAATTTTATTTAAAAATCGTTTGTAGTGCTCACAATTGCAGAACTCTCGCAATCGAAGGGCATTTGTGGCAAAAACTGCATACAGAAAGGCCATGTTGCAATGAAATGTAGGCTATTTCTTGCATGTACTCTGATTTTTGGACAGACAATGTAAGGAGTTTCCTTATAGTTGTTCGTCACTTATCATCTCACTCATTATTCATTTATCTTACTTGTTTCATCATAAATTAACGTATATTTAAAATGTCCATCCATGAATGTTTTCAATTTAAAACATGATTTTATTAAGGCTATATCAGGAAGGAAACTTCGTTGTAAGATGTTTATGTGAAACTGCAGAGTTTATCAACACTCTACCGTGTGTTTTTAACTAAATGTTTGATTTATTTGCAACGCACATACAAGCTGACGAGTTCCTATTAAATTTCTCGTACACTTTGTATCGACATGGAGAAGAATTTTATGACCATATAAAATGCCGATCTCACGAATGGTTGCTAAGCGGAGCTTTTGTCTTTGAGTTGGTTTGGAACATTTTTGAGAAGAACGTTTTGGCTGGAGAAGTAAAAAGTTATTACGTTCTGGAGATGATGGCTGCAAGACTGGACGAGGTAGTTTCCACGACGGAGGAGAGCCAGAAACTGATTAAAACGATGCTGTCTCATTGGCCTGGAGTTCCGTTCCACTGCTGAGAACGACTTCTACTTGGATGGCGACGAGATGGACCGGGGAGTCCGTCTGAATCCTAATCAGAACTGCTCTGGTTCCCTGCGCTTCGAAGACATCGAGAACTTCTCGTCTAGTAGTTGTCGCAAATTAATGTAAGATTGCAATATCCTATTTTGCATGCTGTATCAGCTTAAAGCCAAGAATGTGTTGCAAAGTACAGTAGCAAGCTAATCAGATACCTAGAGGCTAGAGCATTGGGTCAAGATATCGTGAATCTAAAAAGGACTGAGTTATGACTGATCGGACTCTTGCATATTTAATTTATTAGCAATTTCCAAGAAACAGTGCAAGATTATTAAAATGACTATTTGACATGATTTTAGTCATGCAAACGGATAAATATTTGTGAGGATGATGGTAATCGTTTTCAAGTCATTAAAACTAAACTCATCTAATTTATTTTACACAACTGGCAGCAGAGTTATAATCACCGCTTTGCTCGTTTAATCATTGAGTATTATTTTAATGTGAAACCTGTCATTTTTCAATAAAAATAGTTTGTTTCGTCTTATTAGAAATTGTAGAATATTTGAATCGTCTGATGTTCTTTGTATGTAGAGTGCTTAGTTGAGATGCACTAGTTCTTCAGAATAATACAATTGAATGACCGCTAGTTTTAAAGAGGTTGTTTAACGTGAGTCCTTATCATTATTTATTTTTGCTTGAAAACGTTACTGATTTTAATATTCTCCATCTATTCATCTGTAAAGGCGCCCATAACAGATTTAAATTGCTATAATTTAATTTAGTTGTACATTCACCCTTGTGTTATGTTTTCACACTATCATCATTTTACATCACAATAACTGTTTATTTCATCACCCCTTACTCTCCACTACAACAACTTAAGTGCTTTGTTGTCTGTTAAGCCATTATCGACTATAACAAATTTAATTCCTTGAAATCAAGTAATTGTGAAAACGACACAAGTGTACAAGTGTAATTGCCTGAAATATGTATCTGGTTTCAGCCAAGTGAAAGTAGAAGAACTTTATTCCACCTCCCCCCCCCCCTGCGTTTTAATATTTTCAATTGTTCTTCTCAAAGCTTTTAAGAATGTTCTGTTTAAAGTGCTAAAACTTTGGCCGATCTCTCATTTCCTCATTAACATACGATATAAGTACCATTGGTACTAACAGAATGGCAGTAAACGAAGAGAAAACAACTAAAACACAAGCAAATTCACGAAAGAACAGATTTTAGCGTACTTTCCAAAGGGTAGATAGGCTTATGAAATCACTTTCCTGTCTGTCGTATGTGGGAGTATGAAGGTTGTGTCTGCCTGTGTCTCCCCAAAAATATTTTGAAGGCATGAACTGAATTTCACTAAACTCGGTGCGTAATTAGTACTTAGTAAGGACATCCGAATTTTACAGTTTTCAACCACGGATATTGTTGTTGTAGAGATGGCTATTGTTGTAGGTCAGTAATTCTGGAAGATAATGTTTCATGAAAAAGTAAAGCTTTTATGTTACCTATCGAAAGCAACTCAACTGATTATCGCCAAATTTGCCAAGTAATTAATACTAGACCAATGTTAAACCCTGTAAAACACGTAAGGTTTATTTGCTATATCTACTATACCATTCAGCCGATTTCTACCAAACTATGGATGCTAAATGTTTCTATTAGAAACATTATTGTATGCCGAGATGTAGACACTTTTGTAAGTCGTTTTGTAAGATAACGGCATATGAAATAATGAAGTTTTATGTAATATTTCGGGAAACAAGTAGTCTATTTCAGTTAAACTGGATAAATAAGTAGTTTTGTGATAGGATGTATAAATTTGTATGTTTTAAGAGTGTCATACAATTATTTTCAAAACTGCTATAGCATAAAAATTTTAACTTAGTGTGCTAAATGTACGAAACCATGTAACCAATATCAACCTAACTTTGTAATGACACGATATATATATATGTAAACATCAAATGAGCTAATACATAAACGCTTTTCTCCTCCATTCTGTAAGATAGCACCACATGGAAAATTATGGACATACCTTTCTTGGAAAAAAAAGTGTAATTCCCACCATATTCATACGACAAGGTAAATTTTTCTAGTCCATTTTAATTTATATAGCTTAAAGGGGCAATATCATAATTAAAAAATAATTGGCATGTAGATATTTTAGCGTAGTGTGCCATATGTATCGAACCGTTTCAACCGAATTTTATATTCTTCAGTATGTCATAAATCAATCAATTGTGCTAATGCATAACCTTATCGTCCGCTATTTATGATTATCGTTATATTAAAAAAATAGAGGTTTTATGTCATATATTGGGGAACAGAATTAACCAATTAGCACAAAATTTTACACTCAAGTAGTGCTACGGTAGGCCATGTAATCTTACATGTCTTAAGTGGGGCAGATAATGATTTTCAAAATGGCATCCACATATCATTCAGACAAAGGTGGCCATATCTGTTAACCAATTGAACCATATTCAACCAAACTTAGTATACTGACAGTATCTATCAGAAGCGCCGTATACGGGGAATCTTTGTAACGAGCCTACGCATAATAGCACCAAACATAAAATAAAGTTTTATGTCATTTCTCGGAAACCAATCAACCGATTCCCGCCAAGTTCTTAACACGAGTAACGCTACGGGTAAAACATGCCTTATTTCAATGGCTCAGAAACGTATTTTCAGAAAGACGGTCCTGAGAGTAATTCAGGTTAGTAAACCCTATCAACCACATATTAGACTGATTACATCGGAAGTAGATGCTCTGAATCCTGCCTCCTTAACGCAGTTGGCTTCACACTAGCTTATAGGACAACGTTTTTCTGCGTTTGTGTCCCGGGAAAGGCATTTGTGTGTGTATTTGTAATTGTCTCTGGTTCCATCTCTTGTGCTATTGCTGTTAACGGGAGGCAAGGCCTACCTACCATCTAAGATTCTCTGAACTTCATAAAAATGTCTGCACATATGCAGAGGAAAGCTAGCTCATGGGTTACACCAGTAACTTCTCGTCTTTTAACCATTGTAAATTGTAAAAAAAGTGTGGTCGGTATTGTATTTTGAAGGGCATTATCGTCCCTTCACGTTCTGATTCAGTGGAAAACTTGTGTAGCAGTAAGAAATATTTGAATCTGAGATTAAGTGACAGCTAATGTACGATATAAACATTCTGATAATGTTATTGGTTATACGTTACGCTTATGGAGAATTTAACTGTGTTTTTGTTTAGCAAATAATGACTAGACGTAAAATTGGCGAGGATGCAATGCATATACGTTTCGTACACGAGTAGTAAAACACAACTGTTTCTCGCTAATCTGCTTTAATTTGTACTGTACTGCAATAAACTACATACATAAATCTGCTGTTTTCTGCATTACTTTGCATTAATCAGCAATTACGACCAACAATATATAACGTAAACTTATGCCGGAATCTCACAGCCCCGACGAGCACAGCGGGACACGACAAAACCGCAACACCGACCATTTTCAATGTGACTGCTCGAATTTACAGCCCGGCTGTTTACTGACGCGACACTACGAGTAGCATTTTTCGGATCCATTTAGAAGGCGCTGAGTAACTACGCTAGTTTCAAAGGCGGTGGGCATATGGGAAATTCGGAATACATAATGGTGACAAAGTTTTAAAGCTAATGAATACAAAGGTAAAATTATTATTTATAAGTGTTAAACACATTAATTTTCATAATTCGTTTTCGTTTAAGCTACGTATTTCCAAATGTAGGGAAAGCTTATCATACAATTTTATTTTAGAAGGTTGTACACTCTGTGCATCGTGCCGCACGACACGACGAACAATAGAAATAATTTCTAATCCAAAACTGCTGGTCGCACGACAGAATAGTCGGGTTTACGTCATATATTTCCTGTATTTCACTGGTTGTTTCGTTTTATGTGTCGTGTCGTGCTTGCGGTGTCGTGCTGGTCGGGGATATGTCATTCCGGCATCACTCAAGATTTCTTTAACTTGCTTTAAATGAACCTAACATGTAATAATCCTGTTTAACCTGCACCAACTCACATTAACAGCCTCTAATGTGGACGAGAGGCGTGACGAAGCGAAGATGCGCGAGTTCTTCCACTATGGAGATTTGCATGAAGTTGAATGGGAGCCCGCCAAGTAAAGTGTGGCGTGCTAAAGCGACGCCTCATTCATCGAGGGAGGAATTTTCAGGGCAACAACGCGACGTCGCGTCGTCTCCTACTATAGGCTGTTCACGGTAAAATGAGCACTTTTCAAAGTCCTACTTAAGATCTACGTGTGTGCACGTAGATCTATGTAAAATTAATATTGCCATGGGCCTCATCGCTTTATTTATACGTAGTTTGAGTAAAACTGTGAAATTATTAGAAAAGTAAATGTTCTACAAATCTGCTCAATTTTACATTTCGATGCATAAAAAAACCAGAAAGCGAAATAAATAATTTAAGCTACACAAATTGTTACCTAACCCTTTTTATTCGACGTTATGGATCTACTTTCGATCCATTGTTACCAACTTTACTGGGTGCATGCCACTTAGTGCACCCGTTAAAATATATGCATGCAGAGTCAGTGATTTTTTTGTAATGTTAATTTCAAAAGTGCTCACTTTATCGCGAACAGCCTTTACTTTGCTGTAACATTTTCCACTACACTATACGAAAATTTGAAACTTTAATTCAGAGTGCAGTAATTTTACCTTACCCATAAGGAAAACTATTTTTTCCTTACAAGTTTGCGAATTTCTCCTTACTTCAGAGTGCAGTAATTTTACCTTACCCGTAAGGAAAACTATTTTTTCCGTACAAGTTTGCGAATTTCACTTTACCGTTGTCAATAATTTACCATTATTTTTTACAGTGTGCTCAATCTTAAATTATGTAAATGTTGTGTATGTAGTCTATACGCCACGCAGTGTGTATATTACACCATAATATACATTACATTGCCAAGCGTCAGTGGGCAGTCGGTAAACGAAGCGATCCGTAGGGAAGCATTAAATATTACAACTTCGTCGCCCCTCGCCCGTTTTCTTAAATTATCGGGTTATATTTTTAGAATGAAACACATGATCATGGTACATGTTATATGCTCGCATTTCAGCTGCCACTGTCTACCATCTCTCGACGTTTCTGTTTACTTTTAAGGTATGTTCTGTTTACATTTTATAAACTTTTACACCTCAAAAATAAAGCTTCAGCACGTAAATTCAAAGTTTCGCTTGTTCAGACTTACTGACGTACGGGGCCGTAGGCGCCCGTCGTCCCAGTGAAGTGAGACCCCACGATGGAACAGTGCTGGAATACAAAGGTGGGATAGACGGCAGTACACTGAGAAAACCTTCTGGCCATCGACATCGTAAGTGAATAATATCACATAACCCCACAGAGAATCGAACCCAGATCGCTGTTGTGTGTTGCGAACGTCCTAGCCGCTATGCAAATAGGTAATGGCTGTCACACATTATTAAATACACTTACTCAAATCGATGGAAAAAAAACTATTTACATTTATTAAACTCTGCTTTTTCTGTTATTTTCCCATTTATTTTCAGAATACTGAGACGCCCTGCGTCTTTCGGTCTCCCCGTTTTACCAGATTTTCGCCCGAATACAAACGTTATTTTCTACGCCTGCCTGTAACGGAAGTTTTTCGCCTGTGGAAAATAATTCCCTACCTTTCGAACTGCGTCTGAAACCAGCACCTTTTACCCACGCAGCAACGACAGCAGCAAACGACGTGCTACGTGAAAGTGGGTGGAGTGTGTTCGCCACTGACCAGCAATCCAGCAGCGCTCCTGCCTCGTCGAAGCTTGACTGCCTACTGCCGGCGAGTCTCGCACCCCAGCGCTACTAGCGGGGGTACGTCACAAGCTACAGGCTGTGTTTCCGAACTGTCACGACGTTGTGGTAGAGTGCCAATTATAATTTCGTGGTCCTGCTTTGCCAAGTTAAATTTTTATAGACATTATTGCTAAATTGTGCATTTATAGAAGATTTTGTGGTTTGGTTTCCGGCTATAAAGAACCGAGAAAAGTCGTTCCTCGAGGTCAGGTGGTCAGCCGAGGCAGCGTGAAGAGGTTCGTCTGAGGTTTTGGACGGAGATGACCAGCGGAGGAAAACGGCGATTTCTCGTGCTCAGCTAAATGTTTCTAAAAATATTTAAGAGTAGGTTAGGCAGATAAACTTTTTTACACAACCTTTTTAATGTTTGCTTGTAGTTAAATCTTGGAACGACACACATATAAACATAAGCCATTTCAAGGCCAAGTTTTAAGGCATTTTATGAAAAATATTGTATTCGGTATTGCCGCCTCACGGCAGTTTGCGTTTGCTTACAAGTATGGGGGGGGGGGGGGGGATGGATGGTTAAGATACAAAGGTATGCCGCTTTTGATTAATCGGATTTACCATTTCATATCAAAGAATTGATTAAAAAGTCTTAATAAGATTTTAATTAGATCTTATTCCGATTAAAATTACTTAACCGTTATTGATCCGATCAAAAATTGAAAGGATTAAATGTATTGAAAGGGTTAAATTTATTGAAAGGGTTAATTTTTTTCTTGATTTTGTACTTCTTTCTTTCTTTTCTTTTTTTGGGGAGGGGAGGGGCGGGGGGTTAGGAGCTCTGTCCGATGTTGATGGTGTGGTGTCCTAGAGGCGATGACCAGAGTGCCGCCGACCCTCATATGCCACCGGAATGACACGTGTGTCATGAGACCGGGAGCGGCCGCTCTCATAAATCACTGGGTGTTTGTAAAAAACAATTGCCACCCGACACTTGGACTAATCATAGGGTCCGCGGGCGGGGGCCGTGCCAGTGTAAGTCTGGGGCACCGGACCCACATTTAGACGGTTTTTGTTTTGTCGCCTATTATTATGTGATTTTACGTGTTTATGTTGTCGGCAGGGGAGTGAACCTCCCCTCCAACCTCCTGACAGGGGTGAATGTAAGTGCCGTGATGTCTATCTAACGTGTTGTTCTGTTGTATACAAGTGTGCTATTTAATCTCGCGTGTAGTATGTCGGTGAGTTCCTAATCGCCCAGGAGCAGCCCTCGAGGTTTTATAGTTTCAGAGTGTTGTGACATAAGAAAGAAATCCAGTGTTAGTAACAAAAACAATACAAGGGGGAAGGGGGCATTGGGACCAGAGTCTGCCAGGTCCTAGTCAAAGCAGAGCCCCCCTCCCCTTCGTCTTCTCTTCAATGCGAGGATCGTCTTCTTCCCGATCTGAAACAGACTATCAGGTCGGTGCGTTATTGCAAGTAAATAATGGTGTTTGTAACATATAAAACACAATATGTTTTTAATTATTTAATAATTTTTTTAAAAGCGATTTTGCATTTTGTGTTTTTTAAATAATTTTTATAATTTTTTCCTTCCTTAATATTTAATTTTACTATTATTATTTGAAATAAATTTATTTTAATATATTTTGATATTGGTAAAAGCCTAAGAAAGATTAAATTGTTTAAGCTAGACTAAATTAGCTATGTCATATCGTCTGTGTGTGTTAGCCCCCCGACCCCTACCTCGACTGGCATATGCGTCACTTGACCTGGAAGACGAGTGGTGGTTGGGGTTATTTCCCACCTTTCCCGAATTCCCACATAATCAGCCTGGGCAAAGCGCCCTAAATATTAATAACTGTGTGTTTAATATGACAGTGTTAGTTTGAGGTGATTTGATAGTTAAATAATCCTCAACTATTTGTTTGTTTAATGTGGTAAAGTGGCGAGTGCTGTGAGGAGCAACATCTGCTTCTCGTGTAGTGTTGTTAAGGATTTTGCTTGTGTAATGATGGTCCTAAAATGGTCCAAAAGTGTTGTGAATTGTGTTTCTCGCAGAAAGGCGGCCAGTTCTTGCAGTCCTGAGAACATGGTCGCATTTTCTGTTGTGTTGTTGTCCCTTCTCTCGTGTTTTTGTGACTTTTCCCTTTTCTGTTACGTAGGTGCTTGTTCCCTGTGTGTGTTTCCCTGTTCAGTCTGTATTTTCGCTAATTGAAGGGGAGGAAATTCAGCCTTTGACTGAATATTTGGTCGCGTTTCCTGCCTGTTATTCTGTGTTTGTTTGATGGGTTTTAGTTCCATTTTTTGTTTTCGCATTTCTATCTGTTTCTTGATCACTTCCTACTGTTTCCACACAGCCTACAGTCTTTGTTTTTTGCAAAGTGTACAAATCCACTTTGATTTATCTTGTTCTTTAAGGAGAGAGTCTGCTTTTCTGTGATCTCTTGCACAGAAAATGCAGACATACACAAGTACGCAGTATTTCTGAGTGTGGCCCAGTGCACAACATCGCATACACTGCACCACATTCTCAGTGCTGTGTTTATACGGTTCTAATCGAACTGATATCCTATAAAGTGTTATAATTTTTAGTATATCATACTCTTTGTTTTGATGTACAACAGTCCCATAGACTGCAGGTTTGTCTTCTGGTGATTTAAATTGCCATACATGGATAGGCCTAAAGCTATAGTCATCGAAATCCATCTTAAGGTATTGCGTGTTTATGCCATGTGGTAGCCCTTTAATAAATATTTTCACTGGCGTTCCATCTTTTCCTGTGTATGTGTAATATGCCATAAAGTTCATTGGAAGGAATCCACAGAAAAAGGAGTGCCTCTCCTTCTTGACAATAACCTTCAGATGTTGTTTTTTATTTATTGAAAATTGTACAAAAAATCCTTCGCCAAGTTGTTTTATCAGCCATCCAACATTTTTGTTATTCATTAAGTAAACCGGTGGAGCAAGTGGTGTTTTACACGTATGTTGTTGTGAAGCTACTGTGCCTGTACTTGACTCTCGTATAATGGGTCTACTTTTACCATGGAAGAGAAAGAATTCTCAGTTGGAACTACTTTACTAACCTGTGTCTGTTTATTTTTTAACTGTGTGTTTTTTGTTCTGTTTGTGAAAATCTGTGTGTTGTGTTGCGAACTATTCGAGTCATCAGGAAAATGAGCAGGTTATGAACCAATTAACTTTCCTCCACGCGCAATTCCTCCAGTGTCCTGTCGCCCGTCGTCCGACATCGCAAAGTCGGTGTTGTCGGGTCGCAAGCGACTCGCCTACAACTAGAAACCTCGTTGGCTGACCAGCTCCCTTGAGGAGGGAGACGAGCTAGGCCTTTGGGAGGATATCCTCCCAACACCGAGGTTCGGTGCGAAGTGAATGAATGAGACCAGAGTGGTGGGTTGCAATGTCTTATATAGGTGTAGAGTTGAGTGCAAGAATGGGCTAAGGCTAATTTTTTTCTAATTTTTCTAATTTCGAGGTGTTTGGAGGGATGTTGGTGGTAGACAATCGATTTTTTACAAATATATTTAACACACGACAGAATTTCAGAGTGTTTAAATGATTTCTAAGTATGTCCTAAGTGTAAATGTTATGTTTTTTGGGTGAATATTGCTTGTAGATAGGCGACTTTGAAAGATGCGATTTACATGTTAAACGATGTTTTCGGAATGCAGTTAAATAATAGAGAATTTCAGAGTGTTCCATGTATAAATAAATTACACGCATCGAATCGGAAATCTTCAAACGACTACGTGAATCATAAGTGGAATTACGTGAGTATTAAACTTTAACATGATTCTCGAGCTTAGAAATATAATTTAAACGAGAGAGAATTTTAACTATGTGGATAACATGTAATGTCGACAAATGCAAACTCGCTTAACGCAATCCAGCTAGTCAGTATGAATAAATATAGATTTCCAAACTAGTATTTAAGTTTTAAACACACAATAGAATAATGGAAATACACACACACTACTGAAGGCCTTTCGCACATACCTAGAGTATTTTTTTTAAAACACGTCTGTTTGATGCTTTCGTCCTACAACAGACAACGAAACGATAATTTTTTAACTAAAGTTTCACTATTTTCAAAATAATTCACTTTTTAACACAAATTATTTCCGTGCACATAGGGAGCAGGGTGCTCGTAGCCACCCCCTTCCAACCTACCCTCCACCACTCGTCTTCAGAGCTGCTCCGACTCCACGATGCCAACCACCCCTATGCCTTCTACCTACCCTCAGAACCAGCCCTTGGCCAGAGGAACGTGCCCCCTGTCCAAGAACACCCACCCCACATCCCACCACCGCCCTCACCCGAGCGAGTGTCTTTTCCCTCTGACTCCCTCCCCTCGTGCAACGAAGTTTGGACTCTTCCGAATGTGTTAACCTGTCTTGTTTTCAGGGAAATATAAATTTAGCAAGTCCGCAGATCAAAATTTATATCCCTGAAATAAAGTTTCTTTAATCCCCGAGATAATCCCCACATTTAACATCCCAACTAATTTTATATCTTAATCAAAGAAATGAATTTTAATCCAATAAACTTTAGCCCGTTTCCAGCAAACTTATTAAAGTATTTCCAGGAGACTAAGTATATTTTTCGTACAAGAGATATTATCACTAACAAAATTTCTTATTTTAAAACTTTGAAATATCACCATATTTCAAACATGTATCATTTCATTTACCTAAGTTTCAAGTATTACGATGGAGGACACAACACATGCATACATATTCAAACTTTATATCTGTGTTTAAATATATGTGTATAGCAGAGAAAAATACGTATTTGACGTGTAGACTTGTCTACGACACTAAAATTTACTTATAAACAAAGTTTCAATTAAAAAGCTTCCCAATCGATATTTTTAGATACACTATCTACCATACAATTGGTATATACTCGAACTTATTTACAAATAGATTTCCCTGGAAAACAAATTTGAACGTAATATTAAAGGAATATCACGAATGAAGGTTGAAATGACTTTTATCGGAGCGGGAATACATCAATTTCCAAGATATTTCATTACACTTAAGCAAAATTTCAAGGAAAAAGCGGACATTTTTGTAATAGTATAACCCATCTTATAATATAATACATTCCGACTATCAACAAATTATTTACACCGTAAAGAAATATCCGAGACAAATAACTTTATTCCATACAACTTAGGAATCGACATAACGATTTATCAGACAAAAGTTAGTGGGAAAAACGAAATTCGCATTACATACGTTTAAAACAGAAGACAGTTAAGACAATCACAGCTCAAAATGGCTTACTCAACAGACTAACCTCCTACTAACGCAATCGTTTAGTAAAAAAGGTCTTTAAAAATTCCCTACAAAATACTTCCAAACTCATCTCTCCCTTCTACATTCCTGAAATTAAATTATTACTTATTCATTTTAATCGAATACCAAGTAAATACGTATTCCACCTAACATACGTAGATTTAATCACATGGTGAATTAGTATGGATAACTCCGCAATTAACATACAAATATTAGAACAGAATACATTTTACCATCATTAATGAAACCTGATACTGTTTAAAACAGTACATTCATACAGAAACACGTTAGTTGTCATTCTGACATTCTGAGGTGAACCTCTATTCGGAAGTAATCTTTCTCCTCACACCGAAGATATTGATTTAATCTACAATGATGAGAAAGGAGACATCGCCAAATAAACTACACTGCAAATACTGTGGGAAAATTTTCGCTTTCGTCTACAATGTTCATAGACATGAGAGGAGCAAATGTTTGAAGAATTCATCTCGTACGATTCTTAACTGCAAATACTGTTTTCGCCAATTCGCACGAACGGATAACTTGAGTCGTCATGTCAAGATCTGAAAAAAAAAAAATAATCTTCCTCCTGAGAAAGTAAATGTAGCGCCTACAACACATAATATCACAAAAGGAGAGGAAAATGGCATAATTACAAGAACTGACGTAGAATCGGATTGTATGAAATATACAATAACATATGAACATAACGATTTTTGACATAACCTACCGCAACCAGCTGCGAATACCAGTGTCAGTGACAATACACCTAGTCTTTCTAAGCAAAGTAAAGTCGATATTTATGTTGAAACATCAGGTGAAGACAGAAGTGAGGATGTCAGTGATACTGTTGACATTCATTCAACAAATACTGTGAAGAAGGCAGAAGGCATCAACAACAACACTCATTACATATATCCTAAAGACCCGAATGAACTTGTTAATAAACTGAAATATTTACTGAAGTTTAAAAAATACTATGCATATTACGGAATAAAAGAGATGGTTTTCATTATAAGAACACTTAAGGAACAAGGTAACATCTAATGAAACAAACAGCCGAGAAGTATGATAGTACATTTTAATTAACCCTATTACTTAACCGAAAAAAGTAATTATTTCAAATAAACATTCCGTGATAGGAATTTGTTTCAATTTGAAATATAATTTCTTCCTCAAACCAATTAATCAGTGTGAATTTTCTTGGGGTGTTAATTATGTTTGTGGAATAAACAGTCCTATTTGAGAAATAAATAAGCCTTATTTGAGCACTAAACAAACTTATTTGAGGAATAAAGTATGGTTTGTGGAGTTAAAAAAACCGTATTTGAATACTAAACAGACATATTTGAGGAATAATGTATGCTTCGAGGAATGAATTTGAGAAATAAGAAACTGGCAAACACCCTATAACATATAACCAGTATTAAAATTTCTGTTATCTATGTTTGTGAAGTGCCCTATACTTACTGATGCTATAATTGCTTTGTGACCTCCTGTAGTTGGTTGTGTTAAAATGTTGTACATAAGTTTTTGGATCATTCTGCATTTGTATATATTTAGAAACAATTGTCTAATATGTCCTATGTTTTGTAACATTCTGTAGTTTCCTAATTTCGTAAATAAATTTAATGTTTTAAAATGAATCTTGACACTTATTTAACTTATTCCTTATTAAAAGTGAACTTGTTTTAGTAAAAAAGAATATTTTCTCCCCAGAGATATTTGAGAGGAAAGTAATTAAAATGTTGTAACAGAGAGAGATTCTAGCATTTTCTATTAAGAGTATGTCGCAACGAGTTAAAAGTCTATGAGTTGTATCAAAAACAAACTATGTTATTACTAACACGAAACACTGTTATAATGATAAAAGCCAGAGGAAAAGTTCTGGAAGTGAGCAGTCTACCTGCTTTTCCATAACTAGCAATATAATATTCCATCCTGCACAAGCCTTGGTTGATATAAACTGTGTTCTAGTCTGGGTTAGGCCATGTACGAATGTAATATAGTTTCTGACATTCAGTGTTGGTAGCTATGATTGTAATACATAGATTCTTGGTTCAAGTGTCGAGTTAAGTACGAATGTAATCTAGTTTCCCTTCTAAGGGTTCAAACGTAATATACAACATGTAATAGACGTTACATTGTTATGTTACACTATGTTGGTATGTTATGTTACGTTACGATACATATTACTATAACATTATTTCACGGAATAATGAACGTAACACGTAATTAATAAAATTAATTCGTTCGTCCACATGAAAAAGGTAGATATGCTCAATTTTATACATGTTTAAACTTAAATGAATAACATGGAATATTTCCGATCAAACGTTATTAAATTTATAATTTATACTCGCTTCGATATTTTAGAAGTATAGTGTTTGCCAATATCTCAAGAAACAGTTACGTTTAGACCGTTCCTTCGAGGTTAAATTCCAATAGTACTAACTACAGGAACTGAGATTTTAGAGGTTGACAGTCTGACTCCAACAAACCCCCGTAGAAGGCATTTCAGTTTTGTTATGCCCTATGGAAAGCGTCTCTTTTGACAAAGCAAACTGCCTAGATCCATCCTGGAGGGGAGAGCATTCCAGGTCAACGATATTTTCAACCGTCAAGACTAACAAGGTCAAAATGTCTTCCTAGCTGTTTGAAATTTCTCGAGCAAAAATATCTTGTCCTCTACTTGATAAAAATTAATGTTCACTTTGCAAGCTCCATTACGGAGGAAAATATACAGGAATTGAAAAATATATATTTACAAAAGACATGTATAAAAATGAACAAATATTTAAGAGAAAAATGTTTTTACTCCCCCATACTAACCCGTATACAAATAATTCAATGGAAATATCTTATAAAATAGAATTTTAACCAAATTGGAAACATGATAGGATACATTCATGGAGAAAAAATCTGTATGTTTAACGTAAATATGATTATCAATAAACGATTTAAGAAAACGGGAACATATTCACTAAAATTAGAATGTAACACGTATCTTGAACTTAACAAAGAATCAAGCTGAAAACTGCCTCTAAGCCAGAAACTTTAATTTCCCGTTTCACTCTTGCACAGCAGTAGCATTGAAATGCCGATTCGAGCACAGCCCCCAGTTATCAGAAAACCAACAGCAAATTTAATGTCCAAACCATCAGAAAACCATTAGAAAAAATTACCGTTTGTTTTCCTGATCCAAAACACCAGCTGCCGGTTCGAGCACAGCCGCAAAAAATGACTGCAAAAGTTGCGTTAGAATGCAGCCGCAAAAAGTGACTGCAAAAAGTTGCGTTTGGGAAAACCAGAAAACCAACAGCAAATTGAATGCTCAAACCATCAGAAAACCATCAGAAAAATTACCGTTGTTTTACTGACCCAAAACATCAACTGCCGGTTCGAGCACAGCTCCAGTTATCAGAAAACAAACAGCAAATGAAATGCACGAGCCATCAGAAAATCAACGGTAAATTTAATGCTCTAGTCATCAGAAAATCAAAGGCAAATTAAATGCGCGGACCATCAGAAAACCAACGGTAAATTGAATGCTCTAGTCATCAGAAAACCATCAGTTGCCGGTTCGAGCACAGGCCCAAAAAGTGACTGCAAAAGTTGCGTTTGAGGCAACCGCAAAAAGTGACTACAAAAGTTGCGTTTGAGGCATCTGCAAAAAAGTGACTGCAAAAAGCTGTGTTAGAGTGGAACCGCAAAAAGTTGCGTTTGGGTGCATCTGCAAAAAGTGACTACAAAAAGTTGCAAAGAGCGGCTCAAGAAAATTGAATACGCAAAAAAAAAACATATTTTATATAATAAAGATGGACCATTTGTTAAATGTATTGAATGGAACCCAACAATTTAAGAAACTTTCCGAAATTAAAATCGGACAGACATATCCCATAGACCATGCTGAAATATCTGATACATGGTATGGATACAAAGTGGTAATTACTTCTGGCAATTTTAAAGTAACCTTGCCAGACAGATATCTTCAGATTTTCTGCGAAAAAGTTTTAGATGGTGTTAATCGTGGAGGTATAAATTGTGCATACGATGGAATGGAGGATTGTGGCGTTAAACAAAGGCATTCCAATCGGTTTTTTAAAGAGTAAACGATCGCCGTATTAGACATCAGTTGATTTTCATTTGTGCTCATATCTCTATAACGTTTTCATGGTTATCCAATCATTAAAACACAATTATCGCTCTGACTTCGGCAATGTGCTACAACATAGTCTAATAAAAATTTAGACACACGTCTCCAAATTCGACACATTAAAGTAGACGAAACATTGAGTTCTTTCATTACATTTTCTATAGAAATATTATTCATCTTTATTACACGAAACTTTAATATATAGAATATGACTACTTCCAACACAAAAAATATCTACAGCTTCATCTCTAATACCACTGTTCTTTCAGACAAATCAAAATTAATTAACTTACCATTTTCATCCCTAATTTCAACTATTATTTCATTAACTTGATTGGTTTGCACTGGGAAAAATAATGGATAAGCTGGTTCGTAATAGATCGTGTCGCCAAATCCAAATGTTGTTCTTGATTTAAAAGTGGCAATTATGGTAGTTTCTCTATGGTTATTTTCATCATGTTTTAATATCATCCCATTTACTATATTACAGTGTATATTTATTGTTTTAATGGGGCAAATTTTGGAATTGTATTGCCATAATGATCCACATTTACTTTCTGAGTTTTATTTTCTACGAAACCCAAAAATTTTCATATTGAACCCCGTTTTCCAAACTGTAATTTACGTATACATTTTGCTTTCACTCTGTTTGTTATTTTAACCAGCTCGAAAGATATATCATTTTCTTTCCCGCCCATTGAATCTACACTAACTGAAAACATTGCTTTTATAGTTTTTTCAAGATCTTTTAAGCTATATTGACCAACTGGAATATAAATTGCTGATTCCGTATCATTATGGCCCACAAATATAGCTTATTTCTCCCAGAGATAATGTTATGCGTTAGATAAGTAGTATAAAACTGAACTAAAGCCAATGAGAGTCCCTCTATCTCTAAAGGGTAGTGTAGTCTCTTCTTCAACACTGATTTGTTATCTGTTAGTTTGAATACTTTACTCATTTATTACATTATTAAAAATCTATTAATAAATGAGCAAGAAACATGTATACTAGGATATTAAAATAAGAATACCAGACAAGACAGTATCAACAAAACGTCACGGAGAATTATGAGATAATAATATTAGCTGTTTGATTGTGGGCCCTAGTAACTGCGGGAAAACTACACTTATGATAGATAATTTTATATATGCTCAGGGATGGTTGGACTTTGGTACTCTCTATGTATGTTGAAAAAGTCTGGACCAAACAAAACATACCAATTTAAAGAAAGATATAGATGTAGCATCAAAATTATTTAATGAACCAATAGCATACTTCTTTCCATTAAATGAAGATATAGTTGATGTAAATGAATTTCATAAAGAGTCTGTAGTTGTTTTCAATGATATCATACCTGAAAATCAAAATATGTTAAGGGATTACTTTACTCGCGGTAGACATAAAGATATTGATTGCTTCTATTTAGCTTAGACATACTCAAAACTACCCAAGCATCTTATAAAAGACAATGCTAATTTTCTTTGCATATTCAGACAAGACGATACAAATCTTAAACATATTCATAGTGATTTTGTTGGTGGTGATATGCCTTTTGAGAAATTTAGGGATATGTGTTCAAAATGTTGGAATAATGAATATGGTTTTGTTACAATAGATATGACTCATAAGTTAAATAATGGCAAGTACCGTAATAAAATTAAAGACTTTTAAAATTCTTAGATTGTAAGATTTGTTTTTAATGGAAACTTCCATTAAAAACTAACATAATCTCATCTTTTTAAAGGTATTCGTATACCATGACTATTTAAATAAACACAATTGTACCTTCGGGTACATTGTGGGCTTTTGGTATTTTAAAATATATCATATCATCAGGGTGTACTGCAAAAGTTTTATGCATGTCAATTTTTTTCCATTCATGACAACAGTTGATAACACTTTTATATTTTTCTGGTTTTATTATTATTTCGACTATAGTTTAATCTCTCATTAAAAAAATATTCTATTCGGTTATCAAAGTAATTTATTCTTTCTTTTGAATTGTATTTCCCAACTAAACGAATAATGTTAATTCTGTTTTTCTGATAGTACTCTAAATTGATTGCGTCCATCGGTGCAATTGGATTTCCCACATGTCGTAGAATTTTTTTTTCAAAATCTATATTATTATCTACTTCCAAGTAAGTAATAAAGGCTTTATCCAATGATCTTTTATTTCATGTCAGTGTGGTTATAAAGCTGTTGAATTGTGTGTTGGAAACAAAATTATTAGGACGGACATTCTCATCATTGTTCATGCGTTATTTAATTTGATCTTCATTCCAAGAGCTCATTAATGCATTTCCGCATATATCCATTGTTTATTAATATTGAAATAATTTTGGGAAATTCAAAATTATGTGAAAAGAGATTAAGCACAATTACACACAAATGACCACAAGTTACTTGATTGAAATTTTGAATTCTATCATCGTTATAAAATATATTACTTCCGATATGTGTTATTACTTGTCGGGGTGGGTTTCTGCCAAATGAATGAAAATAATATTTGTTGTTTCCTTTTTTCAGTAGCATACCCAGTTTGTACCAGAGTTTGTCGAAACATCTAGATTAACAATCCTGCATTCATTTTCGAGTGGCATGTTAAGTAGCTCATCGATTATAAATACAACCCAGACATTTTTAATGTTTAATTTTTTAACCATTTGATCAATATCAAAGTTACTGAGTGGAGTTGTTTTTTTTAACATTCTTACCCCACTTAACTTTCTTCAATCCCTTGCCGTATTCCTCCATAGCTTAATTATGTCTGTGTTTTCCAATTTTTGGTTTTTCTTCTTGACATTAATTACTGATGTAGCGATAGATGATGCACCACCAGCTATCGCTCCTAGAGCCCCCAATGCTGCAAAAAATAAGGGTAAAAATCCGCCCTTGTGAACTGTCAATCCATTACCAGTTTTCATTTCTTTGGACATTTTCTTAAGCTGTAGAACTGAAATTGTGATAGCCATCCCTTTGTCCTCCTTTATTTTCTTGTATTTATATCCAGTTGGTCTTTCGTTAGGAAATAATCAATATTCAAACTCCACGTTAGGAACTTGAAATACAATGGTTTTTTACTTTCATTTATTATAACAAATATTTTATCATTTTATTTTAATTCTCCAGCCAAGCATACACTTAATATGCATCGCAGATCCAGTAACACCGGCCCACAATCTCTCACTGAGATCAGAATCTGAACTTAACAATCTTTTGAACGCTTTCTTTTCTAGTTCTTTGTCAGGTACTTGTCTTTCAGCAAATCTTTATGATGACGATAAGCTATATCATGTTCCATTGAAGCCGCGACTAGTGGATTAATGAGTTTATCAGCATGCTTAATTCTCTCTTTTAGTCTGGTGCCCGGGCCTAAGTACTGATAACCAAGCGCGTGCAACTCAAAAGGCAGCAAATTTATTATGTCATTGAGTAACCATTTTCTGTGATGCTCCGACTCCCAAAAAGTATGTGGTATTATGTTTAACATTCGTATCAGATTTGGTATACCTTTTGGATTATTCGCAACAAAGTCACTAAACTTGCTGTTGAGCATATTCATTATTCCAACTTTTTCATGGTAATAGTTATTATTTCCAGCATTCTCTTCGCCATAAAAACCAGAAGTCGATCAATAAGCATCCTAACATCATCCATCCATATGTATTCTTTGGGGTAGTCAGTATACTTCTTTATACCTTTCCCTTTTTTAGGTGAGGGGCATTTCTTTTTAATTGAATCGTAAATAGGTTTAACAATAATTTTCCATTTATTCCCTTTACTCGATTTTGACATTCCCAAGTTTTGATCACTGTTTTGAAAAACTGCGTTCATATCTGCTAGGATATGACTGTATTGTTCATAATCAGTTGCAGTGTAGTCGCTTTCTGTTACTTTCTTACTAGTTAGTAATGTCATCAAACCATCGGTTGCAATGTATGTTCGACCTTTTACAGTAAATTTGTCATTGATGAATGTTACTTCGGTATCACCAATATACAATTTACCTTTATCAGCCTTCAGCACAAAAATATCGTCTTTGCAGTCAATTTAGAAATCAGCCACTATCTTATAAATAAATGTTGTTTTGTAGTTATTTAACTGCCGGATATCAGATTTCAAACACCCCAAGGCTTCGTCATAGCGTTCAACGTCACAGTGTTCATCGCCATCGTCAATGCGTTTAACGCCATCGTTATAGCATTCATCGCCATGGCCTTCATCGCCATAGCGTTCATCGGTGCCTGTTTTACCAAACATTTTTCTTTCAAAAGATATTTCTGTTGGTGTCTGTGGGCAGTCTAAATTCTTAACAGCAACTGGAACAAGTTATTTTATTAAGTTCTTATTCTCATTTGTTACGTGTCCAATTTTTTGTCCCAAATCTTGTATTGCATCTATAAATGGTTGATCGTATTTTTTATTTTTATCATATTCATCTTGGCGAAATTTTCTAAATGTTTTAAACTTTTCAATTATCTGTCTTCTTCTCTCTATATTGTTTACAATTTTTGTTGCCTCATTTATTATATAAAATGAACAGTAATGACTGAAATGTATACTGTCTCAAATGTATGAAATATACACTAGGTTCATAAAACTTACCAATTATAACATAGTAAAAATTAAATGTGTTTTTGTAGATGTCATGTTACCTATAATTCGCTATTCACTGGTGGTAGTATAAAAACGAAATTGTAAATGAAATTCATAAACCAATGCAAAAATACATCCCCAGAAGAACTGTTCTATCTTTTGGAACGATGATCTTTGGCAAGCTGATTTAGTCGAAATGAATTCTGGATCTTTAAAAGGTATACATAGAATTAACACAGGGTTCAAATATATGTTAACTATGATATATGTTTTTTTCCAAATATGCATGGACAATACCAATCAAAGATAAAACTGGTGAAAATGTTATGTTAGCATTTAAAACTATTTTGAATGATCGCAAACCCATACATTTACAAACAGACAAAGGAAAAGAATTTTACAATTAATCATTTAAGACATTAATGTCCAATGACAACATAACACACTATTCAACATACAGTGGAAAGAAAGATAGTGTTGTAGAAAGATTTAATAGAACATTGAAGGAGAAAATGTGGAAGAGATTTACTATGCAGGGAAACTACATATGGGTGGCTATATTGCCTAAATTAATAAGTGAATACAATAACACTGTTCACAGTACAATTGGAATGAAACCCACCAATGTAAATGCAAAGAATGAAAGTTATATTCTAATCAACATGTATGGAGGAGAAAGAAAAATGGTTAAACCAAAGTTTGCAATAGGAGATAAAGTTCGTATAAGTAAAAATAAAAATTTGTTGGAAAAAGGATATACACCAAATTGGTCTACTGAAGTATTTTAGGTTTGCGAAGTATTACACACAAAACCCACGACATACAGAATAAAAGATTTATAAAATGAACTTATTAAAGGTATATTTTATGAGCCAGAGCTGCTAAGACCAAATATGATAAAGACTACTTAGTGGAAAAAGTTTTGCAAAGAAAAGGAAATAAGCTACTAATTAAATGGCTAGGTTTTGATAGTAGTCATAATATTTGGGTTGATAAGAAAAGTGTAGTTGTTTAAGATTTTTTTCTGTATAAAAATGGATCATAAAATTGAAAGTTATGAGCATCAGTCATTTCCGCCAATGACCAAACAAAAAATAATTTGAATGAATACAACAAGCGCATTGAGTTTGATATTCCTATTGGGGATGCAATTTCACATCCGAATGAAACTTATTATTTCCAACAGTATAAGTTAACTAAAAGAGATACAAATACAGATTATAAACAAACTTCAACTATTGATTTGTGAGAATTTCTTCCCATTCTAGTTCTCAAGAATAGAGAAATATGTTAGGTAAATAGGTAAATATGTTAGGAAAGACAATCTTAACGAAATTACCTATCCATTAAGATATTTGTTTGGGTTTATGAGAGTTTGTAATGAAATATTCTGGAAAGGTGGGTACAAGATCACATTCATTCGAAATTCTAGTGACGATGTTTCGATTTACAGAAGGCCTCCAAAGAAAACAGATGGATCTGATGATGTAGATCATACCCCATATGCTGGTAAAAGTGTTATTGAGAAATTGAAAATTCTGTGGCCTATTGTTGAATACGATCCTATTTATAGGGACGAAATTAATGCAAAATTATACAAACACTCCAAAATTCCAATTAGTTTTAATTATTGGAAATGACTTGAAGAACCAGTACCTACTAATGAAAACTCATTTCAGTTTGATATAAAAGATCAGTTCAATTCAATCCAATTCGATATGCCAGACTTTGTCAATGTTGGTTTCCAGCATAGCAGAAAAGAAGACCCTGGGCAATTCACACATGGTTCAATGTTTGACTCTTGTTTCGTCAAAAATATTTCTATTAAGAATGGGCGGAATGAAGTGTTTCCCAAAGAGAGTTGGAATTTAGACATTGATGATAACATTTTTGATAAGATGTATATTGCTTACAACGATTTTAGAAATTCAAAGACTAAACTAGGTACTCCTTATCGTAATAATGAACTGCGCTTCAACCCTGAGTCATTTATTGGGAGAAGACCATTGTATGTTATTGATTGTTCTTACAGAAAAACAGCTATTGTAAAAGATCGAACTAATCTGAAACTTACAGTTGATTTTAATAAACCAATATCGGCTTCAACTATTTGTAATGTGGTACTCGTAAGTCAAAGAAACCTAATTTATGATTTTTAATGTGAAAGAATCACCAAAGCCCAATAGTATGCAAACATGTATGGTTATTAGTTTTTAATGGATGGTTATCCATTAAAAACATTTACTGTTATATAATAGCACTATAAGAGTGTTTTAAATGGGCTCTGAAATAAAAACTGTTTGCGGTTGTGCATTCTTAATTGTGGCTACGACTTCTTATTTCGAGACGAGATATCGTCTCTAAACACTACTCGATCGGTCGTTGCAGAATGTCTGTCGCGAACGATTTTATGCGTACGATATCGACGATGAGGCAACACATTGTCGTTCCGAAGCAGTTACCTTTCGACGTGATGTATAGTTGCGCTTTCATGAGGTTGTACAGCATTATGAGATTAACGTTGTCGAGAGACAGTAGCACATGTATTTCTGGGTACTCTGCCTAAGCACATCGAATTGTACACTCACCAGATGCTTTTGACATATGATGGTGTAGTATTGGTTTCCACCAATACTGATGAGCACAAACTGGTGATGTTTACCGATATCGCCAGTAGGCAGCAGCGCGTGATTGTTGATGATTACCGATATCGCCAGAAGGCGGCAGCGTGTGATTTCTGTCTTAACCTCGTCCTCTTTGAAACGAGATTCGAAGGATGGCTCTATCGCCGCCATCGATGTTTAGTATGATTGTCTGGTTTGTATTTACGCAACGTCTTTCGCTTTGAAACACATACTGTTATCTTCACCGATGATGACTAGCACCTCTCTGTTATCATAGACTAGTTTGCTGTTTATGATATCGATGAGCGATTGCATATCTGCGATACAATTAGAAATATCATTTCGAAATAATTCTCCAAGTCGATCGCCTGATAACGTTCCTTTAAGCTCGCGAACGATTTCATGTGTACGATACTGTCAATCAAGTCAACTTGTGTTATCTCTGTGATGAAGTAGTTACCTACAGCTTAATGGATAATTGCTCTTTCATAAGGTTGTACAGCATTACGGGATTGGCGGTATCGAGAGGCAGTAGCATGTGCATATTGGGGTATTCTTTTCTAAGTACATCGATACGTGCAAGTACTATGTGCGTTTGGCATCTGGCTTCTGTTTTGATATTAAGTGTTGTGGCACTTTAAAAATATCCCATGCATTTGATGGTTCATGTGATTTATTACTGATTTATTATTTATTATTGGTGAAAGACCTTTATGCAATCTACATTTAAGATGACTTCTTATGAGAGTGGCTACACGTATCACACTTGAAATGTTTCTCTTGAGATTTCTTCTTCTTTCTTTTCGCAAAGACGTCATTCTTAAACTTATATTCTTTCCAAACATTACCAACTCCGTTAGCCTTTTTCATTGCCAAGGTTGTCATCATATTAGGCGCCGGTTGATTTTTGTTTGTGCTCATTTATTATAGACAATATTTTATTTTTTACGCATTCAAATTTATTGAGCCGCTCTTTTTTGTGAATGGATCCAAACGCAACTAGTCATACATCTCCAAATTAGACTATAGAATGCCTTTGTTTAACGCCACAATCCTCCATTCCATCATATGCAAAATTTATACCTCCACAATTAACACCATCTAAAACTTTTTCCCTGAAAATCTGAAGATATCTGTCTGGCAAGATTACTTTAAAATTTCCAGAAGTAATTACCACTTTGTGTTATACCGTGTATCAGATATTTCAGCATGGTCTATGGGATGTGTCTGTCCGATTGTAAGTTCGGAAAGTTTCTTAAATTGTTGGATTCCATTCAATACATTTAGCAACTGGTCCATCTTTATTATATAAAACATTTTTTTTGCATTTTCAATTTTTTTGAGCCGCACTTTGCAACTTTTTGTAGTCACTTTTTGCGGATGCACCCAAACACAACTTTTTGCAGTTGAATTCAAATGCAACTTTTGCAGTCACTTTTTGAGGTTTCACTCTAACGCAACTTTTGCAGTAACTTTTTGCAGATGCCTCAAACACAACTTTTGCAGTCACTCTTTTGCGGATGCCTCAAACACAGCTTTTGCAGTCACTTTTTCCGGTTGCCTCAAATACAACTTTTGCAGCCACTTTTTGCAGAAGCATCCAAATGCAACTTTTGCAATCACTTCTTGCGGGTGTGATCGAACCGGCAACTGATGGTTTTCTGATGACTAGAGCATTCAACTTACCATTGGTTTTCTGATGGTCCGCACATTTAATTTATCATTGATTTTCTGATGACTGGAGCATTAAATTTACCGTTGATTTTCTGATGGCTCGTGCATTTAATTTGCTGTTGGTTTTCTGATAACTGGAGCTGTGCTCGAACTGGCAGTTGATGTTTTGGGTCTAGAAAACAATGGTAATTTTTTCTGATTGTTTTCTGATTGCTTGAACATTCAATCTGCTCTTGGTTTTCTGGTTTTCCCAAACGCAACTTTCTGTAGTCACTTTTTGCGGGTATGCTCGAACCGACAGCTTGTGTTTGTATCAGGAAAACAAACAGTAATTTTTTCTGATGGTTTTCTGATGGTTTGGACATTCAATTTGCTGTTGGTTTTCTGATAACTGGAGGCTGTGCTCGAATCGGTATTTCTATACTACTCGCAGCATTACCACAGAGAAAACTTTCAGAGCTACCAACCGAGGATTTTCGGCTACACTACCGTACAGTAAAATATAATACAATATTGTTCAACTTTATTATTCTTTGTTTCATTTTTCGTTTTAAACAAACACTATGTAATATTGAAATTTTACTTTCCTACTATATAATTAACTCAATAAAAATAATAAGTAACACAGTTGAACTTTAATTTTTTTTCTAATGTTTTCCAATTATGTTTTCTGATTTTGTGTAAAGTATGACAGTGTTTTTTTTTTTTTCACCACCAGGTATCTGCGTGTTGATTCTGCAACAGTTGAAATATTGATGTGTGAGGGAAAAATATTTTTATTTTAAAGGTTGGTTCAATGTTCCCAGTTTTAGGGCATCGGAGAAACATTGTGGTGTGTCACCAATAGGTCTTTCTACCTGAAAATGTTTTTGTGTATAACATTCGTTAAATTCCCTAGAGTCTTTTCCAACAGCCCAATAAAGTTCTCTCAAGATACTTTAATGCTGCCTCATTCCCTTGCAAAACTTAATTCATTCATTCAGCTATTTTCTCCATATTTTTTTTTTTTTTTGTAATTTCCCCTCATTCCGTCTAATTTAGGTTTACTTTAAATGTTTGTAAGTTTTCTTAAGTCAAGAAAAAAGTATATTTTCTTCTTCATGAAAGCAAGCTAACAAAAAATTAATAAATTTAAATACAAGTCATCAGCTTACCAATACTGTTAGATACCCACTCATTTGTCTTCACTACTATTAAACCATCACTCATTTTACATAAGATACAATTGAAAAAAGTTAGTGACATAAGGTATTAAAAAATAAATAAAGGAGACATAATATTAATTTTTTAAACATTTTATTATAATATATATATTTTTTTTTTTTTTTTCAAAAATTCGCCTTTAACCTATGTATTTACAATATCACACAAAAAATATTGAATTTACAACAAAAATTTGCACTATCATCCTTCAATCACAAATTTTAATACACATTTTGACAAAAACAAGTTATTTTTACAAAAAAAAAAAAGAGATTGCAATATACATGCAATCATGTTACAAACTTAATTACCCTACAAGTTTTTTAAAGTCATTTTATCAAAACATTTTTATTTAAACTATCACACATTTACTCAATCGTACATTTTAAACCTACTACTACAACTATTACAGCTACTAAAACTACTATTACTACACTACTGTCATTAATACTACTGTTACAAAAGTGTTTGACATATATTACAAGAAGATTAAGAAATATTTACAAAAAAGGCTAAAATATTAAGGATTAAATTAAGCGCTAGGGATGTACATTGATTATGTATATTACATCACATCCGGAATATTTTCCAGACACCTACACACGCCGAATGATTGAGGTAGAACACCCTCTCACACATAGCACTTTGTAATTATAGATTTTAATTAATGTGTAATCCCATGCTGTGAATTTCTTCTTACATACACTTGTATCAAGAGAATTGTTATTGATGTTATGTAATGCCTGACAGGTAGGCAAACAGGGAGCAACAGCATTGAATGGTGACGCAATTTGTAGTTGGTGTATCCAGCTGCGATGAGGATTGTAGCCAGCTGCGATGATGTTTGTAGTTAGCTGCGAAGTTAGTCATGGAACAGGAGGTGCATGTGGTGACGGCAGATGAACGTCATTGACAGTCGTGGTGTTGTAGATGACAAGGCAGAATATATTATGACATTAACTGCATTACCGAGGGGGAAAAAATTAGTCAGATATTTAATAATCTCTAGTAAGACAACATCCGATTTATGGATTTCTAATTGTATTAAAACCTTGTAGCAAAATGTTATCTGTTGATCGGAGCGAGTGAAGAGATTCTGGCGGTTCTCGAAACTGGTGTTTTGAGAGTCAATGAGGGTGAAGCGAGGCAAGTAATGAAGCAGCGTTAGAATACCAACCTTATTATCGCTAATAACTCGATTTATTTACCACCAGTGGTAAATAAATTGTATTGAAATGGATGCCCCTATCCGCGCTAGTGTTGCTCATATAATTAATTATCCGCGCATAATATTAACTTGTCGGCGAACACGCTAGCCACTATCTCGTATTTGAGACTGGATGATGAACTTTTCACTGAAGCTGGGGCATCGAATTACTTTTCATCCCTGAATTAACATATCGAATATTTGGAGGTAATTAAGTGTTTTGCTGTAGTTGGAGCTGGAAATGTCAATTGCGGAGCTAGCTGAGGAGCTGTCTGAGGAGCTAACTGCGGAGGAGATTGTGGACCAGATTGTGGAGGTGGTTGTGGATGTAGATGTGGACATGGATGTGGATGTGGATGTGGATGTTGATGTGGAGAACCACTGCTGCAGCTTCTATACTGTCTCTTTAAAGCATCCCTCTGAGACAATTGCTTCTGGCAGAATATACATTCAAAACTCACAGTCGGACTGTTCATCTTGCAGGTTGTTCTTTCATGATGTAAGTTTCATAAATCTGTAAATCATTTATCGTAGAAGCGACACTGCAAATACATCATTCCTTCTGTACTATTCGAAGTTATAATGAAACTGCTTATAACAGGTTATAGGTAATTTTAGGAATTGCAAATGTGAGGAATATTAAATTTGTAGGGATTGTAAATTAAATTAAATTATTCGTTTTATCACACAATACATTTGAAACCGGTCCTTTCATTAACGATACAGAAAGCGAACCTAATTTTTTTAAATCCTACAATAGTACAAATAATGTCATAATATATGTAGAATGTGCTGAATACAGAGAAAAATAACACTTTATTCGCTTACCTGTAAATAAAATATGTGTTACTACCATAAAACACTCTATTATTTTATACAAATTAAATTTTTTTTATGTTAACTTTAATTTATTTAGGAAAATGAGTGGACTACAGCGACATGTTTTACAAAAGATATGGGGAGGACTCATTCTAAAACCCCTGCCCGCTCCCTTTCCCCTCCAACGCCACATTACATAAGACCTGCAGGC
Organism: Dryococelus australis; assembly: GCA_029891345.1. Classification (NCBI taxonomy): domain Eukaryota; kingdom Metazoa; phylum Arthropoda; class Insecta; order Phasmatodea; family Phasmatidae; genus Dryococelus; species Dryococelus australis. The sequence continues at coordinate 60,483,266 of CM056997.1, read as the reverse complement.
ATCTCTGTGTTGTGATGAGGGATGGGAAAAGGAGAAACTGGGCACTTCCCCTCCAACCCCGCCCGACAACTTGCCCTTCTTTACCGCTGATGCACAAAGTCTGCTGCATGCGCATGCGCGACAATGGGAGACTTATCCCCTCCACCCGGCATTCCAGCGATTTTTCAGTCCGTATCCCGTCTCCAGTAATGAATTGACTGACCGTGCTTTGAAACTTGTCTTGCCTCGCCTATTTTTCCCAGCGCAAAGCTTTTGTGTTCTGTATAAAGCGAGCAAACTGTGTTTATGATATTGGATTTCAGTTTCAGTCCACTTTAAACATAAATTTTGTGAGAGAAAAACTTTACATTAAAAAAATATTTGAATCTTACACTGTCAAAAACATTTATGAAATCATTTACACGGTAAAAAATTCAAATTTCTATACTGTCAAAAACTTTTAAGTAGTTTTTCACCATCAAAAACTTTTAAGTACTAATATCTCGTCAATAACTTTTAAGTTCTTTTACACTGTCAAAAACTTTTAAGTAGTGACACACTGTTAAAAAATTGATGTATTTTATACATTTTTGTTTCGAAAATAAGTTTCATAATGAAAGTTTTAGCAAGGGGAATTACTCTGTTACACTCAAAGCATTAAAAAGACATGTCTAAAAATTCAAACATTTTTCACTATAAACTAATCATTCTTTAAAAATACTTAAAATTCAAAAAAAATTATGCTATAAAACTAAACATGCACTACTTAAAGCAAACTGACATACACATTTAATACACTTACAACTATACAATCATGCATTTTAGAAGTAAAATTTACTGAAACTTAAGAGATACTTGAAAAATCTCTCTCTCTCTCTCTCTCTCTCTCTCTCTCTCTCTCTCTCTCTCTCTCTCTCTCTCTCTCTCTCTCTCTCACACACACACACACACGTGCATTTACTCATCAATTTTGAAAAGGAAATGCCCAAAAAAATTACTTAATTACCCAAACCACCTCATCACATAAACTTCAAAACATTTATATCGTTAAAAAAAACTCAAGGATCATATATTCATCAACATATATCTTTCTCCAGTCAACTCATACTGAACAAGCTTGGAAGCTGAGGTTATGTACCTCCTGAACACGCAAGGTGTATCCAGCATCATTTTGCCCTTGTTTTAGCTGTTACATATTTTATACCTCATACACACAACATCCCTCCCTTAAACATTTCTTTTAACTATGTAAAACTAAGCATAATTTACATGATTTCCCCCCTGCACCCATACTCACAGCCATACAACTACCTAACCATAAGAAAATCCTCAGAGTAGTTGTCCATGCATTCTAGATGCTTTTCACACAGTTTGCGAATATTTAAACAGTGAAGAGAGCCTGTAGGTCCATGTTATTGACACGGACCCTATTCCATATAGAGCAAGGATGCATCCACTGGCTGTCTACCTCTCCTTTCAGCTCTGCTAAATAAACTTAAAACTACATGAAAAAATTACATCTGGAATTAAATTTATATAACTTTTTCCCCCAACACTCTCACACTCACAATCATTATATAACTACCTAATCCGAAAAAAATTCTCAGAGTTCTTGGCCATGCATTCTAGATGGATTTTCACATAGTTTTGCGAATATTTAAACAGAAAAGGGAGGCTGTAGGTGCCTATTATTGAAACAAAGCCTATTCCATAAAGAGCAAGGATGTGTCTACTGGCGGTCTACCTCTCCTCTCAGCTCTACTAAATAAACTTAAAACTACATGAAAAAATTACATCTGGAATTAAATTTAATGCCTTTTCCCCCACATTGACACACAGTCACACACTCATTAATAAGCAAAACCCACCCTTAAACATCTACTCTAAAACACGCTTAAATTACCTAACTTAAAAAAATATTATTAAGTGTGAAACTATTCACAAAGAAATTTCATTGATTTGTAATGGTGTTCAAGAAAAATCCTTCATCATAATGATTTTTAAAGAAATTTCATTGATTTGTACAATATTAAAGAAAAATCAATCATTGTAATGAATTTTAGAAGAAATTTCATTAATTTGTAACGATTTTAAAGAAAAATTACTCAGTTTTCATGATTTTTAAAAGAGATTTCATTGATTTGTATCAATTTAAAAGAACAATCATTCAGGTCTGACAATTTTCAAAGAAAAATCATTAAAATGTTTAACAATTCCAAAGACTAATCATTAAGTTTGATAAAAATTCCTTTCAACTCTTAACAATTTATAAAGAAATTTCAATGATTTTAAAGAAAAATTATTTTGGGTTTAATGATTTATAAAGAAATTTCATTTATTTTAAAGAAAAATCATTCTAATTGATAAAAAGTTTAATGAAATCATGTAAACATTCAACGATTTATCAGGTAACAATTTACTCAAAGTTTCTGAAAAAATGCGAATTTTTTTAAACTAAATATCGAAAACCCTAAATTTTTATATTCACTTACTTAAACTCTTGTAGTGAAGATGTTGGTTGATGAAAGAGACCCGAATCCAGGTCAAGCTGTATGAGAGCTACTCCGCTCAGCCAGGTAATCACCGGGGCAGGCGAGAGGGCACACGCAATCCCACTCGAAAGTTCAGTGCGAGCCTACCCAGACAGGCAGGCGAAAGTCCTAGGGGTTTGCTCCAGCAGACGTGTGGCTGAGCAAAATCTCGAGAAAGCAGGTAACTTCTCCGGTAGGCGAGGAGAGTTCCTTTCACAGTCGCGACAGAACCGATGGGCGGGCAGGCGAGCGGGTTCCTTGTTCACAAGGCCCTGTTGCGTCAGGTCCTGGTAGCAGCTGGTGGAAGAGCGACCGATGCCCTTGACCTAGGCACTGCGAACCGGTTCACAGTTGAGACAATACACCCGTGTACTGGAGGGGAGGTGTTACCTCCATGGAGTCAGATGAGCAAATGCGGAGCTGGGGTGGGAGGTGCTATTTATAGCCCACAACTCTCCCTTCTCGGCAAATTTTATATTTCGTAATTCGCTATCTAAATGTATTAAACATACATAATATGTAACAGAAACAGTTCTAATTAAATTTTAAGCAAGTTTAAAGCATTAAAAAGAATTTTACGGGATTTTTTTTTCACTTAACATGGAAAACTTGTATTTTAGCCTTTATATCTGGATTTAAGAGATATTTGTAAGGTTTAAAGCCAATAGGTTTGAATTACGTTCTTATTTAACAATTTCTTACACAAACTTTTCAAAATGCGAGGTGTTTGCAAGCAGAATGTTATACATATCAACTAATTTTCTCACACATTTAAACTATCTTTTCCCCATAGCCGAATGAATTAATTTTATTGATTGCTCGTTACGTTCATTATTCTGTGAAAGAATGTTATAGTAATACGTATCATAACGTATAAACGTAACGTAACAATGTAACATAGAATAATAACCAATGTAACAGAATATAATGTACCAACATAACATACTAACGTAATGTCTATTACATATCGCCTATTACATTTGAACCCTTAGAAGGGAAACTATATTACATTCGTACCTAACTCGAGACTCGAACCCAAGAATCTATGTATTACAATCATAGCTACCCAACACTGAATATCAGAACCTAGATTACATTCGTGTATGACCTAACTCAGACGCGAACTCAGTTTATATCAACCAAGCCTTATGCGGGATGGAATAGTATATTGCTAGTTATGGAAAAGCAGGTCGACCGATGTGTACACAACTAGGCAGTCGTCGCCATCTGGAATAAGTTGCGAAAAATGAGATTCGAGGACAGACCTCGCCGAGGAGAGGTGGAAGGGGAGGCTGGTATCATGAAGTCGGGCGAGTTCTGAGGGTTGTAGGTGGGAGGGGTTGGCAGGCAGTGTCCTCCCGATGTGCACGCAAGTGGGCAGTTGTCACAATCTTGAATAATTAGCGAAAACATTTGACGGTCGCGGGCATAGCAGGGTCGCACTCCGTCGAAGGTTGGCGAGGAGGTGCAGGGAGCGAAGTGATCTCAGCGATCCCACTCTCCATCATCTTAAGTCGTTTATCATCGTTTGTGGAAGACAGACGTGCTAGTCGTCATGTCCTTCATAATCACCGCACCTTTAGACACTTAGCGGCCTACGAGGCCACCCTCCGGGGTTACCGCAGCTACGGACCATCTGTAGTGATAGCCGCGATTTAATATAAAAGTATTTTTTCGGGAAAATTATTTTCCTGTGTTAACTTATTTTTTTCGGACCGATATACTGTGTTTATGATCCGTAATTGATTTCTGTGTTTGGTAGGTGAAAATACAGTTTGCGTTATCAACTCACGTTTTTGTTACCAAGTGATATGAATTTCACAGATTTAACGGAAATTTGCAGTACGTCTCTATGAAATGTTGCACGGTTACGCTTTGCAGGCTTAAGTACTTCTTCGCGTCATCCGAATGTCTCCCTATGCTTGGACAGAAATAATTTGTGTTAAAAGTAAATTATTCTGAAAATAGTGAAACTTTAGTTAAAAATTATCGTTTTATTGTCTGTTGTAGGACGAATGCACATTTTTCTCATAAATTTAAACTCAATTGTCTATCGGCTTCGGTACACGTATATAATCATGCTCTTTCCACACACACAGCTTATAAGATGACATAATTATTATGTTGGACTCCACATAAAACGGACGTGTTTAAAAAAAAAACTCAAGGTATGTGCGAGAGGCGTTAAACGTGTATTTCAATTACGCTATTGTGTCTGTTTAAAATTTAAATGCGAATTTGGAAAACTTTATTTATTCATACTGACTGGCTGGGTTGCGTTTAGTAAGTTTGCACTTGTCGACATCACATGTTATCCACATAGTTAAAATTCTTTCTCGTTTAAATTATATTTCTAATCTTGAGACTCATGTTACGTTTAAGACTCACATAATTCCACTTATGATTCACGTAGTGGTTTGAAAATTTCCGATTCGATGCATGTAATTTATTTATACATGGAACACTCTGAAATTCTCTATTATTTAATTGCATTCCGAAAACAGATCGTTTAACACATAAATCGCATTTTTCAAAGTCGCCTATCTACGAACAATATCCACCCAAAAAAACATAACATTTTCACTTAGGCCATACTTATAAATTGTTTAAACACTCTGAAATTCTGTCGTGTGTTAAACATATTTGTAAAAAATCGACTATCTACATCCCTCCAAACACCTCAAAATTAGAGAAATTAGAAAAAATTAGCCTTAGCTCATTCTTGCACTCAAGTCTACACCTATATAAGACACCACACCGTCAACATGGTACAAAGCTCCTGCTAACACCCCCCCCCCCCCTTTCACCCTCACGTAAAAGAAAGAAAGAATTACAAAATCAAGAAAAAAATATAAACCCTTTCAATAAACTTAACCATTTCAATTTTTAATCGGAATAAGATCGGATTAGGAATTTTTTGATTGCATTAAAATCGGATTAAGGATTGGCCCAATTTTAATTGACCCTTTGATATAAATTTGATAATCCGGTTAATCAAAGGCGTCATACCTTTGTATCTGATAAACCGCCCCCCCTGCCCCCCCCCCCCCCAGCACGACTACTGTTACAGAATTCAGATTTATTCCATTGCCAATTTACTGTAAAGAATTGTTGTATTTAAGTGTTTTAGGTTATATGTTTTTAATCTATAGTATATATGGTGGTTATTTGTATTAACTGCATGATCCGCGTAATTGTAGAGTATATTCCTGTAGTATACTGATTAATAAAATTAATGTTTTATACATTTGGTAATTTTTCTTCCTTTGGAAAACGAACCTGTCAATAAAAGACGTGTAACATTGCCGTAGGAATCATTCTTATTGTGTTGACTTTTTCTGAGGAGATCAGTCAGGTTAAGGTACCATTTCGAGATGGTGGGATCTGGATATAACCGCTCCGTTTTGTTTTTCTGCTCGTCACTATTCTTGCGCAGAATACTGAGGTGCCGAGACAACCGGAAAGCGGATATCAACTCCATGGTCTGAAGCAAACAAATACCAAGAGATTCCAACTGGATTACGCAATGTAACCACTTTTACAAGAACAACAAAGTAAACACTTACCAATATATATTAAGCATATGAAACACTGGGCCTAATTTGGTAGTCTGAAGGCTAACTGAGACAATAGCAAATCTCTCCTCACAGGATAAAACTTGTCGGAAGTTAGTATACTGGTTAGAGATTGATGGCTGCAATAGAATAATTTTGTAGCACTTTTCTTCCGAACTAAATCTCACTTCACTCAGAAAGTCGGCTTCATACTTACTACTTCCCAGCGTTCGAGAAAAATAGAAAAGAACAGAAGTGAAGGCAAGTGTCTACTGAAAATAAATTAATGTTTTACGCAGACACGGATTAGCATTCAGATATCATGATGAATTAGACAACTCTCTTATTAAAGGAAATTTCTTGAGTTTCTCAGTACAATGACAGAAGATGACCCTAATATTAAAGTTAGACTAAGTTGGTGGTGTACGGGAACCAGAATATTGTAGGTCCGTCTGTACGTTTTAAATAATTAATTTAATGTATTCATAGCTTATATATTAATCATTAAACCTCGGCTAGAATTATTCTGAGAACTGATTTTCAGGACTACTGGGGCGAAAAAAAAACCCAGATCACGAAAGGACTCCTGTTTTTGATCCGTATAGTAAATATACTTACCAACTGAGTGGCAGAAATATCGGTTGAAGCCAGTATTTGTAAATGATAAATCATAGTACATTCTCCATCCGACTAAAATAAAATATAACATTAAAATAAAGATTAATCTCAATTTAGTGAAATTCAACTGCTGAAATATTCAAAATCAACAACTCCCTGGCAACACATACACCGAGGTTGGCTCACATAACAGGAAATGGATAGAATAAATAATTATTCACTGTAGAAAGTGGGGCTGCAAATAAAGTTAACCTGCCTATAACGGCTTACAAACACAACTAATTTAGTTTAAATAAAATACAATAAGTGCCACTGGACTCGAGAGTGATGCATCACAGTGGTATAGTGATTAATGTTTGGCTAAATATCAAAATGAATATATCCACGTATTTTTAAACTGAATTAATATTATCTTGAAAATATGAAAGTAATTTTTTGGTCAATAAGAGTAGATGAAACTAAAGATGCTTCTGATTTGAAACAGCTGGCAGTTCTTGCACTACACGTTATCTATGGAGTACAAATTAATGAGAGAAAAATATATTTCTATGATTTGATTGCCGGAGGTGCTGAAAGTATTTTAAACGTCCTGTTTTCAATAGTATTAGAGCAAGCTCTAGACATCCAATTCTGCATTAACCAACGCTACGATGTGGAAAATATGGCGAGAGTCTGAGTAAACGGCGTTGAGCAAATTCGAAGGATCAAGCAAGTTACACAACGTATTTGTACTGCTATGCTTATCGCCTTAATTAGGTACTGGTGCATGAGTTGAATAGTGATGAGGATGCCAAATATTTTCCCCCGCTTTACAGGATATTTATCGCTTGATTTAGAAGAGTGCTACCAAACATGAGTTTTATGTGGAAATTGGAAGAAAAAGAAGCAATCCATATTCACAGTTAAAAGACGAGAACAATCCATACCCAAAGATTGATTCTATCGGTAGAGAGCAGTAAAAAATATGCTGAACATCCACAAAGTAATTTTACTAGGTATCGGTGATGGAAAGAAAGATAAAGAGGAAAACATTGGAATCAAAAATTAAATAAAGCAGCAAAGCTTTAAATTCCTTCTCTTATGCTGTCGATAAAATATTGGTAATCACTTGCTGCCTCTCGCAGTAAATGCAGTCAAATCGAATGGATTTCTCGGCACGGTGCATTTCATCCAGAGTTCATGTCAGCCAACAACTTGTAACTATCAGAACCTACAGAAATATCACGAAATACTAATAAAACGTACAATTTTTGGCAAGTAGCTTTGGAATTGAGTAAAAAAAAAAAAGATTGGCACTGTTCTGCCAATGCTAGTTGACAACTAGTCACGACAAACTTGAGATAGAAAGATGCAGATGTAGAATAAAAAATAACCTACTTCGAAATCGTGGACAGATTCCCCCCTGATATGATAATCAGTTTTCTGGGAACGAATGCATATAATTAGTTTCATTAAGTTTTAATAAACTATATGATACCTTCATGGAAGAAGAACAGTTCGGTAATCGTACTTACAAGAAACCACTTGTTAAATGTCTGAAATTGAGACTTAGTTGTATCCTTCCTCAGATGTTTACACTCCTTACCATCAAGTTGCTTCAAACTTTCACTATCTTGCCAAACACTCTAGCTGGGAATGAGATGATTTTGTTGATTCTGGAAGTAGTAAAAGAGTATTTAAGAAACACCACTGGATATGATAGACTCGCGTCCTCGATACTAATCACGGCTCAACGAGAAGAGTTCATTAGAATAAAGAACCCTGGATTAGCTGGTAAACGATATCGCAATGATGGAACCACAGTGATATCTGTTGGTGCAATGCATAATCCAAATATACTGACTTAGATTTTATATGGGTTTATGGACGTTGAAAAAATTATTTGTAGGTTCATCTCTGGCACATTAAGTATGTATGTTGTCTGTTAATTTTTACTTTGGAGAAGCATAATTCATGATTTCTTTTAAATACTTCATAGTCATTGGTACCCTTATCTATTTGAGAAACCATGCATTGTTTGCTTTTCGCTTGTTTGAAATCCACTCACTGGTTCTACTTCAACAACCCCCCTCCCACAAGGACAATTTAATGTAAGTATATATTATGGCATAGATAAAGATACGGAAATGTGTTTTCCATAATATGTGCTCTATTTTAACTTTAAGGTTATAGACGGAAATATTTATGCCATTTTGGGAAATTATTTTCTGTTTACGTCTATGTTGTTTGATAGCTGCTAAGTTTTTTTTTTGTTGCATATTCCTGACCGATATATTTTTACTCATATAACATTGGAATACATTTTAAATCTTATCATTATTTTATTAGAAATGTTTTCCTTTCTCATAGATAATGATGAGAGACATGAAAAATTTGCGAGTTCATTTGTAGTATTAAGTTTCGGATTCATATATATGTTGTTTCAGACCAAATAGTAATAACGTCATTGGGTGTTTCTTTATGAAAAATATGACGAAAAACGTATGACTTATGGCTGAAAAATATTATTGAGGGCGGTACCAGCATTTAATGCAAGGGGGTAGGGGATTCTTTTATGAACATGAATAAGAAACTACGCGAAATTTAACAAGTTTTGGTATAGCGTTTATGTGAACGAAGCTGTTAAATGTGTGCATTTTTGTATAACATCCCTCTAACATTAGTAAAATTGGGCAAGATTTTAATTAGTATATTTCGACAGATTAAAAACTACCACGTTCTGATTGACAAAAAAGGTAGCCTTGGTGTAACGCTCTCAAGCCATCGGTTCTCTTTGAAATTACCCTTTTATTTTTTCTTTATTTATAACGTCTTGCAACTATGCAACCTGTGTACTTAGGCTAAGCGGTTTATCTACCGCACGGGAACAGTGAGAAGTTGAGTAATTAAGTGCACTGTCGTTGAGTCGGCATTTAGGTCCTGTAAGCCGCTTAAATCACGCATGCACCGAGTGACAAATGCCAGTTGACAGCATTTACCATTCGCCTGAATGTATGTAATATGTAAAGGCTGTACACGATAAAGTGAGCACTTTCGAAATCAACCTTAGAAAAAAGTCACTGTCCCTACCTGCATATATTTTCACGGGCGCAATGAGTGACATACACATAGTAAAGTTGGTAACGATGTAGGGGAAAGTAGTTCCATGCATTAAAGTCGAACAAAAAGTTTTAGGTAACCAATTGTGGCTACTTAAATTATCTCTCTCACTTTCTGTATTTTTTATTGCATCGAAGTTCATAAATGAGCATATTTGCACAATATTTACTTTTATAATAATTTGACAGTTTAGTTTGACCGCGACGCATGGATAAAATGAGGCCCATATCAATGTTGATTTAACATACGGCGGAAAAACACACAACGTGTATACAAGTAGATCTTAAGCAGGGCTTTAAAAATTGTTAATTTTACCGTACTGCTATATATACGTATTATAATTAAATTATGAAACAAAATTTAACTCTTTTATCTAATTTTCATACCTTCACGAGCCTGGCCGTACTCATGCAGTTGTAATAACAAAGTAAAAATGTGATTTATTGAATTTTACCGTGCCACCAAATTCATTCGTGAACTTTTTATTTTAAATCCCTGATTGCGGTTTTATGACTTCTGCCATAGCAGTATTTTTTGTGCACTCTACTTTTACCTGTGCTGACTTCAATGCACCATCGGCGTTACAATCAGCGTACAGTTTCCTAGGGGCTAGGAAATACTGACATCTGCCAGTCGTAAACTAAGGAGTCGCTAATTAGACTTACCACAAGGTAGTCAAAATACACAAGCTATTCTTTAATCTCTTGTTGTTTGGAAAGCCAGCCATGAAAGTGCTCTTGCAAAATTTGTCCAATGTCTAGTCTACTGCATGCACTACGTCAACAAATGTATGGTGTCTGCCAGCTGTACACTGCAGGGAAACTTAACCAAACATTCCTAGAGACTTCAGTGTTACACATGTAGTAGGGTAATGTCACATAAACGTTGTTGCTACACTTTTGCTTCATTGCCGTTGAAGTTTTGCGCTGTAAATAATTTTTTTGTTGGGGGGGGGGGGGGGGGAATAATTGTAAAATTCCTAGTGTAATACAGATTATGTATTTTTTTTTCACTTTGGAATACATATGTATATTTCGGATTTGTACAAAACCATTTAAGAACTTACGAACAGTTAACGGTTTATTCCGGTTTTTGACTGGGTTCTTATTACGTACAGTCTGTAACAGTAGCGGATCTAAGAGGGGCTACATGAGGGGCGACGCACTGTGTATTACGTTCAAACCGGGTGTTTACTTGTGAGCATTGCGTTTTTACTCTGAATATATGTCAGCACTTAGTAGACAGGCTACCTTTATATATATATATATACATACATATATATATATATATATATATATATATATATATATATATATATATATATATATATATATATATATATATTCAATTCTCGGTTACTGTACTAAATGTCTGTATTAATACTACATTAACAATGCAATTAGTTGCAATACTAAATCCCCTTAGTTCTCCATACACTGGATTCAATATTGGTATGTAACAAACATGATAAGTGTAATGGTGCATGAAAGCAGCATATTTACCCGATTTTCAATATAAGTCGTTTTCCAATGAGTTTATTGAAATTTTTGGCTCTATAAGACGTAAATAATCATTTTCTACACCTTTTTACGTTGTTAGAGATTTTCACTGCCTTAGGAAGAAACGAATTTTTTTTTTTAATCTTCAATCAGAACTCCGAGAATAACGAACGCAGGGAATTTTTAAACACGTAATAAGATGTTCAAAAGAGTTATTTACGTCTTGCCGAACCAAAAATTTCGAAAAATCTCCTGTAAAACAAATTCTGGCAAAAAACGATATAAATATACTGTTTTCGTGCACCGTTACCCTTAACGTTCACTTTTGATATTTTAAAAAAAAAGTTACTAAAGTGAAGGGAATGTTGGTAGGATGGCTGTACGTCCCGGCGCGCTACGTGTTCACGGCAGTGGAGGTAGTGAACATCTTTGCCAACACGCTGATGACGGGCTGCGTAGGGCTGGCCATCACGGCCATGGTACGACGTACACCCTCCTCGCCTTCATCTGGCGCCGTCAACAGCACCTTCTCGACAGACGTGTGCCCCGCCACTAGTCAGCTCCAAGTCGCCACCACCAACGACACGGCAAGGACATTTTCACTCTCAATCTGAATCATTGAGAATTTGTGTTTCAGTCAGTCAAACGTATCTGACTGATTCGATAGTCACTTTAGTGAATTTAACTGATGAATCAGTGAAAAAAAAAAAAAAGCCAGAGTTCCTTAACTTATTGATTCAGTGACATTTTGCACTGATACACAAGTCATTTTTTTCTCTGTTTGCGCAGTGGTTCGTTTTTGACTGATCGATCAGTTAAGCAGCTTTAATAAATGGCCGTCAAACAACGTTTAAGAATGGCCGCTAAACAATGTGTATCAAGCGAAAAATCAACGAATAAACTATTAAAACCAATACAAAGTACTTTCTAAAATGTGCTTCCGCTTTCAAAACGCCATTTTATGAAGTATATAGGAACACGCATCCTTTCATTCCGTTTTTTAGGTCTTCATTTTTTTTCATGTAATCGCCAGAGCGCTCTGTTTGAAGATTTAAACTGCATATAATGTGATGGAGAGAGGGCACTCATATATACTATTCGTTTTAACAATCATAACGGTACCAATTAAACCAAAAACTAATTGTATGAGCATACAATTAAAATCTTAACGATTCCTGGTCTAATTATAAGACATTCTCTCATTATTACAAGTTGGCGTGGTAGCACAGATGGTAAGGTAATGGCGAAAGGTGTGTGAGTTGAATCCCGCCGGCCACGACCGAATTTTTTTTTACTTTTGCAATGGCGGAAAATTGTTCCATATAAATAGTAAACTACCTTAAATACGTTTATTTCACGCAGTTATTTGGCAACATTCAATAAAAACCATATTTAATTCGCCACTGTAGTCGGTCGTCACTTACTCAATCAGCGAAATAATTTCACGTCACTAATTCAATCAGTAAAATTCTTTCACTGAAACAATCAGTGGTTTTCCGCTGATTCTAAGTGGAGCTTTTTTCACTGATTCGAGTAATTGAATTTCGCTTCGAATGAGTGGGAAACCACTCATGCGAATTTAGAGTGTGGACATTGCTGAATTGAGATAACATGCATGCGCAAAATTATATATTAAGTTTCATGCATGGAAGCCACTTCACTGAGAGAATACCGAAAAAAAAAAAAAATTGTGGTGGCTACAAAATATTTAGTTGGTATCCACCCTGGCCAACTTTATTGTGACGAACACAAAAAATGTTTAGTTGTCACCACTAAACATTTGTGTCTACTAAAATTTTATCTTGTGGTAGCTACAACAAATTGTGTGTTCGCTAAAATAATGTCTGACAGGGTGAATTCTACCAACAAAATATTTCGTGGCCAACACAAAATATTTTTTTATTTTAGTGTTCAAACATATTTGGTATTGTATTATTATTATTAGTATAAAAAACAAAGACGATACACGAAAGTTGATCTTGCGAAGTGTGCTGTTTTTTGTGACACAATACTCTGAGCAGCATTGTAAAAATGTCAAGTGTCATGGGCCGTTTCATGCGTATGATTTGAATATGACGTTTTATGAAAAAGAAGAGAACTTCCTTCATTATACAAAGATGTATTGATTCCATACATCATTTTAATACACTTAGACATGCTGTTATAAATTAGAGATTTCGAATAGAGTAAAATAGATAAAGTTAATGTCACGAAAATATAAATAAACATTAAACTAAAATTTATAACGATTGCAGATAATTAATTGGTGGAGGTTTTATGTTCATTATTATATAATTCCGTAAAGTAAATAACACATAAGCCACGCTTCATACCTTTGTTGTAGTTAAGTAAGTTTCACCTCTCGTTGCCGAGGGCTGATTTAGGTATCTGGATTACATCTGCCGGCACGTCCATTCTATGTTACCAATCTGGGGCATCTTCTCAGGCTTGGATCATGGCGAAAGCAGACCCCGCGCGACGAGTTGCCATGCTCTTTATCGTTCTAACATCACGCCATCATGACCTGGTTCTCAGTCATGCTGAGGTAATTCTTGCTGTTTCCAGCGACACGGGGGTTGGGTAATAATATTTCTATTGGCGCAATCTGCGTACCATTGGCCTGGCTGCAATCCTATGCGTGTTGGTGCGTTCAGACAGGCGGCCGGCCGAGTTAATGCTTGCCAAATTGAGACTAACAATGCGCAGTCACAACTTATCCTTAAATGTCTTGCTGTGTACATGTCCAGCCTATTCATACAACTACACTATTAAAGGCTGTTCACGGCAAAGTGAGCACTTTAGAAACGAACTATAGAAAAAAATCATTGCCCCTGCATGCATATATTTTAATGGGCGTACTGAGTGACATTCGTACAGTAAATTTGGCAACGATGGATGGAAAGTAGTTTCATATTTTAATGTCCAATAAAAAGTGTAAGGTAACCATTTATGATAAATTAAAACTTTTTTTCGCTTTTGTTTCTTTTTAATACACAGAAACTTAAAAATTAGCAGATTTGTAAAGTATTTCCTTTTCTAATAATTTTACTGTTTCACTTGACCGACGCACGAATAAAGCGATGAGGCCCATGGAAATGTTAATTTTACATAAGGCGGAATAACACACAACATGTATACAAGTAGAACTTAAGCAGGGCTCTCATAAGTGTTCAGTTTATCGTGAACAGCGTATACCTCTGTGTTCGTAAAATAAATTTTCATAGAATTTCAAGTACATGCTTTTTTATCTCCAATTTTATAAGGGACAGGAAATATTCGCGAAGCAACTTCCTGATAGACCAGCCGTAAACGTGTGTGTTTCAATCGTTTTCGGACTGGAGAGTATTTGTTTAGTTTGCTTCGTACTATAGTGCGTCTCACTCTTAGATTGCAGTGGGTAGGTAATCAAACAATTTTATATTTAAACACTACCACGCAATATGACAATTTTTGATACGTATTTTTGTACGTATGAACTTATTCTGTCAACAGAGCATAACGTCTTGGCTGTTGATAATCGCTTGGAATCTGGATACAGCACGCGTCATGCTCTCTTAACTCCAATCTAAGAGTGGGACGCACTAGGACAGAACGGACAGTGAACACACACACACACACACACACACACACACACACACACACACACACACACATATATATATATATATATATATATATATATATATATATATATATATATATATATATATATAGGTCGTTCACGGTAAAGTGAGCGCTTTTGAAGCTGTTTCATCAGCCATAATAACTAATGAATACATTTCATTGTAACCTTGAACATTTGGTTTTGGGTTTGGTGAATGTATACACTGTGTTTATTACTCACTTGGCAGGGTTTACATTAAAAAAGTGGTGGGAAGGTATAAATTGGTTCAAAGAAAAAAGTAACTAGGGCTTCAAAAGTGCTCACTTTACCGCGAATGGCCTACTTTGTAATTCGTCCCACAACAGTTGTGTAATGGTATAAGTACGTATGTATACTGGCATATGTACATTGTACACACGCATGTACAAATCGCAAGTGTGTGTGGACTGTACTGTGCAAAACATTGATATAGTTTGGATGAGTTAAATAAATTTCCCAAATTATGCTTCTTCAATTGATACGCAGTTAACTAAACTCAATGTTCCTGTTAGTGTTATGTGTGTAGATTTTCTGATTTGCTAAAATTGTGAAGGTGTTAAACTTGAAACATTTTACAAAAATTATACAGCTATATATAATTATTTATTTAACACCTTTAGGATGGCCATTAGGTATATTAAAGGTCTGATTATGACGAAAAAGAACGAGAACAACAGCAGCAAAAACAAAATGATGAACTTAATAGCTAAAGTGCCACAACGTATGGCGCAGACTGTAGGCTGGTAGAAAAAGTAGGCTATCTTAATTATGAGTTATGAATAGTTCTCTGTTTTTCTTGCACATATGCTTCCGGTGATGGTATACAAATTAATATTAATTAGCTAGCAAAGAAATGTAAGTATGTTTTTTTTCGAAAACAAAGAAAATTGCAGAGAATTCCCAAAAATATGCAGACTTTAGGAGGAAGAAGAAAGAAAATTTGTTAAACAAGTAGATAGTTTTAAAACGAGTCTGTAAATGAATTCTGCTAAGCTCAACTGTTCGAAGTGTGCGTGTGTGTATATATATATGTATACACACACATATATATGCGTGTGTGTGTTAGTGTGCGTGTATTTGCGCATGCGTGTACGTGGGGTTCTCTCAGATTTGATCACTTTTTCTCAAAATGAAAAAAGCTGGATTAGTTTTCGTGGGCGATTGGTGGTTAGAAAAAAGAGTGTAGCAGACATTTATGGTTTATGTTTGGTTAGGTGACTCACATATGTAGAATAGGGTGACAATTGTAATGTAATAGTTCCACTACCTTCGTAATGCAAGGTTTTAGTGGTACAAAGGACTGAGAATAATAATAAAAGACAAATATGGATGTGGCTGAGTCGGAAACACGGCCGTGGGTTTTCACACGAACCCGTCTACGTTATTATAAGCCATTCACGGTTACTTCACACTTTTCTGAAGACCAGCTGAAGTTCTACTTCCATGATATTCCTCCGCCTCATAAATTAAACCAAAGCGTCAGCGCATCACATTTGTGCGTACTCAGTGTGATACAATTTTTTACATAAGAATTATTGGTTACTAGGCATTAACAACAAACCTATTTACTAGCTAATTTTATTCATATTATTTATAAATGAAATATTATAATTTATATATATAATATGTATACGTTGAATTTAACCAATGACTTTTATGTTAATACGAGTATAAAACACTTGTGATACATGGAATATTTAGAGAACAACCGAGCATGTGATACATAGGGTAATTTTTCAAAGGTTTGATTTAAAAAGTATGAAGAAACCGCGAATAGACTACTGGTAATATTTTCTTTGGGGCATGGAATTGAAATTGAGGTATCTTAACTGTCATTGCTTAAGTTGGCAGACGTAGAAGAGAGATGTTCCGCCTGACACGAACATCAGCGTACTAGCGCACCGGAGTTACGATGTATACTTACTGACTGGTGCAGATTATCGCCCACATTGCCGCCAGTAGTCGCGTTTCGCGCATGCGCGCGGCACCAACTCAAGGTCGTGTTCTCATCGTCGCGTATAGGCTGTTCACAGTAAAATGAGCACTTTTGAAAACCATGCTTTAGATCTACTTGTATGCACGTTGTGTGTTCATCCGCCTTATGTAAACTTAACATAGCCGTACGCCTTAGACCCTATCACTTTATTCATGCGTCGGTCAAGTAAAACAGTGAACTTATTAGAAAAGTAAATATATTACAATTCTACTTATTTTTACTAGTCGATGCATTAAAAAAAAAAACAACAGAAACTGAAAAAAATAATTTAAGTTATCACAAATAGTTGCCTAACACTCTTCATTCGACGCTAAGATATGGAACTACTTTCCCATCCATCGGTAGCAACTTTATTGGACGCATGCCACTCAGTACGCCTGTTAAAATACATGCAGGCAGGGACAGCGACTTTTTTGTAAGGTTAATTTCAAAAGTACTTACTTTATCGTGAACAGCCTTTACTCCATTGAACGAAACCATTTTTTTTTTTTTTTTTTATTAAAGCGGTGGTATTAATAGAGACTTACAACATTCGCGTTATCTTTTGGTGAAAGGGTAACCTCTACTGCTTTGTTTTAGAAACCCGGAAATCTCGCGGATTCATTTCAGGACAAGCTAGACTTCAAACTATGTAGGATACATTTGACTTCCTTCTTCAATTGAACTGAAATTTGTAAACTACGACCATTTTGAATGTGACTGCTCGAATTTACAGTCCGACATTTTACTGACGCGACACGACGAGTAGAATTTTTCGGATCCATTAAGAAGCCGCTGATTAACTACACTAGTTTCAAAGGCGGTGGTCAGGCGGGAAATTTGGAATACATATTGGTGACAAAGTTTTATAGCGAATGCATACAAAGGTAAAACTATTATTTTTAAGAGTTAAATACAATAATTTTCATTATTTGTTTCCATTTAAGCTACGCATTTCCAATTGTAGGGAAAGCTTATCATACAATTTCGCTTTGGAAGGTTGTACACGTTGTGCGTCATGCCGTACGACACGACGAAGAACAGAAATAATCTTGTCCAAAACTGCTGGTCGGACGACAGAATTGTCGGGCTTACGTCAGCTCTATCTTGTATTTCACTAGCTGTTTAGTTTTAAGCGTCGTGTCGGGACGGTCGTGCCGTGCTTGTCGGGGCTATGTGATACCGGCATAAAAAAAAAACTACCGAATACCAATTCTACGTGGTATGGGGTGAAATTGCTGCATGAGCCAATGAACAACTAACTGAGACTCGAGCGCACAAAGGGTCGTGTAGTCTTGCTTGTTGTCAAATGAATCAGAGAAATTTCCGTGTGTGCATACATAAGTCAGTATAGTGAGTGGTTTTATTGGACACTAACCTTTAAATGTAGTCACCTTTACCTGTTTGACTTCTTCAAATAAGACTGGTCAGTCAGCTGCTGAAGTTACGTTATTGGCTCAAGATTCCCGCGAGGCATGTCAGACATACTGCCAGTTTGTGGCAGAAGTCTGTCAAATGCACAGTAACTTGGAGTTCAATCTGCCGCTAAATAATAACACAAATTTCGCACGTCTCTAGTTATTATTAGAGCCACGGGTATTTTGCGAATTCATTCGGAGGCGAGATAGATTCCAAACACCTGTTATTTTCTCCTACTGGACGACACTTCTTTAGACACGCCACGTTTAACAGTGAGCCAGTAACAACCAGGAAGAAGTAGTGTGGTTGAGTGTTTAACAGTCCTGTACAGAGACATAATTTGATCACAGCAACCAATACGCAAACGATAGTCTCGAGTGTATAGAGACCTGTCCAGCTTAGCTTGCTGCCAAGTCAATCCGCGAAATACCCGGGAGTCTAGTTATTAGCCACGAATCTATAGTGTCCGAATAAATCGCCCTCCGAACGTTACATCGTCTTTCCACCCTGGCGTCCCAAGTGTACGTCGGTCTGATTTTAAACACGTACTCACTCCATAAACCTTAAATAAACATCAGGTAGGAATGACATTGGAACTCGCAGGAATGAACAACATTCTCAGTAATTTACAAGGGCTCACGGTGGTGTAGTGGTTAGACTACTCTCCTTCCATCTAGGCGAACCGCGTTCGATTCCCGGCGGGGTCGCTCCCGGATGTTTGCATGTGAGAATCGTGCCGGGCGATGCCGCTTGTCGGCGGGTTTTCCCGGGGATCTCCCGTTCCCCCCGCCCCTTCATTCTCGTGCCGCTCCATACCCGCCTCGCTTCGCAGTCATCGGCTCTCAAGACCTTGATGTTAAGAGTCACCTAAATCTCTTCATTCGCTTCCATCCCTCAGTAACTTACATTAATTTTTCTCTATTTCAAATACTTATACTTCACTAAAAATTGTTTGACGAAACAATCAAGCTGATAATTATTGCAAAGGAACGTAATATATAATGCGATAAAATGAGAATCGTTTATTATCAAGGTAGGATCGATGTCTTCACGCATAAGTTGAGGGGATCATAAATTTGATTAGAAATATCACAACACTACTTCCCAGGTGAAAAATAAATAAAAGCATTAGATCGTGACCACGAAAAAATGGTTCTAAATCACAACATTTAAGCAAATGAATTTATCTTATCGCGCAGATAGCGTCTCCCGAGAGGCTACTACAGTAGGCTTACAACTTAAACTCTCATGTTCATATTATAATATTGGCAAAAGGCAAATCACTCTGATAAGATGAGATAAGATGAGAAATTATCAGTTACATCGAATTGTCACAAAGCATCTCTAGGCACACGATTCAGTCTATCTCCGAAGGGCAAGTACAAACGTGGTCATTGTCCACTCTTGAGATCGCAGCACCTGAGTAGCTAAGTTCACTGTCACTTCATTGCCACTGTTTGTATCTGGCCCCACTCTACAACTTCTTGAATCTTATCTTGCTAGAAAGTCTTGCGCTGTTATGCCGCTCCTTTTACACAGTGCGCGTATTTTTCTTTAAAAGTATATACTTAACTCTTTCGATTTGCACCTATAAGTACAGCGAGAGCAGATTACGAAATAAATAAACTAAACCAAAACGTACATCGATGCATTAAACAGAGTTCGTACAAATGAATTCTAGTACCGTAAGTAATTCATTGTAAATTACATCTCATAGGTTTATGTCACACGAGTATTCAGTGGTCATGTGGAATGCTATATAAATAATTATTATGCAATAAAAATGTATGTAGAAAATAAAACATAAGGAACAATAAAATCGGATCGCAAATATAAAGAAAAAAAAATTCCTCTAAAACATCAAATTAAAATACAAATTTTGCAATAGTCTTACGTTACCTCCCCAACATTTTCTGTGCAATCTCTGCATAATAAATAAGAATATAAATACACTGTGAGCATTGCCGCCGGAAGGGTTGGCAAGAGGAAAGGGAGGGGTTGGGCAGTCGCTGTTACACTTTTCAGCTAGGAGGGGCTTTAACCCTCTGGACTGAAAGACAGGGTTCAGACACCCTTATTTTTTTTAAAATATAGTTTATCTATAGGTAACTAATTTACAAAAACAACAATATTTAAGTAGAAGCTGTTATTTTAGTTTAAATTGTTAACAATAAGATGATTACAGTAAGAGATATAGAAAACGAGGGTGAGAGGAAGGGAAAGAAACAGAGACACAGAGAGGGAGGGAGAGTAGAGAAAATTGGAGGGAGAGAAACAGAGATATGTGGGATTAAAATAAACCTGGGTACGTTTACACACTCAATCCTTCCCCCCTTTTACCTCCTCCACCTAAAACAATAAATCGGCTCCCATGACTGTGAAACACACTAAATCGCACAAGAATAGAGCGAGGGATATCTAAGAGAGAACGGAGAGTATGAGGGACTATATTGTTATCCGTGGTCGTGCATACTGCAGCGTCGTTCTCACGTTGCGTGGATGTCAGATTCTTTGCTGTCCGCGATCAACGTTGACGAGAGACTTGTACTATTTGACAACCCGTTTGGAGTTCACAGTAGTCACGGAGATCACGTACTTTTTGAAAACTTCCTGTGCGTAACTACCCAACTAGGAACTCACTTTTATTTCCAGGTACGCACGACGAACACTGTACGCTTCACGTGATTAATGCATCAATAACATATTGTGCAGGAACTTGAGGATTGATGTATGTAGGGGAATGTGGGGCAGAACCGGGACCTAAACGAAATTATTAAAAACAAAATTTGTTTCTCAATGTTATTACTCACAATTTTGGAAACAGTTATAAAATTCAATTGTTTGTGAAATAAAAATACAAACATACATTTATTTACCCACTGAGATTTATAAATCGAACAACTTGCAAGTCCCACAATTTACGGTTTTACCCCATGCATGGGGGTACAACCTGGTGTCTACTGGGGCAAAATTGGGTGTCTACTGGGGTAAAACCGGGTGTCTACTGAGGTAAAACCGAGTAGCATCACGTTTTATTTCTTAAACACGGAACACACACAAATTCGAGCAGATTATCACTATCCCATCCGGTGTAGCCTTCGCGTGCCCACCTCTTGCATTTCAGGCACTTCACTCAATCGTCTATCTTCTTGGTAGATAAATAAGATTCTTTACAACGAAGACAAAATGCATTTCGTTCATCATCATCGCCAGAAGTATTAAAAACACTGCGACAGCATTTTTTTTTAATTTCTGCTCACTACAAAGCTTATCCATAGGCAAAATCATCTTCCTTTTCACCTTCTGTTTGCCAGCATTGTGGTAACACTGCCTTCAACAAGCTCATTTTTGTATGGAGAATCGGTTGTCACCACAGCTTTACCCTTCGACTTACCTGAAGAATTCCTCTGGTAGTGTGGGACATGAATGATGTATTTCGGTGAGACTGAAAAGCACCCTGGATGTGGAGTTAAGTCTGACTTGCTAGGCTGTCGTGAAGATTTTGACGAAACCTTATCACTGCTTTCAATGGTCGTAGATGGTCCATATTGTGGAGTGAAACTTGTGATTGTTTCGTCATTATTTATACACGTCTGTGTTTCGAATGCTGCAGGGATTTTTTCCGTGGTCTCTGACGGTGCGAAATCATTCTCTTCGAACACACGTTCATTAAGTGGTTAGATTCCGGTTTTAATGAACCCAGAAATTGCATTCTGCATCGTTGCTGCCTTCACATAAGCGCGCCCAAAGAGTCCAGCAATTTTTAATTGGGTTACAACTCATTCTGGATTCTTAAGCAGCCACGTATTAATTTCCTGAATGTAAAATGCACTTAAAGGCCCCATAAAACTCACATCTAATGGCTGCAACTTATGTGTGCAATGTGGAGGAAAGCAAACAATAACAACACCTTTCCCCCGTGCCATATCAATTATAGAAACATTTTTTACATGGGTCGCATGTCCATTGAGTAACAAAAGAACAGGTTCATTTTTCGTAAGTTTCGTATGGCGAATGAAATGTTCTAGCCACTGTAAGAATATATCTGCAAGTATCCACCCACTCGGATGGCATGCTGCATTTGTTCCTGGTGGTGCACCATTAAGAAGTTCTTCCTTCATTATTACTTTAGGGAAAAACAAGAATAGGTGGGACGTAATGTCTTGCCGCCGAGAAACAAAGTTATTCTGTGACCGATTGCCCTCGCTCTGCTGAAGTCAGAGCTCCAACTTGCCCCCTACCCTTCCGAGCCACCACTTTAGACTGGGACTTGGGAACCGATGTGAGACCTGTCTCGTCAACATTAAATTTCTCCACTGCAGTCTTGTTGAACCCCATTGCCCGCGCATCATAAAATAGCCTCGGGTTTCCTCAGCGCCAGATCGGGATGACGTTTCAGAAATCCGCTGGGCCAATCAAGGCCAGCACACTTATTTTCATGGCTGAAAGTATGTTTTAAATGGTTATTTTTTGCCAAGTTGTTTGCCAGGTGACGTATGTTTTTTTCGTTGTAAGTCCAAACAATCTGCTCTCCATTAATGTTATGTAATCAACTAATTCATTTTCTTGTTCTGGGGTGAAAACGTACTTGAAGTTTCCCCTTACATGAAAGAAAAGAACAAAGGGTCCTGCAATATTTGAAGCAAATAGCATTTCGATATCGAATGTTTAGGGCAATTTGCCAGTGGGTGTTTATACCATAAAGGCCTACTGTTTCGCTAAAGACAATATTCCCTACATAAATACAGTAGTTTTTCAATTGGCCCCGACATAGGTAGAGTTAAAAATCTCATACCATCTTTAGGACAATTACAAATAACACATTAATTAAAGTGATAAGAAAGTAAAATGTTTGGCTGTGCTTGGATCATATTTGAAAGTCTACCTTACTACTCCGTTAAAATTTGCATTATTATTGCTAGAAATATTATTTTACTTCTTAGAATGGCAATTCTTGCACAATAATAGCCCTTATATAAAACTATCAAAACATAAAGAATTTACTTTATGAATTAATTTTTTCCCACAGTAATTATCCTAGTTATGGATTTAAACTAGCTCAGTTGCTGCAGGAAGTATCATATGACTTGTACATCAAAATAATTTTGTATAATTTCTTTTTTGAGATTTTAATTTTTTGATAACAATAACAACTCAAACGACAAGGATTTGAATAATTATATGGATAATTACCAGCTACTTCTTCTTGAGTAACAGCTCCAAGTTCGACTTTTTTTAAACCCGATCTTATAATGTGGACTGAGCAACGTTGTGTGTCAAAGCTCCTTTTTATAACCCATCGTTTGGTTGATTACTTCATTTAAAGCTTTGGCTATATTTTCTTCCGTCCAAGATTGACGTTGGGTTTTGAAAATATATGTTCGAGGCATATTCAGGTCCAAATTTCTGAAAAACAAACAAAATATTCAACTGTATATACAGGTTATATTCTTGCCATTGTTAGAAACCTGCTTTGTTTAAATAGTTATGCATATAGTTTAATAACATTTAAATTTTAAAAAAGCATTTCCTATTATGTCTACTCTATCATTGCTTCAAATACAATGTTTATGAATGGCATGCATCCAATTTTTTCGTACATTGAGTAACGAAATTTGTTTTTAAAGTAACAAGGTAGGACCGGTTACTCCTGGTAAAACAGCCCTTTACGTCTGGAGTAAACACAGTATTAAAAATGGCTCATACGTTGTCGCCAAATAAATACGAAACGACTCAGCACATTACATACATATTCATTCATCAGTTTGTTGGCTATATTAATACAATTTGTCATGGGATATTAGTAGTCTGTTCATGCAGCTCAATAACAAGTCCACGCGAAGCCAGGCGGACTCCGACTCCAGACGTTCTCTGCGTACCCAACTCACCTCGTTACACACCACGACAAACCATAGTTTGCCAATAAGCTGAAAAACAATTCTGGCATGCAAAGGCTCTTAAACATTCTTTCCGTTCTTTCAGATTCAGTTTACATATATTAGGAGAGGATCCAAACCAAGAAATGATATAGAGATGAGAATTCTAAAACATGTCAGACACAAAGTAATTTCCAGCAATTATCCTTTTATTCAGTAAAAATATTCAGATATGAATAAACTTAAAAAAATCAATGCTGGAAAATGAAACAATCAAACAACCCTGAATTGCAATGACAATATTAAATAAAATGTATTTAGAGCCTACACTGCCGTTAGGGAGTGGCCTGGAGTAACGGTCGTTAGCATATATGAAAGTCTGACGTAACACATTTACACTGTAAAAATCTTCTCTTAAATGAAAAATGTCTCAGTTTAAAAATTTAATAAACTCATGCCTCTGGCGTAGCTGCTGCCGTTGAAACACTGAAGCTCTCACTATGGTTTCTTGTGGTTAGTAAATATGTGCTGGATTAAGCTACAGATGCCTAGCCAACATGGCGTCGGGTTTAAACGTCTAGAACAAGCGCCATCTTGTCTGTACTAGATACGTAGCAAAATTGAATACTGCATTTCTTACGTTAATGTAGAGTTGCTCTCGTCGAAAAATACCATTTAATTTGGAGGAAACAGGACGGGATCAAATCTTGTAGGCCCAGGATGCAACAATAAGAAGTGTAAGGGTTCTGTCTTACGTGACTCACGGCTCACGAACGTAGCGACGTCTAACTACCTGACTATTTACTAAACAGCTGCTTAATGATAAAACGGAGGAGCTCTTTCACACTCTACTCGACGTTAATACACAAATAAAAACGTAAAGCGAGCTGTTAAAACTGCACACTCTAAAATCTAACTTAATATCCTATGCCTCGTCCAACTTCTGGACGGGTGTCCTGTTCTAACGTCTTGATACTTCGGAAGATGGCGGCAGAGAGAGCGAGATTCTAACCTAAATGGACCTGCCTACCCTATGCTGGACTCTCCCGTCAATAGAGGTGCAGGGTTTAAACCTGCTGAACAATCGAATAGCTGGCTACATAAATATAAACTGACTCACTCCAAAAACGGCCTAAATCCCTAATCCATAGAATTTAAGGTCTCGTAGAAAAGTAATAAAAATATACAAAAATATCCCTGAAACATTTACAATCAGTTGAGATCGTGAAAACGTAATTAATATAAAATCTTAATTTAAAAATACAAACAAAAAACTAGCTAACTAAATGCATTTAAACATGAATATTGTCATTCGTACATCTAATTATTCAAAATCCTAACCATGTGAAAATAAACAAAAAGGCAAATAAATAATGTATATCACAACATACGGAAAATTTCAAGTGTTGAATATAATCAAATTTAAACGTTTGGAAAGTACATAAATTATATTGAAAATATGTAGAAAAAGTGAAAAATGTGGACGTTACAACGGGATAGAAGCGGGAATACCCGATTATACCCCCGCCACAGCCACCTGATTCTGCCCCAAACACACTCTTTATTGTTTTGGCTTGGAAAGAAAAAAAACGAAACTTCTAAACACATAAACTCTAATATATTCGTTAACTAAAAATATATGTTGTTTCATTACTCTTATCATGAATATCTGCAAACAACTTCTGTATCTGCAGGCACGACGAAACCTAAACTAAGTTCCTCACGTTTCGCTCTGCGGGGTGCTGCAGAGATCTTGAACAAAAATACAGCAAAAATGGTATATTTTGCATATTTTCATTCCATCGTGTATAATTTTTTGGGGTAATTCCATTGAGAGCAAGAAAGTGCTTCATATGCAAAAGAGAGCTGTAAGAATAATCAATGGCAAAAGAAAGTCAGACTCATGTAGACCTCTTTTCAAGAGCTCAGAGATTTTAACATTTGCATGTGAGTACATGTTTTCAGTACTTATATTCATGTCCAAAACAGTCATTTATTTCAGAAAAATGAGTTCTTTCATAAGCATGACACTAGAATAAAAAACACTAAGTCGTGGCTTCAGTTAACTTAAGACTTATCCAGAAAGGGCCATCCTACTTGGTAGCCATCTTTTCAATGTTACCACAACGCCTTCAAGAAATTTGCCTCTCTAACCAAAAACTCTTTAAAAACAGCCCAAAGAATTTTTTACTAAACTAACATTTTATAGCGTAGATGAATATCTAAACTACAAAAATTAAGAAATTACCGTATAACCTATCATTGTATGCATTTCTTGTTCCGGTTATTCTCGTTTCCTTTTTCTTCTGTTTCAGCAAAACGACAACGCCCCACAGCATGTTGGAGGCAGATTGGTCAAATTATGAGGAAAGTTGTGATGCATGTGCGTGTAGTCTGACACATATATGCGCGAGTTTACTATGTCCAGTGTATAAACTTTGTATACTGTAATTTGACTGGTCCAGTATCTTTGTACAGCTATGTATTGAAAAAAGATCTTACGGATGCAATAAAACAAAACAAAAAGACGACATAAAAACTTTCGCACATAAAATGTTAAATTTTCTCTATCGAAGTCACACAGCGACGGTCTCTCATCAGCGCTCTGTTGCTAACTATTAACAATACTTTCTTTCCCTTCAACCGATTTCCGAGAGATAGCATCACCATACTGACCAGACAGCAGTGCAGTGTACCCGGATACCCCTTGCTATTACCTGGTCGTACCATACGTTCCATATCCTATTGGTCATTACTTCCAATTTTCCTGAAGCTTTACTAAATTTTTACTATCTGGCTATTCATAAAGTGTTCTTCTGCCCCACATAAACACAACGTTAATGAGTCTCGGAAAAAGAATTTAGTGATGAAACAACAAGCTGTGTTTGTGCACTGAATACACAAACATAAATACATATTTGGTATACGTAACAATGGTATGCGTTTGATTTATTGCGCCCATAAGAGATTTTTTTCAATACATAGCTGTAAAAAAGGACATTTAACATGTCAAATTACACTACCTTTACAAAGTTTATACATTGGACATAGTAAACACACACATAGTCTATATATGTCAGATTGCATGTACACACATCATACCTTTCTCCATAATGTGACTAATGTTTTTCCCACATGCTGTGGGGCGTTATCGTTTTACTGAAACAGAAAAAAAAAAAAGGAACAAGAAATGTGTACAATAAAATGTTATACAGTAATTTATTAATTTTTGTAGTTTAGATATTTATCTATGCTATACAATTCAATTTGAATAAATAATTCTTTCAGTTGGTTTTTAAAAGAGTTTTTGGTTAGAGAAGCAAATTTCTGGAAGGTGTTGTGGTAATTTATTGAAAAGTTGGCTACCAAGATAGGACGGCCCTTTCTGGACTAGTTTTAAGTTAACTGAAGCCATACGTAAGTGTTTTTTTTTTAAATTCTAGTCATGCTTATGAAAGGACTCATTTTTCTGAAAGTAATGACTGTTTCCAACTATGTCGGCAAGCAACGTTCTTTTCAAATATTATAACAAAACTCATGTTATTGATATTTTATATACCGACTATTTCTTATTATAGAAGGTTACACTCAACTAAAAAATAATATACCTGAATGTTGACGGAATTAAGCATAAACACTTGTGATATATGATATACTTAGGAAACCACCAAATCTATCGTACAAGAAGGATTTTTCAAATGCTTGATTACAAAATTTTGAAGATATTGGGAACAGAATGTCGTAGTGCCGAATGAGTCTTATAATTTCCTGTGATATGGGTAAGGCGAAGATAACGACCAAGGAGAAAGTCAAAGCTAGAGCTAAAGTCATATGGTCAATGTGTTACGTCGTACTGCTATGCTCAGAATGCGGAAGAAAACGAGTACTCCTGGCTGCAGATGGCTATATATTCCCAGTCAATAATAGATAAATAGTCGATTACGCCATGGGTTAGGCTCGAACTATCGGTTGTTCGACGTCCTGGCCAAACGTGTGTCGCGACTTCGAAGCCATTGTCTTCGGGAACCCATCAGAAGTAGCTAAGAACAGAGGTTGGAGATTGCTAGTACTATTATGAAAGGGTCCTTTTAATGTATTTGATCACGGGGTGCAAGGAGAAGGAGCATGTAGGTATACTCTGTGGTCGGTTGTGTGTCAGTCGAGTTTCCAAATCTGCCGAAACTGTTTTGATATTCGATCATTTCTGCAAACAGCTAGATGATTTTATAAATCGAACATAATACATTCTATACCTCTACACCGCACATTTTTATAACTAATATGAGAAGGTTCATGAAACAATATCATAGTGTCCGCTACAATGGTTTAATAGGATATGTTTACATTCGTTAAAATTGAATTATTTTACTATGAGCTTGTATTGTAATTATTTTTAGCAATGTGAGGTTTGATGATATCTGTTTCACCCTAGGTGTATTGTACTGTGTCTATATACACCTTGGACCATAATTCATAGGCCAAAGCTCACGGGGCCAGAAATGGTTAGGGTAAGGGGTAAGGGGGGGGGGCTGAAAATGAAGAGATGGATATAAGGAACACAACGTCACAAACCTTCTATTCTTACCCAAATTCGTGAGTGAAGTTACGGACCCAGGTAGTCAACAAGCGTCTTTTATCCAAACACAGACACGTAGACACATAGTTGTGTGCGTGGCAAATAGGGAATGCATTTCAAATAGACTGAAGGCAGGATGCATGTGCATGCACGTAGTAACTCGTTTATTAAGAGCAGAGAAGAAGTTTTGCAAAAGTCGTCCGAAATGCACAATTTACAATGACGAAACATGTTTGTCTAGACCTATACAAAAAAGTCAGGTAGATTACGCACGGAACCACATCCTGCTACGACACGTTCGACTGAATGTTATCCACTGAACATAGGCGTTTCGTATACCAGGGATTTCATATGTCGCCATAGAAATGTCTAACAGAGTAAAGGTCTAAATTAGCTAGTATGTGCCAATCCACCGGCCTGTAAATGTGGCATCGAGAGTGCCTACCGTAATATTTGATGCAGCCGCACAAATGTCGCATGGGAAGGATGGATATCGCAGCCGGTGCAACGACTCCGCTGCTCGTCAACTACTGTGAGCTCCACCGTACACTGTGCAAAACGCCTGTGTTTGTTACAAACAACTCTCAGGAAACTTGTTGCCGAGGATTTTATTGTCACTCTCCAGTTACAATAGCGTGCAATTTAAACAAATCATTCTAGAAAACATTTCAAACGTTTAATGTTTTCCAATTTTATAATAAACTGAGAAGTAGGTATACATCACTTGCTAGTTAGCACTCAATATTAGTTTCACACATTCCCCGCTAAAAATTTTGACAAATTAAGTCTACGTTATTTGTCGTGCTACAAAAATATCTTACACAACCAGTTGCAGAAGAATTACTTGTGGAAACACAAAAATGTTATTACAGTGTACACAAGGAGCATGTCAGACAGCTCCGCTCGTGCAACGACTGCCACGTATGCTTTACCAATCAGTTGCAGACCCGTACTGACTTACGAGCAGCAAAGGCCACTTGGACGCACGCGTAGATTGCACCTAGAATGACGCTATTTGCTTATCTGCCCTTTAACGTCATTCCAATTTTTGGAGGAGAAGGAAAGTTTTGCAACCCCGAATTCCTTATATCAATATCTTCTTTTTGCAACCCCCTCTTAGACATTTGAGTTTGACACATTAATTATGGTCTACGGTGTATATTCACTTTAGACCGTAGGTCGTGAGTGTTTCCAACTTAACTTTCTTTGAAAAAATAATGGAGCTCAACTCAATTTTGTTTTTGGAATTCATTGACCACATAGGGCTCATTAAAAACGCGGCCTCTTCGTTAAGTTCCGTAGCAGGTAAGACGTAATGACTAGTATGTTTACGGATACATGCACTGAAAAAAAATATTTTGTGACGGCCACAAAAATATTTTGTTGGTATTCACCCTGCCACAAAATAAGTTTTAAGTGACCACAAAAGTTTAGTGGCCACTAAAAACTTATTTTGTGGCAGCTATAAATTTTTTTGGGTGTACACCACAAAAATCTGGCAGGGTGAATACCAACAAAATAAATTTTTTGTCGGCCGCCACAAAATATTTTTTTCAGTGTGGTCAAGAAAGCCATGAAACGTAACAGTTCATCGAAGATTACCATACCGTTTGTATAAGTTCTGTTGGCTACTTGCCGGAATAAGGAAGCAGGTTATTTGAGAATATAATTAAAGTAATGCATGTGTCAATAGAGGCAGTGATAGTAGGACATACGAGAGGCAAGAATACTTTCATGTCTGTGAGATTGTGCAAATATGATAATAATGTTAATAGTTGTGTCAATATCTCATAGTTTCACGGAGTTAAGTTGAGAGATTTTAGATGGCGCTCAACGTCGTGGTCACGAGCGCTGGTGAGGGTGAAGTGAGGTGAGTATGGAGTGGCCCTGGAATGCAAGGGCGGGGAAGCGAGAAAACCCGCCGGCACGATTACCGCATGCGAAAATCTGCGAGTGACCCCGCAGGGAATTGGGCCCGGTTCACCTAGGTGGGAGGCGAATAAGCTGACCACTAGACCACCGCGTCCCTTACGTAAAACACTGACTGAGTTTGCCTCGAAGATAAAGACTAGATATACGTACAAAATGTTGTTACTCCATTTACCTGCATGCCTAGTTCACTATTGCCGCATACATAAAATTACAGCTGTGGTAGAGAATATCCAACACAAGATTACTTATGCATCTATACATAGTATAAAACTAAAGTCGCCCGGCCGCGTGTGTCTGTGTATTCGTCTAAAACTTCTAAACTACTTGATGAATTTTGATGCGGTTTTCACAGTCATTTAGAGAATTTTGCGAGTAAGTTTTAAATATATAATAAATTATTATTTTACGTAAGGATAGTAAAGAAATGTGGACGCTTTCTAATCAAGTCGGAAAAAGTCACTTTTCGGGAGCTTACATGGCTTACTCTGACTAAACCATAAGAGATACCACAAGTTAATGTACTACTGAATTGCACTGTAAACCCAAACAACGCCATATTTGTAAATCGCATCCGAGCAAAGCCGGGGCGGGTCTCTAGTACGCGAATAAAAGGTATTTGTTTCGCCAAATCTGCCGCGGATTAAGGAGGAATGTGTATGTTGTGGCAACATTGTGAGAGCGAGCAGCAGAATTACCTTCTGGGCAAACGAGCGGGTTCAAACATGTTGAGCCTCGGTTGGTCCTGTCTCGGTAAAAATCCCAAACTGTACCACAAGATTCGCACGCTCGGTCCAACGTTCCGATCAAGTTGGGCCCAAAAAAATAAGCTAGTTCCGAATATCACCAAAGAAAAAATACCGACTAAGCTAAAAATTTCAAACTTCAAAACATATACGCTGTATGAAGACCGCTGAGTTCTCAAATCTGGTTATGACCAATCAAGTGTTGCCAAGTTGTTAGTGTACTGCGGGTGAGGCGCGAGCGGTAGCAACTCGCGGGTGTAGCACGAGTGCGCGGTGGTTTTCAGAGTGCTTCCAGCTAGACACAGTAGACTGCTGTCATATTGAAGGACTGGCAAGGTTGTAAGGATGGCAATAGAGATAAAGTCATAATAGGCTGATGTGATAATTTCAATTAGCAGGTAACTGTTTCTCTGTAACTGTGTTTGGATAATTATGTATTGACATGCTACTCTTCCTCTGGTAACTCGATTCGATTAGATGTTGCAAGTAAACAGGGGAAGTGAGGTTAATTCTTTGGTTACATGAAAACATATATTTCAGCCATTTAATAACAAGGTTATACAGAGCTTGAAATATCAATTATTACTGAGAAAAAAACAGAAAAAGTTATCATGGCAAACAATCGGCTGTAGCAGAGTGTAAGCAAGAGAACCGTCATGCAATGGAGAAATTATGCAACATCACAAGCGAGGATCAAGGTTTTTTGCAAGGTTTAGGGTCCCGCCTGCCTGCATCGTTTTTCTTCTTTTTTGTCCGAGAAGCGCACTGGAACGCCCTACAAGAGCGCCATCGCTGCTACGTGCAGGGCTCTACCCTGGCGTGTAATGTTCTCGTGGTGCTGCGTGTATCTATTGGACTTTCAGCGGTGACCCTATCATTTTATTGGTGGTATGTAACTAAGTTCAATACAGGCTCCTATCGTAGTTTGGCTCGTGTCTGGTTAGTATGTTTTCAGATACGGCAGTCTGAAAAACCACTTTTGATCTATATCGGAGGGTTAAAATAATATTTACAGCGTGCGTGGTAACTGTATGTACCATTCCGTCCCCGTATGACGTATGATGTCTTTCCGTAGATAAATATACTAGGGGCACGTTTAATAGTTTCGTTAAGAAAAACAGGATTTGAAACACTTTGTAACGCAGTTATAGCGACAGGCAGGCGGGACATTTAAGTGTACGTGTGAAACTGGGGGAGTGAAAATGGTCCTATAGAGAATGTGCTTGTTATTTAGATGCCTGTGTTCAAATTAAACTTTCATTTTTTAAGAATGTGCTAATGCCATCTACCCCTGTTCACATAAGTCCCAACCAACTCCATGGTGTGCTTTGTCATTCCGTACTTTCAGTTATCCATTTAAGAGCATGGTGTAAAATACTTCGCTGTAATTTTCTTAATCTTTCCCATATATTTCCATAAATATACTACAATTATAGATTTACTTTTGTACTACAATCACCACTCTATAGACTTAGTAGATCCATGTTCCTAATATATTTAACAGTAATGGGACATTGACTAGCAGTTCTACGGTCCTTATATTGAACACGGAGGAGACTTAGATTAAGCAGCTTCATGGTCCTTACATTGAAAACGGAGGGGACCTAGACTAGCAGCTCCATGGTCCTTATATTGAACATGGAGGAGCATTAGCCTAGCAGCTCCATGGTACTAATATTTAACAGGAATGGGATTTAGACTATCAGCTCCATGGCCCTCATATTGAACATGGAGGAGACTTAGACTATCAGCTCCATGTCCTAATATTTAACAGAAATGGGACCTAAGACTAGCAGCTCCATGGTCCTTACATTGAACAGGGACGAGACTTAGACAAGCATCTACATTGTTCCTTATATTTTACAGGGAGGAGACTTCGACTGGAGCGAGCTGACACAGAGCTACGTGACGAATGGAGGCACGTACGGTGCTCTTGCCACGATACTGATCGCTGCGTACATTGCCCAGAGGTGGAGCCCCAAGATGATGATCACCTGTGGGTACGCGCTGTCCATAATATGCGCCTTCCTCATCCCAGTGCTGGCCAAATGGAGCGTCTACGCTCTCATCATCGCGAGAATGCTGCAAGGTCTCGCGGCAGTAAGTTCGCAATGAAGAATGTGGTTCGAAGTATCACTTATAAGCTGCATTGTAATCAAGGAATATACGTACGTGTTGTAGGGAATCAGGCCAAATAGTTGAAATAAATTATTTGACGCATAGCAATAACATGTACATTTTTCAGGAAATCTACAAGGCAGGTCCATGTATGTACTTTAACTTTTTTATTTCGAGATTCACCGGATATTATAAGAAAATTATTAAAAGAGTATGTTATCTCAAATACGAAATTGTAACATTTTTGGTCATATTATTCGTATGGTATTGGGAAAACGTAATTTTCTCATTAATCTCGCCAAGTGATCGTAAACGTTAACAAATTATATACTTTTCTTTTAATCACCAGCCAACATATGCTATAAGATCTATTATGTTTGACTCTGACACAAACTTTTAAATTCAGCTGCTTGCTGTATTTGTAGCTTTGTATTAATGCTACTGCTAGTCAAACATTCATTCACACCTCACTCACTACCGCGCAGTCCACCTACTACAAAGGTTTAGAGCAAGGAGACGTGAATTGACAAATGGCTAAGTAACGTTTTCAGTGACGAGAACAGTTTCTGCCTCAGTGAAAATGATGTATTAAGCGTGTACAGTGTCGCTCGATCAGGCGAGCGACACTTCTGGCATGCATATGGCAGCGGCACACAGGACCAACTACTGGAACCATGGTGTGGGAACCCATAGCTTACAGTGCCCATTCTCCTTTGGTTTATGCACAGGGAACATTGAAGAGTGCACAGTACACCCAGAACATCGTCCATCTCGTTTTCCGGTGAATCGAACAAGAGAAAGGAAATGTGGTCATTCAATATCACAGTTTCCTCCCACGTACCTCTCGGGCAAGCCAGCGTTTTCTTCAGGTGTTCGCCAGTTTACACGAAGAAATGAAACATAATTTCGATATGTCATGATGATTGAATGCTAACGCATACTAGAGTGTGGTTCAAATCATTTTCTCCTTGCACAGGTTGACGGGTGGAAACGCAGAATAAGTGATGTCTGACGATAACGGGAGAAAGAGAGAGTAACATTAGGGAGGGTAGTTGCGGTTATAATGTACGAGTTTAAGGCCATGCACCGACATGCAATTAATAGGGTTTGCAGCTAAACGATCGGCCTATCATCGTGTTGCGCACACATGCAACTTATAATCGGTAGACCGAGGCACTGCGCACACATGCTACTATGTAGCTGCATATTTCACATCAGTTTGATGATGGATTTCACAGAGATAGCTAGTTTGTGTGCTATCGAAATTATGAGAAGAAAAATGAAGAAGAAAAGGCAATATTGGGTACACCCACCTACCAGTCAAAGTTTGTTGATTGGGCAATTTCAGAAACTTCACGCAGAATTACGCACGTATTTGTAAAAAATTTTCAGTTATTACCGAATGAGTGTAAGCAGTTTTGATTATCTCTTGAAATTGGTAGCAGCTTCAATAACATACATAAATTAGAAGTGGAGGAATGCGATCTCTCTAGAAGAACGATTGTCAGTGAAATTAAGGTAAGAAAAACAAGCAAAAAGTAACAGCATTAATTTTAATGTTAGTATTTAGCATATATATTTGGTTCCACATTGTATTGAAGCGTATACATTTTGATTGATAAGATTGATCATTACTGATTGTAGAAAGAACGTTAGCCTTATAACATAAATGTTACATTCAACATCTAAAAGTCTAATAAATCAGACAGCGGAGATGTTGGACATGATGAAACCCAAGAGCTCTGTGTACTGTCAGTAGCAGTGGGTACCGAGGAAGGTAATGGCGTGGACATAGGGACGTTGGGTTGAGCATAAAAGACTGGCTGAGGTGGAGTATGCGGGATGCTTGTGATGTTCAGGGGAAAACTGTGATGAAAATTAGGGGTTCCTTGAAAGCAATTTGGAAATGTTTGAACAGAAGTTGGTTGAGATACCTGTCGAATGACCAACAGAAATTCCATTTCAGGTACTATTTTCTGATCGTCAGTCATTCGTTTGAATGCTGGCACCAAAGAGAATAGAAAGGATTTGTCTTCGTCAATGTCTTCGGCCTTATTTTCTTTCAAAATGCTCAGTAATGTTTCCTCGTACGACTGTGCCTTTTTCTTCTGTTTACCTGTCGGAATACTCTGTGGACGATGACGAACTGCTTCGTCTGTATGATCATGTTCGTGTTCATTTTCGGAATTCTCACTTTCCAGTCGAATGGGGCTTGTCTCGCTAACAGTCTCCCTCTCCTCCATACTGGGCTTTAAAAACAAGAGTTGATCGAAATATATATACTTCCGACGTTTGTGTGCTGCTTGGCCAGATGTACCTTTTCTTAGTTTATTTTACTCCCTCCTGAAAGAAGTTCTCAGGTTTCACCACCGCTTTTGTATTTCTTTCCCTGCGCAAACAA
Source organism: Dryococelus australis (assembly GCA_029891345.1). Lineage (NCBI taxonomy): Eukaryota > Metazoa > Arthropoda > Insecta > Phasmatodea > Phasmatidae > Dryococelus > Dryococelus australis. The sequence continues at coordinate 60,447,303 of CM056997.1, read as the reverse complement.
AGGAAAAAAAAAAACAGAAGCATATAGTAAACAAATAATAGATTGCACCATGTCAACATACACACACATTATATATATATATAACGCCTCAGTATGGCGTGATTGTGATTAATAGCTGGCAATGTGGTCAACCTTCAATAACACTTGTATTGCACTCCACTGACATCACCGCCACACACAAGTTACGTGTAGACATGCAGGGAAGACCACCTGTTGTTAGTATTTATGCATTGACCTCATGTTTAGATGGATAATTAAAACATACGAAAATGTATCGCATGTGGGTAAGATGAATGATGCCAGTCCAGGTTTTTCCATACATATTTTTCAACTTGAAATTCGCATAAAAAACAACACTAGGGTGTTTCAATCGTGGCTATATGTGACTTTAGTGTGCTGTTTGCAACAGCGAAAGTGCATTTCACAATACACGCCTACCAAAGCGGGCTCCTTAGCTTCATTGATCATGAAAAATTTTTAATTAATAAATTTGAAAGAAAAATACTGTTTTGGAATATTGTTAACGATATGTGGTAACACCAACAGAACATATTGTAAAGATCAGTGCATCACAAATCAGTGATGTCATTACTATTACTTTCTACAGAATAGAATGTTACGATTACACACGAGTAGGGTTCTGAATACTACTCAGTATGGTATTCCCCACAATGCTGCTCTGATGCGGCTACAGAGATGATTGTGCACACAACAGCAACATATTGCAGCATTAAAAATCTGTTTTGGTGCACTTATTGAGTAGCGCGGTAGCCTCAGCAATAGTTTATGGTAATCCTATGAATATGTTCTGTTGTGCTTACTGAGTAGTGTGGTAACCCCTTCAAAAAGAGTATGGTACTCCTAACAATCTGTTCTGTTGTGTTGCGTTCGTGTGGTAGTACCAGAATAAGAGTAATGTTAACACCTGTTTATTTAACCTTTTATTTTTCAAGTACCTTACGACAGGGAACAGCTTATTGACATTACAACACTCCGGACAATTGTCAAGGATACATGTAACAAATTATGGATTTGCTTGACCTCGACATGTATCCCAAGAAAAGCAGAAAGTACTTGGCTAAATATAACTGCAAGATTTGTTCAGAGGACAGACTTTCCCAATTGTTTGGGAGCAGTTGAGGGAAAGCATATTGGAGTGTACCAGCCCAGCCACAGTGGTTCTCAATTTTCCGTCATACTTATGGCAGTTGTTGATGCTGATTATTGTTTTATTTCGTTGCATGTTTGCATGTCGGTGCATGGCCTAAAACACGGCTTTCTCAACTGATTTTGCAGTTGCATATTGTTACAAAGTATGCCTTCTGGCCGTACTTGTAATTAAGGGTAAGGGGGGTTCATAACTGAGAATCACGATGGGGGCTGTAGGCAGAGGTAGGAACTAAGGGGTAGATTGACGGAAGACTATCTGGAACAGAGCATGTATTACGTCCTTATGGGCGACATAATTTGACGAATGTGAAAAGGATGTTTAATTATAGGCTTTCTAGAGCGAGACGACTTGTGGAATGTGCGTTTGGCATTCTGGCCAGCAATGGCGGATATTACACCGACCGCTAGATGTAAATATCGCATTTTGTGATGATATTATCAAAGCTTGTTGCATTCTTCGCAACTGCGTATGCCAAAAAGATGGCATACACATTGAAGACACATTATATGAGTCCCCTCTTGCAAGCATTATACCAAACAATGTACGCGGTTCTCGTGGTGGAATAACAAGAGATTATTTTGCAAATTATTTCACATCTCCTCAAGGGTCTTTCGCATGGCAATATGATGAAATATAGGTAATTTTCGTACTTCTGTTATTAATTTTCATAATTTATCAATTCTACGTCATTTCTTACCTTTCAAGGTTTTTTTCTGATGCAGTCAAATCATTCCACGAAGACAATACTATCTCGCAGACTTCTGTCCAAAGTCGTGCCACTACCTTCTTACCTGAATGTTCTTTCAGCCCTTTGTTGTAAATGGCAGGTCTCTCTTGCACAGCCGCGATGAACTTTTCGGTCCAGTCTTCCTAATTTTCCAATTCTATAATACCACTCATAATAACAGTTTGTTATTATGTATTGACGTATATGTATTGATATTGATGTATTATGTATGTATGTATTGATGTATGAAGGCTGTTTCAATATTTTATCTAATGCTACGACGACATTGTAGAGTAATATGCATACTTCGTAAGAAAAGTTGTATGAAAACTGTACAACAATGTATAGGGCCTACTTACAAGATATAGATTATAACAACTTATGGATGTATACACGAAGGATTTTATTGGTATGCGATAACAGTGTGTACAAACTGTATGCTCAAATGTATGTACAACTGAATATTTTATATATATGCATATATATAATAAATTAATGTATGTACGTGAATGTCAACAATGTGTGTAATGTATGCAAATAATAAAGAGATGTGTGCACAATGAAAATATGTCCCAAGTATGTACAATCGTAACAGTATATTTGCTTACCTCGTTGAGATGCCATAGCTGTGAACTCGACGACGGCTGTCATGCGACTGTTTCATTGCAAGTGTGCTAGGACACATTCAAACCTGCATGGCACAAATCGATTGCGCGATCACTTGGCTTGTAGATAAACACAAACCATTTGGTTGGCCGACTTAACAGTTGCATGTGAGTGCAGTCTCATAAGACCCTGTGATAGTCACTCAGGAAATCAAACAATCTGCCGACCAATAATTGCATTTCGGTGCATGGCCTAAAACACGGCTTTCTCAACTGATTTTGCAGTTGCATATTGTTACAAAGTATGCCTTCTGGCCGTACTTGTAATTAAGGGTAAGGGGGGTTCATAACTGAGAATCACGATGGGGGCTGTAGGCAGAGGTAGGAGCTAAGGGGTAGATTGACGGAAGACTATCTGGAATAAAGCTGGGTTATTAGAGCACTTTGTATTATTTATGATAACCTAATGAGAGCCTGAAAGTAATTGGGCTTGTCCCACCTTGCGTTGAGTTCCGAGGCTGTCGTACATTATGCGGGGTTACGGCGAACGGCACAGCATGCTCCTGGAGTCCGTCATTCTGATCGGCGTCACTACGAAGAAAGACACCGACTGCCACTCAGTAACTCCCAATATTCGCGTCGCATGTTGTAATCCGCCCGACTTCCTGGTCGGTAGTAGAGGATTTCGCTTACCAGCGTTTGGTGAGGCACGCTCTGTTTGCAGCAACCACCTTCCTGGTGTGAACTTAAGAGCGAGGGCGTGTTCAGGCGACGATGTTGATGAAGGCGCGTTCACGCCAACATAACAATTTACATAGTCGTAACAAATTTATTATTCGAAAATGAGCTAGAACTTGATCTTTAAACTCTGAAATTTCCTATATCAACTTTGTAATTATTTTCTCACAATATTTTAATACCATTTTTCCGTACTTTTGATAGCATACCGCAAAAATGTCACGTTATTACATGAAATACTACGAGACACGTAATTTTCGATCTGCTACACGCGGATTGTGCGTGTGGTAGTTATAACGTCAAAAAGCGACTGGTGTAAGTATAGACTATGGGTCTATATTATCGATGCCCCTTACTCACAGAAAAACAATTTGGTCCAGTTATAGTAAAAAGAGAGTTGCAGTATCTATTTGAGGACCTGATCCTTCATTATTCACGCCTCTGCTCGGAAACATGATCGAGTTAGCCAGAACCTTGGTTCGTTTAGATTTTAAGTTGTTCGTAAAACTCTTAGAGGAGATGGGTAACGATAACCATGCAAGCGGAACTTAACTTACAAAATGTCGGTCAGTGATGTAGCTCATCTACTGAGCGAGCCAACTAAAGACGTTTTGTTTCATGTCACATTGGTGGTAGTATCATTCTGTGTTTATCATTCGAAACGTATACGCGCTATTTACTTGTGAAATCGAACGCCACGAAGGTGTGATTCTGGAATTTGTGGACTCGCACTGCCGATTTTATAACGTAAAATATGTCGGATCGTATTATTATTGCACTTTCCATCTCTTGAGAAACATTTAATGCATTCCGGTTATTAACTGGAAAATTTTGCATTTCAAGAGTTGGTGTTTCTTTTTGTAATTTGAGGTAATTTCATTCCTGCCATGGTTTTACCAACTCCTGCGAAAAATGACAAAAACGGAGTTTCAGAAATAAAAACTTTTGCAAATCGTGCACTTCTCGAAAGTCAAAATTTTAAGACACGCTATTTACTACTAGCCTACTATAACTGTTGAACAGTAATAGATTTTTTCATGTGGAGTCATAACGAGGCAGTCATACGAAATACGCTTCATAGATAAGACGTCCTACACGAAGAGATGCAGAATCTAGCTGCTGGACAACTTCAAATCAATCACAAAGATTCTCACGAAATAAAATTGAGTCATGTGCAACCCATTCAAGTGTGAAAGCGACATAGCTACTATTGTGTACTGCAGCCAGTGAACAAATGAGGATAGCCGAAGTACACAGAGTATTGTAGAGCTTGTCATACAAGCCACTGGTCACATTAATAGAGTAGGCTTAGTCAACTGACAGAGTTCGATGAACTAACTTTGCCCGACGAATTGTATTAAAATCCTTCTGACCAGATACGACTGTCTGTCCATAGGGAGCTGGGATACCTGCCACAGGTCAACTAGAGTCCTCTTGGTTCCCGCCTGAAGAGAGACAGCAGTTGTCTGGGATTACCGCGTCTGGTACGTAAACATTTCCAAAACAATGATCATGGGGATCACTACTGTTCTTGCTCACTGGGGGATCACGTTCATGTACAGAACAGGCCAAACTATTCATGAATAGAGCCCAGTTCTTGCCTAGACTAAACTTAAAACAGTCCACTTTATTCAAGACGTCCTATGGTCTTTAGCATACCTGTGCATAGAAGTGCCACACAAAACCCTAAAATCTTATATGTTCGTACCTAAGAGCAATTATTTCTGTATAGGAGGAACATTTGTTGGTTGAATAATCTGTAATGTGAAAACATATATATTTGCATGTTGTTCACGCCTTTAAAACAGGTTCGAAATGGACGAAGTGCAATGAGAAACAAGTTCGCTTCAGCTTACAAAATACTTGTTTCTATATAGCCAAATATATATTTCGTTGCCCAACAAAATAATTTGTTGAGTAAACAAAACTAGAAAAGCGACAAAATTTATTTTGCTCATCTAACAAAACACAAGCTTCAATAAACCTCTGTGTTTGGCCAAAAGGGATAGATCGCCGACAAAATATTTAGTTGAATCATAAATAAATAAATAAATAAATATATAAATAAAAAATATATATTTGTGTGTGTGTGAGTGTGGCCACTAATTTTATTGCCTTCGTTAGAAAATTTAGCTCGAGAGGTTGTTTGTAATTTTTGTGACAACTAGATTAGTATATGCTATTCACGGTAAAGTGAGCACTTTTGACGCCATAGTTAATTTCTTCTTTCAAATATTTTTTATTCTTTAACTCCCTGTTGAAATAAATTTTGCAATGTAAATAATAAATACAGTGTGAATATTCTACTGCACTCGAAAGTTAGCGTCTTAGAGCTAAAATAAAAAATATTTATTGACTTTTACTCCTAATGAGAGTGCTTTCAAAAGTGCTTACTTAACATGAATAGCCTATAAAAGTGTACATTAGTGCATTTATTGATGACTAATAATTTTATAAATATTCTACACTCTAAATTCGAATCAGTGGATAACTACTGATTCGCAGTGAAAAGGGCTCCACTTAGAATCATTGAAATTTTTCATATCACTAATTCTGCCAGCGTAATTTTTCCAATGAAACAGTGTTTTTTGTTGCTCAGCTTTCTCCAGGCCCTCTCCGCTTTGCCTGGTTTTCTATGCCCCTTACTAGACGTTTCTTCTTTCGGGGTGTGCCCATTGCTATAATTGCAGCCGTGGTACCAGACAACACTGCTCAGGCGCTTGTACCCTGCTCCCGTACTTCTTTGGTTGGTTAACCGAAGATATTTCTTTTAATGCAAGCCAAAAATCTATAAACTTCTCGACAGATATCTTTTGATGAGCTGCCCATGTTTTGTGCGACTTGTCTTTAAATTTCGCCCGGAGAGTGGAGCCATTTTCACTGCGAATCAGTGATTTTCCACTGATTCGGATTTAGAGTGTAATACACCAAGTTTTATAGGAAACTAAAAAGTAAAGCTGTCGGCTCCCAATTTATTTTATATTAACCTAGACTGGTTAATTCGTGCAGTCACACAAAATCTTTATTTGCAATAACCTAAATCTTAGTTTGAGGCAACCAAATAACTAAAAGATAATTTGGTACGAACAGCAAAATATTTCATTCTCCCTATACAAACAATTAATCTAGTAGCGCCAAACAAACTTTGTTCAGTTCAACAAAACCTTTATCTCATTGTGAGGAAAAGGCGATGGTTAATGACGTCTGCTTACTTTCCTGAGAAATAGACTGGTCGTTTCTCGCTACTTAAGTAAGACGCCAATTTTACTCTCGACTGGGTAACTCATGCATTACTTTGTTTATATACTAGGTTTATTCCTTTATTTGTCATGATGTGTCATACTAGGAGATAATTCTTTATTTAACACTTATAAATGAGCGTATAAGGCCTTGCGTGTCAAAAAAGGATACTTTGGGAAAATTCCAGTTTGTCCTAATTAAAACTATTTAATATTTATAGTATGCAAATGCAGTATTTAACTTTTTCCTATGGCGTGCCAAACAAGGAACATAATAAGTACTATACATTTCAACGATTTACTAGAAAACCAAAATCACCAGATAAACATAAAAACGAAATTAGTGATATAAATAATGAGCCAATTCTCCTCTACATGGGCGCAAATAATTTTTAAAGGAGATAGTTAAAGCTTAGTTGGTAGGTAGGCCTTAACGCCACATTAACAGTAATGCCGTTAAAGAAAGAAACAGAAAAATATGCAAAAGTAGCGAGACAATTACAAATACACACGTGCATTACCCGGGATTCGAACCCAGAAAACCTCGTACCATATGCTAAAGTGTAATCAATTGCATTACGGAGGTAGGATTCGTAGTATCAATTTCGGATGTAATCTGTCTAATATTTTGTATTTAAGGGTAACATTGAAAATATGTGTCTGAGCTGATTATGCACTTAACTTTACATTGCCTATCATAGCGCTACTTGCGTGATTATTTTTTAAGGCAATCCGTAAGGTTTCAAAGGTATTGTACAAAAACTTTATTTTCACTCATCCAAAGTTTGTTCAAGTTTATTCGAGGTTAATAATTTATACTGACTTCAATTCCATAAAGGACTACGTTTTTCAAGTCAGAATAATATGAAAAATTTCTAGAATTTCTGGGACAATAAACTACGTGGAAATACTAGCAATATAGCAGAAAGCAATAACAAATAAGGCCACTCACTCAGAACACGTAAAAAAAATGTTTTATTTATTACGTTAATGAATACTTTATTTCAGAGATTACAAATATATATCACGTTGGCAGTAAACTGCTGTTTTGTTGACACATAATCGCGGACAGGAAAATAAAAACGAAACAATAAACCATCTAACTTGAACGTTGCAATAGCCAGGTGATGAAATGAAAAATTGGTTAACATAGAGTGTTACAATCATGCCAGATTTTATTCTTATTTGCATTCAACAAGAAGAAACTGAAACTAAGATGAAAAAGAAATTAACTTTATGACTATTGAAACATACTACTACTTCTCGTAGTTCACTCCCAACCTAACTGTGAATACTGCAGTAATTGTTCACATTCAAATATATGCAGTTACGGACAGTAATGATTTTTTCACAGGTTTATTTCAAGAGTGCTCATTTCATCGTGAACCATCTATAAAAAGTTTACCCGGTCTTTTTTTCATTGGTGGTTTGCATAGCTCTATGGCAACAGGTTAGAAAATGGCCAAGTAAAAATCATATGGGCTGGACGAACACAGACTAGTAACATATTTCTCAAGTCATACTTCGAGAGAAAGAATTAATGTGAACTATTTTTTTTTAATGATTTCTACTTATATATGCACTGATAGTTGGTTACGCTATATAAAACTTTGCCGTTTAGAATACGTAGTAATTCCAGCACTGAACACATTATTCACGCACAGACACGTTGGGTATGGCACCATTATTTTGACTCGCTTAGGACATGAAAGCCTTTCATAAAATTACAGTCTCAGATTATAAATATTTTACAATAGTATAGACATTTCTTGAGTGTTTATGTGTTTCTCGGACACTATTTTATAAAAAAAGGTTAGGCCTTCTTGAAAGTTAGCACTTTAGGGTTATAGACGAAAGCAAAACGGGAAAATTTTTCTTGCTCGTACGATCCTTCATATTCCATAAATGCCTCTTAGTTGCTGCGAGTATTTAATTTTTGGTATTTACGGCAATCGATAAAAATGCTTCATAATTAAGTCCATATATTGAAAGATTTTTTGCATACTCATGCGAATTTATTTTTCAAGATAGAGAGGTAGAACATCTTCTTTTATTGTAAACTAAAGTCAAAGCGAAGAATATGAAAAACATACGTAACAAGACATAAGCCCGATGAAGTACTCATTCTTCTCACGAACAGACAATCTTGTAGTTTTTCTTCGGATAGTGTAAGCAGGAAAGGTCTCACAGTCCTCTGTCCACTGAAGGCGTGATTTGTTCACCGGCTTCTGCGCACAATCCAGATTGCTACATGCCATGTATTGCAATCGCAAAAGAAACGTAATTCTTCAATTGTTTCCACTGCAGCATGCTACGTAATAAATTCACGAAATTTTCTTGTTTCTAATAGTAATTTAATACCCGAGTGGTGGAATTTCAAACATTCCGAGCAACCAGAAGAACAGCTGATATCGATAGTAACAACGACTTACAATACTCCAAAATTTATAAGTAAAAAACACGTAACAATGTGTAATGTAGAATTGCACGTACTTTATGGCAATAATAAATTTCTGCTTTCACACTAACCTCTACTAAAGTACTTCGTTGTTGCTTCCGCAGCATACAATTTAGGCAACATCATGTCGTCCTGCGTCACAGGAGTATTGATAGAACATTTCGGCTGGGAGTTCGTCTTCTACTGCTACGGGTCACTCAGCAGCCTCGCCTTGATATTGTGGTTCTTCCTAGTACACGACTCACCTACAACACACCCATGGATATCGGAAGAGGAGAAAGAGTACATCTGCTCGAGGATCAAGAAAGTAACCGAAGTAAGCCCGTTGGTTAGACATTTCTTCATATTTAAATGGTACAGGCTGTTCACGGTAAAAAGAGCAATTTCGAAAGCCCTCCTTAAGATATACTCGCATGCACATTATGTATTCCTCCACCATATGAAGGGTACAACGGAAAAAAATATGAATGTCCATATCTGCTAGTTTTGAGTAAACTGCAATCGAAGCTATAAATTCCCCCCTCCCTCCCCCCAAGGAAGTGTTACTTCTGAGGCAGATAATTTCGGACTCTCCACTATTTTAACCGTTATGCTTTGGCATGCCAACACTCTATCATATGCCACAATAATCTCATTTTCCGTAAAAATGGACAATCATACTTTTTCCCTTGTGCACTTCATATGTACAGTTAACATTGTCATTTGCCTGATCACTTTATTCATGCGTCATTCAAGCGTAGGGCCACCTGCTCTCCGTGAAAAGATTTTCGCCGAGTTTATACTCCCGAGTCCTATGGCATACATGCAGTTTTCCTTTGATTATAGGCCACATGTTTTTGTCATGAGAGAGTTTCTTACCTGACTGGGCCAACAAGAATTGCGTAGCCCCAACACTGACTGTCCGTGATTCGCGGGCAGACACCTGCAATGCGGTACAATCGAAATCATTTCATTACGATATTGGATCTGAATCCTAGTGTTTTCGAGTACAAGTAGTTCTGAAATGTTTTCGCGGAAAAAAAAAAAAAAAAAAAAAAAAAAGGTGGCCCTAGCCAAGCGAAACTGCGAAATTATTTGAAGAAGTAAATATTTTATAAATTTACTGATTCTTACACTGTAGTGCATTAAAAAATCAGAAAACAAATCATTTCAGTTTCCAGAAAAGTTTACCTAACACTTTTAATTTAATATTAATACTTGGAAGTACTTACCAACTTTACCAGGCTCTTATTTGTTCATTGTATGCATATGTATTAATTTACAACATGCTATGTCTTTGTGAGACTCCAGTGAATGCAATTTAGTTACTCATGCCCTTTTTTTTACCATTGCTTTTAGAGTTCAGAATTTCCCTATGTACGGAGATTAACTTCGATTCAATCACACGTAAAACTTGGGCACACGTCTTTGAAGTCTATTTGTTTACTAAACCACAGTATTACATTTATATTTATAAGTCACTAATCACTAACGACAGAGACAACACATTTACATTAGTTGATTACTTTTGAAAGCTCTACCTATTTGATTATTTCTGTATTTGCAGAACGTTCGGAAATTAAAAGCCTAAACTGCGGATGTGATTCCTTACGAAAAATAAAGTCGAAAATATACTGGACACCACATACCTAAATAGAATATTAAAGAAGACATAAGCCTGCGAAAATTGAGTTTTGAAAACGTATTTTCGCTGAATGCCTTGTACGTTCTGCCAGCGGTAGGAATGGCGGCGATTTACTCACAGCACGTTGCACACGGTTGAATGGGACACGCCCATTTGGCGCGCTGTGGAGCATGTACTAGTGGAGGGCACGTCGTTGATGTGCAGACGTATCACTTCCTCAAGCCGAGGACGGCCAGCATTACGCATGTGTGTCTGTTACACGGGAAGCATAACTCACCTTTTTGCTGCGGACTTAATAGGCGTTGTATAATGCATCCGGCAAAAATTCGTTTTCGAAACCCAATTTTCGTAGACTATTATCTCCTGTAATATTCCGTTTAGGTTTATGGTGTCCTATTTATTTTCGACTTTATTTTTCATACATTCCGTAGAGTGAAAATAATTCCATTAATTAAAAAATTAACACTGGCATTGACTAGAATACAGGCGTCGATCGACTACCAATGTGAATATGTTAAAAAACATAAATGTTTACTAAAATTTCAATCATTACGTAAATGTTTGTAAATCAATGCGTAAGTGATTGTAGTAGTGACAAACCAAAACATTACACTAAGGGCGGTATTCATAAACATATATTGAGCTCTAGCTTCAGCAAGATAATCTTATCTGGTGTCTCAAGTCCGTATTTACATTTCATGAACATCGCTTGAGCTTGTCGCAAGCACAGGCAAACAAGGCGGTCTTCATGAAGACTGTCTTATTTTTGTGCGCCTTAAGACTGAATATTTCTGTTTCATAGTTACTGCTTGCGATCACGATTTCGAACCACGTTCCATAGTCATTGAGACCTTGATTAAGGTGGCAAATAAGCTCGTCTTCGCCAAGTCCACTGTAGAGGTGACTTGAGAATGTGCTTTTTTAAACGGCGGACGCTGATTGGATGGCTTCATAAGTCGAACTAGCGAAGATTTCTGCAAAATGGCGATAGCAAAACATGTCTTAGGTTGAGATTAATGATTTAATTACGCATTTGGACGAAAATCTAAATTGTTCTGCTCTGAGAAAGTTTTTACAGAACTGTAATTGTACAGATACCATTAATCTTTGACTGTAATTCGAATAGTAGAACATGAGTTCTGCTAATTACAAAGTAGAAACCAGATAGCGCTAAAATCAATACAACTTATTTACCTGAAATTGTTTTTTTTTATGTAATAATAATTTACAATAAGCATTCACGTAAGTGACAATAAACAAAATATAATCATTCATACTGTGTTAAATTGAAAATGAAAGTAGAAGTTTTGTAAATATAAATATATTATACACGGAATATTTTTAATGAAAAGGTTATATAAAATGTCTTGGCCCTATATTTGGTTATTGGTCCGTTCGCCACAGCTGATTCCAAGGCAGCCACTAAATAGTTATCCCCGCAAACAACTGCAGGGCTTGTGGCGACGTGCGGCTCTCTGCTGCAGTGGTAAGAGACCTCCCCTGCGTCCACCAATCAACCACCCCCCCCCCTCAACCGAAGCTCCGTGCACTTGCAGCATATTGCCGTAGATATGCTCTGTTACAGCCCATGGCTACAGAGATTGGCCGCTGCGAGGTAGCACAGCACTAAGTTTAGACACATATGTCCCCGAGGATATAAGTTATTATAAGAAACTTATGCTATTTTTAACTTAGTTTAATTAATAACCCCTTTATTTTCACAGTCTGTACCGTCTCTTACCGGACATCAAAAAGCAGAAAGTGTTGGCGTAACTGACACTTACTTGCAACTCACTTTCTTTGTCTTCGTTTTTCAGGTTCTACAGGGGAATCGGGGGGAAGCTGCCCAATAGCGCCACTTCCTCCACCAGAGAGGTGTGCAAGCACCTCTCTGGTTACAAGCCAAGCCAGTGTCTCCCTCCAATTATCAAGGCAAAGGTCAAATGAAGTTCCCGTCCCCTCTCTAATAGCTTTTTCATCTCTTACTAACACGAGCATGTTCCACACACACACGCACACTGTCTCCCGTAGCATTTCTATTTAATACATGAATGATTTTGTATTCTATTCTGTCGATTGGGTATTTACGGTGTCTATGCCTGTTTTCCCCAGTCTCTTCTAGTGATATCTTAGCTATAAGTACACTCAGGGAGGTAGTCATGGCCCCAAAGTGCAGGCATTGGCTGCCCAATCCCTCTTTGCCGCGATGTATGGCTCCTTGCATGATTTTCTATCCCTGCAGGCGTAAGGGGTCTAGTCCTGAAATGCAACAAAATCCCGTCCTACTCACCGGGCTTTAACTTAATACTTAGTTATAGGGTAGTTAGAAAAAAATTATTTGTTTATTATTCATTTTCGTCCAACAGTTATGCTCTCTATGGTGTGCTGAGTTATTATCTGCGTAATTTTGTAAACAAATCACAATAGTCATAAAGTTTTCTCTACAAGGAACATGGGTTGTGTGCCTTTTTTGAAATATATTTCTAAATAGTTTTTTCTCTGTTCTCCGTTATGAATTCATCACATTTGTTTTCTAGAAGAAGAAAAAAAGATTGTACGTACACTTCTCACTAAAATAAGTTGCAATATAAGCCTATCATTTGTAATATTGCAGATATATGTTTTCCTGATTTTACAAGAAAGCTGTTTGTGGTTATAGAAATGATTTTCTTTGTAACTGGGCTTGCAAGGATTTTTTTTGGTAAAAGTACAAAGAATTGTTTACATTGTAGTAGAGGACGTATACCTATGGACGGAGTTGGTCGATCGTGCTTGCAGGTGAAACTGGCAGTGCCGTGGGCGAAGATAGCGCTGTCGCCGGCTGTGTGGGCGTACTTGTCCATATCCGCTGCCTGCACCTGGACCTACTTCGTCATGGCCACCGAGCTGCCGACCTACCTCAGGAGCATGCTGCACTACGGCACCGCCGAGGTGAGCTTCTCGCACTCGCTGCTGCTCGCCGCGCTCTGCTGGCTGGCCTGCCCGGCTTACATTCCCGGCGGGCGGGATCACTGAGCGGCTTGCGCGTAGAGATGATGTCGCTCCACACGCCCCGGTCGGCGTCGCCCGTGACGCTTTACACATTTTCCATTCGCTAACCCAATCATCCACCCCCCCCACCCCCCCCGTCTCCCCTCGCTAGACGACTGCCTTAATCTATAGGCTGTTCGTGGTAAAATGAGTACTTTTGAAAGCCCTGATTAAGATCTACTTGTATGCACGCTGTGTATTCTTCCGCCTTATGTAAAATTAACATTGCCATGGACCTCGTCGCTTTCTTCATTCCTCGGTTAAGTAAAACTGTTAAGAAATTATTAGAAAAATGAATATTTTAAAAATCTGCTAATTTTTATACTTCGACGTTTTAAAAAACCAGAAAGCGATTGACATAATTTAAGTTATCACAAATGGTTACCTAATATTTTTTATTTGACGTTAAGATATGGAACTACTATCCCCTCCATCCTTACCAACTTTACTGGGTGCATGTCACTCAGTGGGCCCGTTAAAATATATGCAGGTAGGAGCAGTGAATTTTTTCTAAGGTTGATTTAAAAAATGCTCAGTTTATCGTGAACAGCCTTTACTTGGCCTGCCGCATGTAGTGGTAATAACGGAAGCGATTATACAGGCTGGGGTGGAATTAATTTGACTAACTTCGTGGGGTGATTACTTGTACAAAATCAAATGTTAGATATTCCGGACACTTTCTACCTAAATTTAATATTAAGGGAGTTATGAGTCATCAAAAGCAGAGATTTTAGAGCGATCCTCTCGTTGCAACTGCCCAGGAGCCACACTTTTAGTGTCAAACGCACACGAAACTCTCGGCGGTAGCGATACAGTTCCAGGCGCTTGAGCGAAACCAACACTTAATCCAGGGAATCAAATGTTGAATACCACAAGAAACAAAGAGGCAACTTCAGTTATGTAAGTTTATTAATACAGAATGTCAGGTAATGCACGGATACGGACTGCACCACACGAATTTATGGTCAAACGTAAGTACAAAATATTCTTCGTTTAAAACGCGCAAGGGCCTTAGTTTACGAGAAAAAGTAAATAAAGTGACTTTACTCCACGTTAAGCACGGTGCACTTGATCAGTATACGAAACGTCGAAACGTCATAACGGATGATCGAAGTTTGCTCTACCCATAGCAATGAATTTTTTCGCATGTTGGATGCATTCAACATGCATGGAGCTTGGCGGCCGGATGCATCCATGGCCACTTCCATGTCCCAGTACTCACTGCATGTGAACTCCATGGCCTCTTTGGCACTACTGAACTCGGTTCGTTCCTTGCCGTATGTCTTACGACGACACATTAATTGCAGCATCGTCACGTCACCTCGCCTTTATCTAATTGGAGTAGTACAGGAATGCCGGTTCGAGCGCAGCCCGCGACCATCAGAAAACCAACAGCAAATTGAATGCCCAAACCATCAGAAAACCATCAGAAAAAAATTACCGTTTGTTTTCCTGATCCAAAACACCAGCTGCCGATTCGAGCGCAGCAGCAAAAAGTGACTGCAAAAGTTGTGATAGAGTGCAACCGTAAAAAGTGGCTGCAAAAAGTTGCGTTTGGGAGCAGCCCCCCAGTTAACAGAAAACCAACAGCAAATGAAATGCACGAGCCATCAGGAAAACATCAGTTGCCGATTCGAGCGCAGCCCCAGTTATCAGAAAACCAACAGCAAATTAAATGCACGGATCATCAGAAAATCAACGGTAAATTGAATGCTCTAGTCATCAGGAAAACATCAGCTGCCGGTACGAGTGCATCCGCAAAAAGTGACTGCAAAAGTTGCGTTAGAATGCAGCCTAAAAAAGTGACCGCAAAAAATTGCGTTTGGAGCATCTGCAAAAAGTGACCACAAAAGTTGCGTTAGAGTGCAACCGCAAAAAGTGACTACAAAAAGTTGCGAAGAGCGGCTCGAACCCAACAACTTATGAAACTTTCCGAACTTACAATCGGACAGACCTATCCCATAGACCATGCTGAAATATCTGATACACGATATGAATACAAAGTGGTAATTACTTCTGGCAATCTTAAAGTAACCTTGCCAGACAGATATCTTCAGATTTTCTGCGAAAAAAGTTTTAGATGGTGTTAATCGTGGTGGTATAAATTTTGCATATGATGGAATGGAGGATTGGGGTGCTAAACAAAGGCATTCTATTAAGTTTTTAAAAGAGTATATAATCGTCGTATTAGACACCAGTTGATTTTTATTTATGCTCATATCTGTATAAAGTTTGAATGGTTATCCAATCATTAAAACACAATTATCGCTCTGACTTCGGCAATGTGCTACAACATAGTCTAATTAAAAATTTAGACACACGACTCCAAATTCGACACATTAAAGTAGCCGAAACATTGAGTTCTTTCATTACACTTTCTATAAAAATATTATTAATCTTTATTACACAAAACTTTAATATATAGAATATGACTACTTCCAACCGAAAAGTATTTACGGCTTCATCTCTAATACCACAGTTCTTTCAGACAAATCAAAGTTAATTAACTTACCTTTTCTATCCCTAATTTCACCTATTATTTCATTAACTTGATTTGTTTGCACGGGGAAAAATAATGGATAAGCTGGTTCGTAATAGATCGTGTCGCCAAATCCAAATGTTGTTCTTGATTTAAAAGTGGCAATTATGGTAGTTTCTCTATGGTTATTTTCATCATGTTTTAATATCATCCCATTTACTATATTACAGTGTATATTTATTGTTTTAATGGGGCAAATTTTGGAATTGTATTGCCATAATGATCCACATTTACTTTCAGAGTTTTATTTTCTACGAAACCCAAAAATGTTCATATTGAACCCCGTTTTCCAAACTGTAATTTACGTATACACATTTTGCTTTCACTCTGTTTGTTATTTTAACCAGCTCGAAAGATATATCATTTTCTTTCCCGCCCATTGAATCTACACTAACTGAAAAAATTGCTTTTATAGTTTTTTCAAGATCTTTTAAGCTATATTGACCAACTGGAATATAAATTGCTGATTCCGTATCATTATGGCCCACAAAATATAGCTTATTTCTCCCAGAGGTTAGATAAGTAGTATAAAACTGAACTAAAGCCAATGAGAGTCCCTCTATCTCTAAAGGGTAGTGTAGTCTCTTCTTCAACACTGATTTTTTATCTGTTAGTTTGAATACTTTACTCATTTATTACATTATTAAAAATCTATTAATAAATGAGCAAGAAACATGTAGACTAGGATATTAAAATAAGAATACCAGACAAGACAGTATCGACAAAACGTCACGAAGAATTATGAGATAATAATATTAGCTGTTTGATTGTGGGCCCTAGTAACTGTGGGAAAACTACACTTATGATAGATAATTTTATATATATGCTCAGGGATGGTTGGACTTTGGTACTCTCTATGTATGTTGAAAAATTCTGGACCAACCAAAATATACCAATTTAAGTAAGATATAGATATAGCATCAAAATTATTTAATGAACCAATAGCATACTTCTTTCCATTAAATGAAGATATGGTTGATGTAAATGAATGTCATAAAGAGTCTGTAGTTGTTTTCGATGATATCATACCTGAAAATCAAAATATGTTAAGGGATTACTTTACTCGCGGTAGACATAAAGATATTGATTGCTTCTATTTAGCTTAGACATACTCAAAAGTACCTAAGCATCTTATAAAAGACAATGCTAATTTTCTTTGCATATTCAGACAAGACGATACAAATCTTAAACATATTCATAGTGATTTTGTTGGTGGTGATATGTCTTTTGAGAAATTTATTGATATGTGTTCAAAATGTTGGAATAATGAATATGGTTTTGTTACAATATATATGACTCATAAGTTAAATAATGGCAAGTACTGTAATAAAATTAAAGACTTTTCAAATTCTTAGATTGTAAGTTTTGTTTTTAATGGAAACACTTCCATTAAAAACTAACATAATCTCATCTTTTTAAAGGTATTCGTATACCATGACTATTTAAATAAACACAATTGTACCTTCGGGTACATTGTGGGCTTTTAGTATTTTAAAATATATCATATCATCAGGGTGCACTGCAAAAGTTTTATGCATGTCAATTTTTAACCATTCATGATAACAGTTGATAACACTTTTATATTTTTCTGGTTTTATTTTTATTTCGACTATAGTTTAATCTCTCATTAAAAAATATATTCTATTCGGTTATAAAAGTAAAATATTCTTTCTTTTGAATTGTATTTCCCAACTAAACGAATAATGTTAATTCTGTTTTTCTGATAGTACTCTAAATTGATTGCGTCCATAGGTGCAATGGGATTTCCCACATGTCTTAGAATTTTTTTTTCAAAATCTATATTATTAGCTACTTCCAAGTAAGTAATAAAGGCTTTATCCAATGATCTTTTATTTCATGTCAGTGTGGTTATAAAGCTGTTGAATTGTGTGTTGGAAACAAAATTATTAGGACTTACATTCTCATCATTGTTCATGCATTATTTAATTTGATCTTCATTCCAAGAGCTCATTAATGCATTTCCGCATATATCCATTGTATATTAATATTGAAATAATTTTTGGAAATTTCAAAATTATGTGAAAAGAGATTAAGCACAATTGCACACAAATGACCACAAGTTACTTGATTGAAATTTTGAATTCTATCATCGTTATAAAATATATTACTTCCGATATATGCTATTACTTGTCGGGGTGGATTTCTGCCAAATTAATGAAAATAATATTTGTTGTTTGCTTTTTTCCAATAGCATACCCAGTGTGTACCGGAGTTTGTTGAAACATCTAGATTAACAATCCCACATTCATTATCAAGTGGCGTGTTAAGTAGCCCATCGATCATAAATACACCCCAGAAATTTTTAATGTTTAATTTTTTAACCATTTGATAAAAATCAAAGTTACTGAATGGAGTTTTTTTTTTTTTTTTTTTTAAACATTCTTGCCCCACTTAACTTTCTTCAATACCTTGCCATATTCCTCCATAGCTAAATTATGTATGCGTTGTTCTTCCAATTCTTTGTTTTTCTTCTTGGCATTAATTACTGATGTAGCGATATATAATGCACAACCAGCTATCGCTCCTAGAGCTCCCAATGCTGCGAAAATTAAGGGTAAAAACCCACCCTTGTGAACTGTCAAACCATTTCCAGTTTTCATTTCTTTGGACATTTTCTTAAGCTGAGGAACTGAAATTGTGATAACCATCCCTTTGTCCTCTTTTAGTTTTTTGTTTTTACGATCCAGTTGGTCTTTCGTTAGGAGAGAATCAATATTCAAACCCTTCAACTTCTCGTTGGGAACTTGAAATACAATGTTTTTTACTTTCAATTTTTATAACCAATATTTTATCATTTTATTTAAATTCCCCAGCCAAGCTTACGTTTAATAAGCACTGCAGATGCAGTAACACCAGCTCACAATCTCTCATTGTGATCAGTGTCTGAAGTTAACAATCTTTTGAATGCTTTCTTTTCTAGTTCTTTATCAGCTACATGTTTTTCAGCTAGATCTTTAAGATGATGATAAGTTATACCATGTTCCTTTGCAGCCACACCTACCGGATTAATGGATTTATCGCCACGCTCAATTCTCTCTTTTAGTCTGGTACCCGGGCCTAAGTACTGATAACCAAGCGCGTGCAACTCAAAAGGTAGCAAATTTATTATGCCATTGAGTAACCCATTTCCGTGATGCTCTGACTCCCAAAAAGTATGTGGTATTATGTTTATCATTCATATCAGATATGGTATAACTTTTGGATTATTCACAACAAAGTCACTAAACATGCTGTTGAGAATATTCATTATTCCAATTTTTTAATTGTAATAGTTATCATTTCCAGCATTCTCTTCGCCATAAAAACCAGAAGTCGATCAATAAGCATCCTAACATCATCCATCCGCATGTATTCTTTGGTATAGTCTGTATATTTCTTTATACCTTTCCCCTTTTTAGGCGAGGGCTGTTTCTTTTTAATCGAATTGTAAATAGGTTTAACAATAATTTTATATTTATTCCCTTTACTCGATTTTGGCGTTCCCAAGTTTGGATCATTGTTTTGAAAAACTGCGTTCGTATCTGCTAGGATACAACTATAGTGTTCATAGTCGATTGCAGTGTAGTCGCTCTCTGTTACTTTCTTACTAGTTAGTAATGTCATCAAACCATCGG
The DNA here is from genome assembly GCA_029891345.1 of Dryococelus australis. Lineage (NCBI taxonomy): Eukaryota > Metazoa > Arthropoda > Insecta > Phasmatodea > Phasmatidae > Dryococelus > Dryococelus australis. Next base: position 60,427,537 of record CM056997.1, on the reverse strand, counting down.
TTGCAGTGTATGTTCGACCTTTTACAGTAAATTTGTCATTGATGAATGTTACTTCGGTATCACCAATATACAATTTACCTTTATCAGCCTTTAGCCCAAAAATATCGTCTTTGCAGTCAATCAAGTAATCGGCCACTTTCTTATCAATATATGTTGTTTTGTAGTTAGTTAACTGTCGGATATTAGATTTCAAACGCCCCAACGCTTCGTCATAGCGTTCATCGCCACAGCGTTCATCGCCATCGTCAATGCGTTTAACGCCATCGTTTTAGCATTCATCACCATGGCATTCATTGCCATAGCGTTCATCGGTGCCTGTTTTACCAAACATTTTTCTTTCAGAAGATGTTTCTTTTGGTGTCTGTGGGCAGTCTAAATTCTTAACAGCAACTGGAACAAGTTCTTTTATTAAGTTCTTATTCTCATTTGTTACATGTCTAATTTTTTGTCCCAAATCTTGTATTGCATCTATAAATGGTTGATCGTGTTTTTTATTTTTATCATATTCATCTTGGCGAAATTTTCTAAAAGTTTTAAACTTTTCAATTAACTGTCTTCTTCTCTCTATATTGTTTACAATTTTTGTTGCCTCATTTATTATATAAAATGAACAGTAATAACTCAAATGTATACTGTCTCAAATGCATGAAAAATACACTAGGTTCATATAAACTTACCAATAATTACAAAGTAAGAATTAAATGTGTTTGTAGATGTCATGTTACCTATAATTCGCTATTCACTGGCGGTTGTATAAAAAACGATATTGTAAATGAAATGCATAAACCAATGCAATTCAGTGTTTGACTCTTGTTTCGTCAGAAATATTTCTATTAAGAATGGACGGAATGAAGTGTTTCCCAAAGAGAATTGGAATTTAGACATTGAGAATACATTTTTCGATAAGATGTATATTGCTTACAACGATTTTAGAAATTCAAAGGCTAAACTAGATACTCCTTATCGTAATAATGAACTGCGCTTCAACCCTGAGTCATTTATTGGGAGAAGACCATTGTATGTTATTGATTGTTCTTACAGAAAAACAGCTATTGTAAAAGATCGAACTAATCTGAAACCTGCAGTTGATTTTAATAAAACAATTCCGGCTTCAACTATTTGTAATGTGGTACTTGTAAGCCAAAAAACTTTTTTTTTATGATGTTAAAAGTGAAAGAATCATCGAAGCCCAATAGTACTTAAACATGTATGATTATCCATTAAGAACATTTACTGTTATATAATAGCGCTATAAGAGCGTTTTAAATAAGCTCTGAAATAAAAACCGTCTGAGGTTGTGCATTCTTAAGTTGGGTCCCTCGAGGGACCCCTTGTAATTGTGGCAATGGCTTCTTATTTCGAGACGAGATGTCGTCTCGAAACACTACTCGATCGTACGATCGTACGCTGATATGCGTACGATATCAGCGATGAGGCAACAGATTGTCGGACTGAAGCAGTTACCTATCGACGTGATGGGTAGTTGCGCTTTCATGAGGTTGTACATCGTTATGGGATTAATGTTGTCGAGCGACAGTAGCACATGCATTTCAGGGTACTCTTGCCTAAGCACATCGAGTTGTACACTCACCAGACGCTTTTCGCAACTGATGGCGTAGTATTGGTTTCCACCGATACTGATGAGCACAAACTGGTGATGCTTACCGATATCGCCAGTAAGCGGCAGCGCATAATTGTCGATGCTTACCGATATCGCCAGTAGGGGGCAGCGCATTATTTACTGCCTTAGCCTCGTCCTTTTTGGTAGCTAGATTGGAAGGATTGCTCTATCGCCACCGTCGACGTTTAGTATGATTGTCTGGTTTGTATTTGCGCAATGTCTTTATCCTTGAACCACGAACTGTTATCCTCATCGAAGATGACAAGCACCTCTCTGTTATCGTAGATGAGTTTGCCATTTACGATATTGATGAGCGATTGTATATCTGCGATACATTTCGAAATATCATCTCGAAATACTTACTCCAAGTCGTTCGCCTGAGAACATTCCTTTAAGCTCGGGAACGATTTCATGCATACGATACTGTCAATCAAGTCAGCTTGTATCATCTCCGTGATGAAGTAGTTACCTACAGCTTAAATGGGCAATTGCTCTTTCATAAGGTTGTACAGCATTACGGGATTGGCGGTATCGAGAGGCAGTAGCATGTGCATATTGGGATATTCTTGTCTAAGCGCATCGATACGAGCAAGTACTATACGCATTTGACATCTGATGATGTAGTAACAGATACCACCAGTGTAGATGAGAACGAACTGATGATGTTTAACGATATCTTCCATTGGCTGTGGCGCACATTTATCGATAATGGTGCTAGCCGCTATAAGCTTCTTGTTCAAGCCATCCAGTACCGTATTTGAACTTTTGATCGGCCCTGTACGCATCGTGTTTGCGAATGAACGGCAGTACTTCTTCGTACATCCAATCCTGGAATTTTTCAGCCGCTGCAATTTTTTGATTTCATGATCAACGCGTACAAGCCTGGTTCATTGATAAATATGGTATGTGGCTGCATATTCAAAGGGGTGAGAGAATCGCTCAAGCCTATATCCACATATGATTGCCCTTAGCTTCTCTCTAACATGTTCTCTGATGCTTCTTGCGGATTCGTGTATTCCAAAATCAGCACAACGTCTTTAGCCTTGCACCACGGATTGCCACCTTTATCCCCGAATACATACACCTCCTTATTGGCGTAGACGAGTTTGCCATTACGATGTCGATGACCTATTGCATTTTATTATACATATGATTTCCTTTAAGCTCACGCACGATATCAGCGATAAGGTTCTTCGTGATCGGCAACTGCTCTTTCATAGTGTCACTTATTTGCAATTTTGTAGTGTCCCCATGGTAGTGTAATAATGCCATTTTTAAGAACAAATCTTTTATCATCTTCGGGGCTTAATGCTTTTTTCCTCATCTCAATCACATAGAGTTCATGTTTCTTACTTCTAATAAGATTCATACTTTTGTACAACACTTTTTTTTTTACCAAACAAACACATTTTGTAGTCACCAAAACTAATCTCATTTCTGACTACAGCGTTTTTCATACCCTTTGCTCTTTTCTTTACACCACCCTCCACATTTATTGCATACATTTTCGTTTCCAACCAATAAATTCTTCCATTATTTTTCCATTATATTCGTCTTTCATTTTGCCAATAATCTTTTTGTTAACAAACGGTGTACCATATGGATTATCTTTTCTATAGTCAGAAGTATCAAAATGGTCGACCATTTCTTTCATGTCTGTGTAGAAGTCTGGCGTTTTTATATAATAGATGTACGAATCAGTGGCTTGGTAGCACAGATCAATATTTTTCCCATACTTTGGCTTCATTATATTTTAGTGAAAATCATACATTAAGATATTCGATAGATCGAGTATACTCATCCCAACATAAATGGGTTTGTTAAAGCACAGTTTTGTTTTATTCATATGAACTGCAACCAAAGAGTTCGTAAATATAGTCCTATGTTTAAAGTTTGGTTTAGCCACTATTTTATTCATTTACTTAGAACTTGTGCACAACTGTATATCCACTCTGTTTATAATATTCTCCATTGTTTCCCCAAAAACGGAATTGTTCATTAATTTGTACAAATCTTTTTCAAAGTCATTTGTAGACTTTGTTCGCATATTTGTGTTTAGATCAATATAGGACTTGAGCCAATCTGAGTGATCAAACTCCAGAACTCTATGGATCTTTTTCAACTTCATTCCGAGAGATAAATATTGCTTAAGATTTACATAGTGTAATACATATTTCTCTTTACCATTCAGGCTAGTCAAGAGTTTGGGGATTTTTGAACCTTCCGGTATTTTATTCTCTGGTGCCAATGACAGATCTTTGTGGAGATCGTGTAGTTCATGTGGGTATTCCAAATCTACTTCCAATATATACCCTTTGCGAGTATCATCTTCTATTTTTGTTACATCTATAATTGTATTTGCCCACTTAAACCCACGATAGGGCAAATACTGACTCATAGCCCATCCATATAAGTTATTAACATCCAGATATGCAAGATAAAAGATTTCCTTTGTGCTGTCATAAGCATTCATGTATTTATTATTTGTTTTAGCATATCGCTTACAACATTGTGAAATTCTACCACGAACACCTTTTTCTATCACCAACATCATGTCGTAATCTGTTAATAATTCTAGTTCTATTTTAGTGTGTTTGAGCATAGCATCCCACGCTAACCCTGGGGCTGTGAAATACCATGCTGGATCTAGCTTATATGTTTTGTGACACACATCTCTAAAATTTTCCATTATACCAGACAATATCAACACATCAGATTTGTTATAGAGTTATGTGTACTCTCTTAGAGATTTTATGTTAAATTCTTCCCACACCCTTCTCGCAAATTCGTAATCTTCGTCTGTAAGGCCGCATTTATTGAGTTTGTTGTAAAATACATCTTTGGATGGAAGCGATGTCTCACAAAAATTTTCAGCACTATCCATGTAGTCATATGGGTAGACACCTTTTCTTGTAACAAAGTCAAGAAGTTCATTGGAAAAATACTTTCACGTTTCTCGGAATTGGCTTCTGGAAAAGTTGCTAGAGAGTTTATCGATACTACTAGCCATAAATTTAAATGAGTCAATAAATCTAAGGTTTACACTTCCAAATACGTGCTTCATAAAAGAAATATATTTTTCTTCGTTGTTGGGAATTAGATCAATCTTATTTTCATCGATGCCAAGATCTTTTATGAATAAATGTGTGTCATAGCCAGATAGATTGTGTATAAACACTGGGACAAAACATGGATTTCTATACGATAAGTTACAATCTCTGTGTTCAGCTCCCCTAAATTTCCCCGTAAGATGATCATGATCTCTCACATAATCACTATTCAAAGGTTTTTCTATATGGCAATGGGTAGATGAATCATAAACAATTTGTTCTTTCTGAGCTAGTGGAAGCATTGCTTTTTAATTTGTGTATATATCATCAATAGACTTTGCTTCTTCCATTAGGATTTTAATGAACACAGATGCATCAGGCCCTTCATAAGTAACTGGCAGTTTATAGTACCCATGTTCGTATTTTACGTAGTAACAGAAGCTAATAGGCTCGTGTTTTTAGTATGGTTACGTGTAACATTCGTCGGGGTTTGGTTGGCAAGTTTCTATTTTAGTCAATAAACATTCAAAATTAGCATATGTCACAAACGGAACTCTCAAAGAATGATTTTGGTTTTGAAATATTAATATGTAATTTTTTCCTTTAGATGGTAGTTCAACTCTAACACCATCGTGACCTCGACAGTCTTGTTCGTGATCTTTTAGCTTATTTACAGAGTAGAAATGTTGCAAACATCTATCTCATATAAATATTTTGTGACTATTTTTCGTTACTTGTGATGCGACAAGTCTCGAAAGACTTTTTACCCACCAGTAGTGGTCGTTCTTTTCATATTTGATATAGAGTAGGTTAACGTGCTTATCCGTCTTATTTTTTGTTGTTTTTAATGGGGAGTTTATATATTCCTTACCAACATCTTTTTCTTCGTATGCGTATACATTTATAGAAATCCCACTTCTTTTCTCAATGGTTGGTATGCTATCCAATTTCATTAGAAATTCCAAACCCTTAAGTGCATCATCAAACTCATGTTTGTAAGCTATGCATTTATTCATTCTTTGGGGGGTCTCTTTGTACTTGATGCAATGCAGATAGAAAAGACCACAAAAAAACATTTTTGATATTCGTTCTTAACATTAATTACCGCCTGCTTAGTTTTGAGTCTTTCTGAGAGATCAACATAAGAACTGCCCTTGAATGGCACATATTTATTTATTCGCACTTCTAGTTTAAATATTCTGTTGAGTACCCACTGAGATCCCTTTGCTTCGAATTCTCCCATTTCAGCTATGATTTTCGACATGCTGTTGGTGTAATATTCTTCCAGATTAGTCGATTTCAGTATAATTTCGTTCATTGTTTTAAAGGAGCTTTCTACATATTCAATATTCTCGCAAATTCCCCTTTTGTACTCAGTGAAGAATTTCATGTACACTTTGAATAATTTTTATTGTTTACTAATTAGCCCCGTCACAGTTTCTTTTACATCGTTTAGGAAATGATTTGGATCCTTGTACGCATTCACATTCTTTACAGCATAAGTCTTGATCCTACTTTGAAATGCTGTTATATTTCTTCTACACTGAATATGGTTGTGTTCTTATGAATTTTTATTCTCAAGTGACTTCTTATGATAGACGATTTGTAATAGTGGCTACACGTTTCACATTTCACTTGTTTCTCTCACGGGGGCTTCTGTTTTGTTATTAAGTGTTATGACACTTTAAAAATTTCCCATGCATTTGTTGGTTCATGTGATTTATTACGTATTGGTGTAAGACCTTCGTGCAATATACTTTTAAGATAACTTCTTATGAGAGACGGTTTGTAAAAGTGTTTACAAGTATCGCACTTGACATACTTCTCTTTAGATTTCTTCTTATTTCTTTCCGCAAAGACGCCTTCCTTAAACTTATATTCTTTCCAAACATTGCCAGTTGTGTTAACCTTTTTCATTGCCATGGTCGTCATCATATTAGGCATCGGTTGATTTTTATTTGCGCTCATTTATTATATACAATATTTTATTTTTTACGTATTCAAATTTTCTTGAGCCACTCTTTTTTTGCGGATGCACCCAAATGCAACTAGACATACATATCCAAATTAGACTATGTTGTAGCACATTGCCGAAATCAGAGCGATAATTTTGTTTTAATGATTGGATAACCATTAAAACTTTATACAGATATGAGCATAATTAAAAATCAACTAGTGTATAATACGACGATTATATTCTCTTTTAAAAACCTAATAGAATGCCTTTGTTTAGCAGCCCAATCCTCCATTCCTCATATGCAAAAGTTATACCACCACGATTAACACCATCTAAAACTTTTTTCGCAGAAAATCTGAAGATATCTGTCTGGCAAGGTTACTTTAAGATTGCCAGAAGTAATTACCACTTTGTATTCATATCGTGTATCAGATATTTCAGCATAGTCTATGGGATAGGTCTGTCCGATTGTAAGTTCGGAAAGTTTCATAAGTTGTTGGGTTCGAGCCGCTCTTCGCAACTTTTTGTAGTCACTTTTTGCGGTTGCACTCTAACGCAACTTTTGTGGTCACTTTTTGCAGATGCCCCAAACGCAATTTTTTGCGGTCACTTTTTGCGGTTGCACTCTAACGCAACTTTTGCAGTCACTTTTTGCGGATGCACTAGTACCGGCAGCTGATGTTTTCCTGATGACTAGAGCATTCAATTTACCGTTGATTTTCTGATGATCCGTGCATTTAATTTGCTGTTGGTTTTCTGATGGCTCGTGCATTTAATTTGTTGTTGGTTTTCTGATAACTGGGGGGCTGCTCCCAAACGCAACTTTGTGCGGCCACTTTTTGCTGTTGCACTCTATCACAACTTTTGCAGTCACTTTTTGCGGCTGTGCTCGAATCGGCAGCTGGTGTTTTGGATCAGGAATACAAACGGTAATTTTTTCTGACGGTTTTCTGATGGTTTGGGCATTCAGTTTGCTGTTGGTTTTCTGATGGTCGCGGGCTGCGCTCGAACCGGCATTTCTATTCTACTAATTGGAATACCACATATCTGCTACAATGGTTTTTAGAAATTTCATGGCGTTTCTCTCGTAAAGAAGCTTCTAATATATTTTTACGTAACAGTATTTTATACTTTGTTTTGACCATAGATTCGTGTGATGCAGTCCGTAGTAGCGAATTACCTGACAACTTGTATATGGTACATGCTGTTAACAGTAGGCTTCAAAGATGTCCTCCCCCATCGTCTTTACAGTGGATACAACAGCGTAACATTCAAACCTTTTTTTAGTAGTGCCTATGTGTTAGGCACTCAATCGTTTGCAACCGAATATTTGTGTGCGTTTTAGACGAAAACGGTGTGTCCTGCGCAGTTGCAACAAGAGGATCATTGTTGTTAATGAGGTTGTACTGCTAAATAAACCAGCGTCAATAGTTAATAATTCCTTGCGGTAAAAAAGCTTGCCGGAAAAAAGAGGGCGACTACTCCTGTTATATTCATAACGAGTGATGGTAACAATGAGATATTGATCTTTATGTTGAAAATCCCAATAAGATTAAATCTATTAAATCTATCTCTAGTTTAATATCAATTCGTTTCCGTTTTTTTTTTTTTTAGAAAAAAAAGTTTAAAAATGTTAATAATCAAGGGCTTATATCTCCCTTAATATTCAGTTTAGGTACAAAGATTTGCGCATATTTCCTACTACAGATTTGGCGCAAGTGTTTCCTCTCAAGAAGTTCATCGGTTGTATTCCATCCCACTCTGTATAACAACCTTTTCTCGGGGTCATGAAACTAGCTCCAAAAATGCTAAGGACCATCGTTCTTTTATCTTGTAGTTATGGTTCTTTTATCTTGTAGTACATACTGCTGACACTTAACTGAGCACTTATTAAAGCCTTGTTAACGATATACTTTCCCCTTACCATCCACCATATGTAAATATTTACATCTCCATCGGTCTATTGACTTAATTCAAGCGCCAGTCAAGAGATAACATGAAATTGTTAGCTACCTTAATTACTTTCTAGTATGCCAACTCGTTCTGTAATATTTAAAAAATAAAACTACAACTTTATCTGAATAGTTTATTCTGCACTGTCAACCGAGAACTTTTGAAAGCAATGCCAAATATATTTCTCTTTATCATATGTGGAATTACCATTGCCACTGACCCTCTCACTTTATTCATGGTACAATCAAGAGCATCTATGAAACCTGTGAAATTTGTAAGAATATAAATGTGTTAAAGATTTGCCAATTCTTACTACGTTATGCTTAAAACTGTTACATAATATTTTTAATAAATCCGGTGACCACAAATGTAATAGCTACATTTTCAATACGACGTGAATATCTGGGTCTACTTTTCGTATTTTGCTGCCAACTTAAATGGGAACATGAGACTCAGTGTTTCCATTAGAATACACGTAGTTAGGGGCACATACTTTTTTTTCATAGATTGATTTCAAAAGTGCTTAGTTTACCGCGAACCACGTCTAGTAAAAGTCAACATTAAAATCGTGTGACATTCGTAACCAAGAGTTGAAGGAATTTAACGGCGAAAATTTGCAAAGGGGGCACCCAGATAAAACACACCACCATTTACCCCACGTGAGTAAAACCGAGCCTCTTGCCCGCCTAATATCTAGCCAGTCATGATTACAGCGATAAAAGCCCGTTGGATCACTCAGGTCATTTTTTTGGTGACTGAATAAACAAAACGTCTTGAAACTATTTGAATACGGGATTTTGGGATGCTATCAACTCCACTGTCCAAACATAACTGATTTATTTACATTACAGCTCATTACAGAAAAATAAAATTAACAATTTAGAGGAGAAAAAGTGTGATTAAAAATGTTCTGAAACACGTTAGGCAATAATCCACCATAGTTAATTGCTGTCCAGTGCATTTACTGCCTTAATACACACATAACTCATGTATAAATCTATTACATCAGTTTCTCACGTGCTTTACTCTGGAAAACCAATCTTAGCACATCACTATTTTAAAATAAATAGTATATTAATTTGAAAATTACGTAACATCTTATCCATTCCGATTTCAGTTGAACACAGGACTGTGGCAAACATTACTTCCTGGCGTGTTCGTTGCAGTCTTGGAAATATATTTATCAAAATTGTAGTCCTGAATATTTATAAGTCGAGGAATTTTGTTGAGAATTTTTCCGTTTTTTACGAAGTGAAATGCAGTTGTGACCACTTCGGTGAAATTCCGTTGTAAATTAAATTGTTTTATGCAAAGCACGATCTAATAAACTATTTCCAGGAATGGTTTTATTGCCCAAAACAAATCTCTCTGCTGAAGTTCAAAGTGTGAGAGGTTAAAGCGAAACGTTTGAAAAATCTTGTAAAATTTCTTGTAAGTCGAAAATACTTGCCACAAGCACTCCGTTGGTATCCTGCTACTAGCATCTCTGGTCCTCTCCCAGTAGTTACCCATTAATACTGTTCATTCAACTCTTCTTTTAAGGTCATGATCCTTCATTTCTATAGCTTTTGCGAGAATTAATTTTTTGTGCCCAAACGGGAGCCGATATTGTAAAATCCTCTTACAAATTTGTTGCAAATTGTTTTAATTACGTAGCATAATTTTTTTAACACAAAAACGGTATAATTTTAACTAATTATTGAATAAACAAAATTTTCGTTAATTTATTAATTGGGTTAAAGTATACACTTTCTTGTTTCGGAAAAATTAGATAACATAATAATAACTATTTGTAACAAAATTGTAGGAGGATTTTACAATATCTGCTCCCGTTTGGGTAAAAAAAAAAAATTAATTCTCGCAAAAGTTGTAGAAATGAAGGATCGTGACCTTAATAGAACTTTAGGAGTGAAATACAAAGAAATCAATAGTGTCCTCAATGATTTTAAAAATTCGGACAGCTTTCGAGTTTTGCTTGTCCTACTCGATGTTCCTTGGATTATACGACACTGGCATGTGCTTATTTTATCTCTGTTGTTATCGTACTCATGCGAGCGTTCCCTGCACCGCCCCAGCAGCGATTTTAAATATCTGATTTTCTGCATTGGTGGTGGGATTGTCGAGAGAGTGGGTAATAAATACAAACCACAATAAGTGTTTCGAATAGTGTCGTGAAGTGTAGTCGGAGATATCCCGTGACCCATTCTGCTAGGCACTTCCTGCATTGGCCTCCCAGACACTGCACATAAGATGGCGTATATGCATGGCACACATGATGTAGGGAGGTAAGGCGAAACCTATTATGCGCGTGACGTCAGCATAGGGACACACTTCACTTACCAGTATCGCACGCTATGTAACTTCATGCGACGTTTGCTTTTGGAGTTTCTGTGGCTACGAGTTTGCACCTTATACGGGTATCAAGTGTATCAATTCACGGTTATCCCAGGCAGTTTTACCGTCAAATGTAACATGGGAAATACAAATATACTTGACGAGCGTCGCAGAAAGGAAACACACGTGTTAAAGGTTATTCACTATAAAGTGAGCACTTTAGAAACGAACCTTAGAAAAAAGTCACCGCCCCTGCATGCATACATTTTAATGGACTGACGTTCGTCCCGGAAATTTGGTAACGATGGATGGAAAGTAGTTCCATATTTTAACGTCGAATAAAAAGTGTTAGGTAAGCATATGTGATAACTCATATTTATTTATTTCGCTTTCTGTATTTGTAATGCATCGAAGTGTAAAAATGAGCAGATTTGTAAAGTATTTACTTTCTTAATAATTTTTCAGTTTCATTTGACCGACGTATGAATAAAGTGATCAGGTCCATGGCAATGTTAATTTTCTATAAGGCGGAAGAATACACAACGTGTATACAAGTAGATCTTAGGCAGGGATTTCAAAAGTGCTCATTTTACAGTTAATAGCCTATATATGTATGGACGAGTGCGAAAAACATTTGTAAAAAAAATCAGTAAGTCTATGACTAAATTATTATAATAATATTCATGTAAAGTGGAAGTTTCGACATCTTTATATCGGAGCCAACAAACTGGTTAGTTTTGTGTACGACATGATACCACTCAACCAGGAAACCGTAGTTTTAGATGGGCGAATGAAATGCATTCGAGATGTAAGTATAGCACAATCTGCAAGATTTCAGAATACGAGCTTCACTCCCTCATTTGGTTTAGGTTGTTAGCATTTTTGTAGGTGCTGAATTTTGCTATCAAGCAAAACATTTTCGCAAAAACTGTGATGCTGTGAGCAGGATAACACATTCCGTATATAGACATACAGACTTTAATTAAAATTAAAAATGAAAATATTTTCACAAACCTTGTTTTTTCACTAATGTTTGTATTTACCTATAAATCGTGAAAGCATTAAACTATGATCTGGATGAAACATGCTGCACACGCTCTCACTTAAATAAGGCGTGCGATCGCCAATTTTTTTGTGATTTTAGAAAACCAAGAACTTTCTGTTTATTCGCGTGTACTATGCCGACTCTGGCTCTTTACGCTTGAGATGATAATGTGCCACATTTATCGTTGGGCTGTCACTGTCGCTCATCAGATTAATGACACCTCGAAAGGTGACCTTATGGTTACGAAAGAAACGGCACAGTGTGATACATATCGTCTCGCTCTTGTAGTTCCTTGTTATGATGTAACTTTCTCGTGAACAGTCCTCCCTTGGCACAGCCGTTTGGTACGCCACTGGTGCGGGAGGTTCTGGGTTCAAATCCCAGCTAAAGCCTGAGTGTAAGTGTAAGTTAGGCCATAAGTTAGTTTGTAAGCCGTCGCCTTATAAGCATTCACGCATTGCTCGGGGGAATGTTAATGCGCCCTTTCCCAGACAATACATATATTATCATGAAACTATCATTAAACATGGATGTTGCAAAGACATCGAAAAATACTTATGTGAAAATAATGATGCAAAAATACATTAGCTGACATACCGTGCAGATATATTTCATCTCATAGTATCATAATTTACAAGATATTTCTTTGTAAACACCCACCATTGCGACTACACCATAATGAAATCCGTTTTAGCTACGTATAATATCTGAAACATCACACAGATAGAAACGGAAACTAAAATAATTGAATCTGTTACATCATTATTTAAACGTACACTCCTTATAAGTTTTGGGTGACTCTTTTCGCTCAAATTATTGCATGAAAATTCCGCGTATCTTACAGGCATTTTGTTCAATATTATATACACACTATGAATAAAAGAGCGGCAACATGTAACAAATATGCCTACATGATGGGAAGTCAATTATTTCTATGAAGAGATGTTAGGAATGTTAAACAGACACAATTCATGGGAAATGTTTAAGCTCCAACGTTGGGAAAGCCAATTATTTCTGTAGTGAAGTGTGTTAGGAAACTGATTAACTTTACAGAAAATCTTATATATATAGCCAGTATAACTCAATTGATATAAATATGTGTAGTCAAAATTAGATAGTGTGCATGTGGAAATCAGCACAAATCATAGCAATATGTACCACTTCTTTCCCATGTCATGATCAGGGAAATTGATTAATATACACAGACTATTATAGATTGCAGAAAAAGAAATACTTTCTACTAACATAATACAAGGAAACACTTTAAAGAAAGCTTAGGAAAATATAATTACAGAAATAATGGAAAATCTCATTTTCTACTCACATGCAACATCTTTAGACTCTTTTCAACAGAATAAATCTGTTATTTAAAGATACTGCTGTCAGTTGTCCAAGAAAAATTAGTTATTTAAAAAAATAATCTGTTACAAAATAAACAATTGATTTCCCTTAATCACACAATAGCTCTGATAAATTACCAAACATATTATTTGACTACTAAAATCAACTGAAGAATATTCCGAATATTCTTATGTGGGGAACCAGGCTTAGTTCATCAGTAGAGCTTAAGAATCAAAGTCATTCATGGTAATTTAATACCACACACTCGGACCACTGGAATTGCCATTTTATTAAATTCCACGTACAACTTCATAGCAATGTGCTGAATGATTAAATAGTAAAGAAAAACCTTACTTGAAGAGTTCTGCATATATTTAGGCACAATAGCTGGTATGCCAGACTGCCTCGGAACACCAACCGGGAAATGCATAATGAATAATCCTCCTGCAGTTAGATATTCTCCGGTGTGTTTAGCAGCGATACTTAACACTGCTTAGCCTCAATACTTAAACCTTCATAAATTTAATTTAACTTCAGACACATTAGTCATACATGCTACTTCTGCATGGAGGCCATTTGTTCCTTCTTTAGAATTTTTTTTATACAACATAAAATTTTCAGTCAAGTCCTTCCAAGCAAACAAAACACGTCTGCAGTGTCACATTCCAAAACCACTAAATTTGTTATCTGCTGGGGACACTTTCATATATCTCTTGCCAGAGAAACAGATAACACAGTATTAAAACATTAATTAATTTCCATCATTAAAAATTATGCAGCTAAACTGTCAATCTGGTAAAGCGTGGATAAGAGTTGCAGTATTTTTTTTTGACATAGTTAACATTGACTGATTTAAATAAATTACATGTGAAAATACCTCTTAATTAATGTGACATGTAAAAGAATTTAGATTAAGTCATTCAAATGAAGTTAATAATATATTTTCACAATATTTAAATAACCATAAATGGTGTGCGTAGAAATTTAGAAATAATAAAGTGTCAAGTGGAGACTTCCTGTATGGAAACTCCTTACAACACTTTTAAAACTTATAGATAGTCAATACTGCGATTAAATATTTGTTCTTTGTAATGAGTCAAATGAGACTTGCTATATCACAATTTTAGATTAGCTCTTAAATATTTCAAACAATCCACTTCGGTAACAAATAGTCGATGATATGGTGACGGTAAAATCTTATCATTCTAATATTTTACTCTCACAAACTTAATGCACTGAAAGAGCTATGAAAAGTGTGACATGGTGTTCATGTGAGCAGCAGTCAAATGGACCATTTTGTTAAATTTTAAAAGCAAATTGTCATTCTATGGCAATTATCACGACGTAAAGTGTTAACGATTTCATGTAACACATTTTCGTTTACGTTGCAAATTGAAGACAAACTGATGAGTCAATTTAATATATAATAATCATATAACAAAAGGGTTAACTGGAGAGTACTTACTCGTCCTCACTTTAAACTTGTCGTTTCCTTTTGTACACTACTGCTCACTTTCTAGCAATGTCCCCATCCTTCGGGAAACTGAAAATTGTTTTGTAACTGCTTCAGATTTTTGTGAGTAACTGTTGAATTCGCTTACTGCACAGCTCGGCACGATGACCATTTCTTAACACAACACAGTAGTAGGTGAACAGTTCCGAGACAAACCATGTGTCTCGCTTCCGGCGCGTCCTACATTCTCTCTCTATCTCTCTCTCTCTCTCTCCCCCCTCCCCCAAACTGACGTCACGTAAAGGAGGGGAACATGCTCATGACTTCACCTTATCTCCTTACATCATGAACTTGCTTACTAAGTGTCCGTAGATCCACACACAAATGCCTACTGGTGTCGTACGTGTTGTGTGTCCCGATACCAACACAAGCGCCAGTCATTCTGCGTTCAGCTTGGCACTGGCATCCATCCCTCGTAGATCAGTAGTTACAGACATCTATTCTTAGCGGAAAGTATCCTCAACTAAATGTACTTCAAAACATTTTAGAGCAGATTTATTTTCGTGATTGGATGATTTTGATTGTAACTCGTCTTCAGTGTCTATTCGCGAATCACAGACATTCAATGTCGTAGATACTAATTTCTAATTGGCCCGTAGTGATCGTCCTTGTGTTACAACACCAGGCCACGATCGTTTCTTTCAAGTGGCGGCTCGCAACATAAAATACCCGGACTCTTCGATATGACTTATCCAGAGCAAACGACTGCATCAGACAGGGCTCCATTTCAGAAGACCAATGAGAACTATTGCATTGAATCGAGAATCGGGCTCTAGCCCATCAACATTGGACAGTTGCAGAATTGAGCAATGCGATGCTTGTTTGTGAGGTAAGGATTAGTCTGTGTTTTAACACCATACATATTAGAGCATGGAGAAACTATCGACGACATCAGCAGTACAGACATTTCCAGGAAGTCCATCCGTTTGTTGACGAAGTGTTATGTCCTGGGCGGGAATAATGGTGAGATGGTGGACGATAATGACGTGAGGTGAAATGTCGCAAGGTAAATCGCTGCTTGTTCAGTGCTGTACACACTAAGCGTACGCAGCAGGAACCAGCAACCAGAGTGGAGCCGGGAGAAATTGAATGTACTGCGGGCAGTCACGAGAGCGGCAAAGCACCCGTAAAAAAAAAAGTGTCGTGACGTTGTATTTACTACTATGCTTAAGTGGCCGATGTGTAAACTAGCAAACGATTATCTATACAACAGGGAAAAACACGGCTTACCTTGCAACAGCTCACCATACGCCACTAGTGGACGCCTTTAATGCTCATCAAAGGCACGTTGGCTGGCCCCAAGTACACTCAGGAGATTCTAAAGGCCCTCGTGAGGGCCCACAGATCTCATGTCGGCGACCAGTTCATCCTAGTCGATGGCAATTCAAGGCCTCACCGCACTGTAGCTGCACGATAGTATCTTCAATGAAGCAACATCAACAGAATAGGCTAGCCTGCACAGTCCCATGACATGAATGCCATTGAGCATGCTTGACTGAAAGTGGCAATTCCACAGCGTCCCTACCCGCCAAACTATCTCCAAGAACTTAAAGCAGCTGTCGTAGAGGACTTGAACCGTTTACCCCAAGGAAACCTTGATTCCCAAATTCAGAACATGCCTCACAGGGTGGAAGAACTCATACGTGCACGTGGGGGACATAACCCTTACTAACCTGGTCAAGGAGGTAACTGTTTGCAACGGTTCTGTTTTCAAGATGTAGTCTCTGATGAGAGCGTGTTTTATTTGATGTTTGTAGTGTGTCATGAATACACCTTTTTAATATTGTTGGATGGCGAATGATACTTACTTTGTTCCATACTTCTTGTAAATACATCGCTGGATTTACTATTATGAAGTCGATATAATCAAATCTTTGGTATTCCAATATTTTCTTATGGCTTGTAGTTGTTTTAGTTAATGTTCGTGAATTATTACTTACGCTAACAACAGTTTCATGCAGTCAGTTGCATTGTACCAGTTCCCTGGAGTGGAGGTCCAGCCCTTTGATAAATCCCTCCAATATGTTATTATTCAGTAAGCGCTTTTCAAAATTCGACCAGTTAAGACAACCAGAAGTGGTAAAAATGAGCAAACTCTACCAAGTTTGCAATTTCACTTGCTGAACACAACTGTCGTTATTAATTTCACATATCTGGCCTACTGGTAGAAAATGCGAATGTGTTCTGTCATGAAGAAGCATACACAACAAACCGATATAACTTGATTAAGTTTTCTCTTATTAACACAAAATGAATCAAACTAACACAAAGCACTTTTATCGTCACATGCTTAAGTACACTTCCAGTTCAACTCTCAAAACGGTGCAGACGAACTAAATGAGTAAATAGTTGATGCGCTTCGAAGGCATATCACCTCCTTAAACAAACTTGCCAGGTACATCTGCGGTCTGATAAAGGCACCGTTCAAATTCATACAACTTTCCGTTATTAATTTTCAGGTGAATTTTCCACGGGTTTGCTCAGTGACAATGATCGGTCAGTACGTCACCACAAATATCAGATGACCTAAACTGACTTTCGTCTTCTGTGCAAGTCCTCAACAATTTCTCATCCATCGCCAACAGAACTATCAAAGTAACTTGGTCAGACAGAGGTGTGAGCGTATGTTTGCATTAAGTTTTCTAATAAACCTCGTTTTATTTCCATTTTGAAAAGCTTGAATATATTATAACTAGCGATCCGGCCCGGCTTCGCCCGGGTACGATTTAGTTTTTTTTTTTCTACTTGCCTGCAGCGGCGCGTGAGGCCACACGCTCGCCTTGTACACCTCCCCCCCCCCCCCCCCCAACACAACCCTTTTTTCCTGCTCTCTTGACACCTTCATCACCACATACCGCGCCACAACCCCCGCCCACGTATGCGCGTGTTTCGATTTAGAAATCACTTTTTTATAAAAATTTTCATAATTTTTAAATTATTGGCGATAATTGTATGATGTAAAGGGCATTTCTTATCTACATTAAATAGTTTCAAAGATGAGTTAAGTTATTAATGGTTAGAAAAGACAGTGAATTTTACATTTGTTTTTATAGCTTAATTGAAATTGTAAATATTAATTGTAAATAGAAATTTTTTAGTACTGCTTACCTAAAGGTTGTTCGCGATAAACTGAGCATTTTTGAAATCAACCTCAGAAAAAAGTTACTGCTCCTACCTGCATATATTTTAACAGGCACACTGTGAGTGACATGCGCCCAGTAAAGTTGGTAACGATGGATGGGAAGTAGTTCCGTATCTTAACGTAGAATAAAAAGTGTTAGGTAACCATCTATGATAACATGAATTATTTATTTAACTTTCTGTTTATTTTTTTAATGCATCGAAGTGTAAAAATGAGCGGTTTTGTTAGATATTTATTTTTCAAATAATTTAACAGTTTCACTTGACCCGACGCATAAATAATGTGACGAAACCCATGGCAATGTTAATCTTACATAAGGCGGAATAATACACAACGTGCATACAAGTAGATTTTAAGCAGGGCTTTCAAACGTGCTTATTTTACCGTGAATATCCTATATTAAAGATAGATATATGCTACCGCTGACTGTTTTTGTAGATAATTTCATTTTACACAATTCTTTCGTACATGATTTTGCTATATCTGTAAAGGATTAGACAGCGTATTCCATAAAAGTGCACTGGCGGCAAACTTTTTCCCCAACTTGATTCAATAATACCGTCAATGCTCAGCTCCTTTAAGTACTAAGGCCATTTTTAATGCACACAAACCTTCCTCGATAAATGCAGATCATAACAGCAAAAAACGAATCCAAATCCGTTCAGTGGTTCTCGAGATTAGCGCAGTGATACAGACAGACCCGCGCCAGGAACTTCCTTTTTATATTGTGTATTAATTGTTTCAGGCAGGATACTTGGCGTCTATGGCTCATGCTTTGTCGTTTACCGGCCAGATCGTGAGCAGTTCTACTTCGCAGTGGCTAAGAAGAAAAGGCTACATCAGTCATCTTACTGCATACCGAATATTCAATGTCATAAGTAAGATTAATGTATCTAGACTAAACTGCAGTGTTTTCTTGTAAATTAAAAAGAAGCTTAAGGTTGTCCGTATCACCTTGCCGTTAGGCCCAGAGCCTAATTGTAGTACCGCAGAAATAATTGTATTAAGGACCGTATATAATGTGCTAAAGTGTCGAAGATTCCTGCTTCTTGTCCGGGATAAAACTGATTGAAAAGCAGTGATGGGAATTAGCTGACACTCAAAATTAAACTACTATTTTATGTATACTTAAAAGGACTGATAAACAGTGAAAATTCGGAATTTTTTTCGCGTTGACTCACAAGTATTCCTTTCATTGATGCTTGGCACTTAACATCTGACCATATTAAGACAATCTTATGGTTAAATTACATCAAAAGGTAGGTTTGAAAATCGCATTAGAGTAGGTAAAGATATTTGTATTTTCATAGGTCTCACGATTTTTGTTGTTAAGGGAATGACTTCCAATGCACACTCTAAATTTGAATCAGTAAAAATCAAGCCGAATAAGTGAAAACAGTGAGAATTGAGCAACTGATACTCAGTGCCAGATAACTAACTAATAAGTGGTTAATTTTCACTGATTTATTTGTGATTTCCTACTGAATGTCAAGAATGCCACTGCTATAAATAACTCGTTCCCAGTTGATGTGCTTGATAGGCCGGTCAGCAGTAGCTTATCAACTGATATTCAGTGAAAATTATTTCACTGATTTATATCACTGATTCGGATTTAGAGTGTATGTATTTTAACATCAAATACCGACAATGCGCTCGAAGAACTGATATCTTGTTTCTCATACGCAGCAAACGGGTAAACAATAACGCACATGAAACGAGAATAACCAATCACATAGGCTAAATATTCAATAAGAAAATAATGGTAATCACACAATAAAAATCAAATACAGAATACAATCCGCAGTTGGTGGTGCCGTAATTTAACCAAAAATTTATAAGGCAATACAATGTTTTAAATTCTTGATATAAAACTGGCTGAAAAGACAACAATCCTACAAATAAGATTGATGTTTGAAACAATACCTTGTTTAGGTACATGCAGTGTGTTAGTTGGGCGTATTCGTAAAATAAAAATATATGCATACAAAGTTATAGATATATATTCCAAGTTCAGGAGGAGTAAATTCTTATTACCATCTCCAATATTCTAATCAAATTAAAACTCAATATAGATGGTAATTGAATAGCGGCAGTATCGTAAAATTTTGAAATGGTTTAGCAAGTCGAAGTAAACCAGACATTTGTAAAACTGGTTTAAAATAAGGAGCAGTTGTGTTCAGTTTGTAGAAAATAAGAATAAAATAATTATTAAACACAGTTTTCTCACAATTGTATACATGTAAGAAGGGGAATGTTGATAACTGATCACTACGATTTTCTTTATTTAAAGCTGATTTCCAGAGTAAGGCTTGGTTCTCACTAGAACTTAAAAGGAGAATGCATATTCCATTTTATATATTGTTGGGTAGGCCCTTTGTACTATTCAGCGTTGTCCTCTATCGTGCACAGTCTTAAGTAGGAAAGTATCTTAACGCCGGAGTTGCCCTAAAATGGAATTTCATGCTCGTAACTCGTACCAAATGTCCCAGAAGTGCATTTGTAAATCACCTATAAACTAATGCTTCCGTAGACAAAAACTTAAAACCAGTCGAAAGAACTCCCAGAGTAAGTTTTAAAATCGCTGCCAAAAGTGACACTTCTTTCAACAAAAATTAAAACTAAGTAGTCAGCGTTCCTGCTCTGCCAATAAACTAATCCACTCTTCTCAGGTTTAAAACAATGTAATTTTCACTGTAGATATTTTTTTCCTGGTCGGGTTAACAAATAAAATCTGGAAACTCAAGAAATTCATGTAACCAGCTCAACTCGTATGAAAAAAGAAATTTAAGAAATTTTTTCCATATGAAACACAACAACCACTCAGAATTCGAATCAGTGGAAAGCCACTAATTCGCAGTCAAATTCAACTACTATAATCAGTGAAAATGGCTCCACTTAGAATCAGTGGAAAACCACTGATTTTTTCAGTGAAAAAATTTCACTGATTGAATTAATGACGTGAAACAATTTCACTGATTGAGTAAGTGACGGCCGACTGCAGCGGCGAATTAAATATTGCTTTTATTGAATGTGGCCAAATAATTACGTGAAATAAACCTATTTACGATAGTTTAATATTTATATTGTGCAATTTCCCGTAATTAAAAAAAGAAAAAATGTATTCCCGGTGGCCGGTAGTGAACTCGCGCACCCTTTAACACCAGGCCGTTGCCTTGCCTTCTGAACTACCACGTCAAGTTAGAAGTACAGAACTAAAATATATGTCTTATAGGTCAGCTGCGAAATCGTGTAGTTTAAAGTTGTGTGCTCATATTTTTCGGGTTTGGTTTGATTGGTACCGCTAGGATTGTTAAAACGAATAGTATATATGAGTGCAATCTCTTCGTGTGTTCATATTACCTCGTAAAATGGCGTTTTGAAAGACGAAACACGTTTCAGAAAGAATTTTTCTTAGTTTTATTCGTTCATTCGTTGTTACTACACGTTATATAACGGCCATTTTTGAACTATGTTCGACGGCAATTTTTACACACAGATTCACCGATACATCAGTCAAAAAATAATTAGAGACGGAGAGGAAGTAGATGAGATGTTTCACTGATCCATCAGTCAAAAAATAAACCACTGAGTAAACAGTGAAAAAAAATTACTGACGAATCAGTGGGGAATGTCACTTAATCAATCAATGAAGGAAATATGGCATTTTTTCACTGGTTCATAAGTTGAATTCAATGAAGTGACTAATGAATCAGTCAGATACGTTTGACTGATCGAAACAGTGAAATTATCACTGATTCAGATTTAGAGTGCAGTTTTAACAAAAATACACTAAATCAACATTACGCTCAGATTAAAAAACAAATACAAGGAATAGATACGGAAACATTATAAGGAATAAACATCTCACTATTAATTATTTGTGTCGGTAGCATAAAAAATTCATAAATGTAAACATTGTAATTCTGCACTGTATAAAAATCGATATTTAACTGTCTCTACCGTTTTAATCAAAATTGAGAGCTATAGAAAAATAAAGCAATCGTGTAAATAAAATGAAATATGAAACCACCATGTTGAAGACAAACTTAAAATACTTTATACGACAAAGTGCACAAACTATTGCGATAGTGTCACTACAAAAATGATTTAAAAACAGAGACAATCTAACATTCATACATAAAGTCAAACGTAAAACTGCATTGTTTCTTGTTGACGACTGCTTGGATATTTTTGCATTTCATACAGTTTGGTTTATTTACCATTTACAATGGGTGAAGAATAGCAATCGGGTTTACCTATATAGAATGTAGGTCCCCGAAACTGATATTTTCCTGGACGGAAAGCTAGTCAAAGCTACAACCTGCCAATTACTCAGAAAATAGAAACGAATTTTGTGGCTAACGAAGTTTCACAAACTTTTTACAATGCTATAGCTTTCTATTTGGCTACATTTAAGAACAAAATTATACGCAATATTTTACTTTTGGATGCATAACTTAGTAACAGAAGAACATCAATTTCAGTTTGGCCAGAGTAAAGTCTGTAGATATCGTGTCAGGATTATATAGGGGCAATTTTAGCAAATGTCGGGGGTTATACATTAGTACCTTTAGGAAATACTTTGCTCTAACTTACTGATATACCATGTTTCACATACTTCTGTGCTCTCAATGGCTGTAACTGCATACAGCAACGGTTATGTGGTGATGAGGTTGGAAACCAATTTATGTCTTCAATTACTATCGTACGAAGTTAACCTGCTCGTAATGTGATTTCATGTTAAAAGGAAAAACAAGTTAAGTATATTAGTCTAAAATTATGTATTATAAACACAAGTTATTATTTTTCTCATGTTGTTTACGAAATTTAATGAAATAGATGTAATTTTATGAAATTAAAACAAATTGATTTTTTTTCAATTGTCTATATTGAGTCCAATACTCACTTATAGAAAAAAAATGGTCGAACAAAAAATATCACTCAATATTACCACGCAAAATAGATAAGCAAATGGTTAAAATAAAAATTCCCTGTTTACGAGTTACAATTTAACATACTGCAAATACCAAACAACATTTTTGAAGGGTCGGGAATAGGACGAGAACAAACTACCCTCTACCTTGCAGGGTACTCATCCATTACATGACTCAACATCCGAGTTGTGAGCTGGCGATCCAGAAACTTCGAACCCACTACAATCAAGAGGTCGTGTTACCTTCGATTTTATTGCATGCGACCTACTGCAAATGTAGCGGAACAGCAAAAACTCTTCCGCTCTGTTTATAAAGCCCCAGATTAGGCGATATGCTGATTTCCAAGTGGCATTTTCTCTTTAAAAAAAAGATGTTCATTAATAAATAAGAATATTAGCTATACATTTAAATATATAATTACTACAGTCTTTATACACTTGTTGATGATGAAAAAGCAAGCATGTTACACAGCGTGTCCTTGTGTGTTACAACAGTTGGGCGGTGATTCGATATTATAAATCAGATAGCAAAGATATGTGTCCTAAAGTGAATGTTACTCGCCCACAAAGTAGGATCTTACAAATTTATAGTTTAAAATATCGGAAACTATTAGAGATGAAAGAAAAATAATTCGTGCAGTGACTCAGCAAATGATGTCCATCAATACCTGAAGAAGCAATTGTACTCCTAGATAACACCCCCAGTCAGAATCATGTCTCGTCGCAGTAAATGTTGTAGCTCTGGGTATTTGCTAAAATTACAAGACAGATTATTAATCACCATTTCTAAATGTGCAAACAAGGTCACCTTGTTGTAACAGTATAATCCGCTCCGTTTACGTGTTTTCTGAAAACAGCCCCCAACAAATAAAGAGTGGCTATTCAGTACCGTGGAAGTAGACAAAGTGTGGGGCATGTGTGCCGAACGTGCTACTAGCTGAACTGCCAGCGATACATGCATCTGCGAGCAATAACATGCTTGTGTGTCATAAGTAATCTCGAGCCAGAAACGGAGCCCATGCTGCCTGCATTCAGAGTTACACCGCACTATCCCGCAGCCAACATGGACAAGTACATGACTGCATAATTTACGGACATGATTTTGATTTGCGGTGAAGTCAAATGCCGTGACACATTAACTGCACGACTGTATCAGAGAAAGGTGCCCCACTAAATGACACCCGCACATACCATTTTCGCGAGGATTTGCCAGCGTTTGCGGGAAACTGGGAGTGCCCTGCCAAAATATAGAGATTGTGTTTTGTGCAGAGAAGAAAGCGTACACAAATGTTTGAGGAAGAAGAAGTACTTAACTTAGAAGAAGAGAAGGACAAACGTCTCGTCTATTGTCGTTTCATTTCAAATAGTTTTAAATTAATGCTTACTATTTTCCCATTTTCAAGGGCGAATTAAGCCCTTAATCCCTTTAGGCCACAAGTCATTCATATCATTCATATCTGATTTTTCACACGGAATCACTCTCACCCATCGTGTGGGGTGTACTGAAAGAGCAACCGTACCACAGATAAAAGACGAAGGTAGTAAGCCATCGTGACTTTCTCCCCAGAAACTATTTCTGTGCCTGGTTTCTGCAGCAAACAGCCTGTGGTCCGGATTTTCACAAGCCTGCGCTCTTTAAAGACAAAACGTGTTTCATTCGTGACGGCATGTACAGCAGCCGCAACGTCCATGCGTGGGCTAAGGAAATCCCACACGCCACGATTACGTCGTACCAAGAGCGGTTTCCGGTGAACATGTGATCACAAACAGTCAATGATTGTTTGGTACAACCATACCTCTTACACGCACTTTTTGATGGCACCTTCTTGGAACAGACATTTCTCAATCTATAAGATGTGAACCACTGTTGGTACGTGACCTCATGTAGCTTCAGCATGATGGTGTAACGCTCCACAGTGCTCGTGATGTGCGTGACTGCCCCGATAATTACTTTCCAGGAAGGTAAATAAGATGAGGGAGAGCCTGTCAACTGGCTTGTTCGTCCGCCTGATATATAAAACATCGATCGATTTCTTCTTGTGAGGCGACTTGAAGAGCCTATATCCTCCGAGACGCTAGTCAACACACATAGAGGATCTTGTCGCAAGAATGATCGCTGCTTGCGATAAAATCCGAACAAATCTCGCCTTGTTCCAGAGAGTGCGACAGTCGATGTTACAACGTTGTAATGCATGCATCAATGTAGGTGGTCCAAGCTGTTGTTTAAAGAGTCGTCAACAACCTCATGGATGTAGTAACGGCGTATCACGCAACAAACTACAAGTATAAAACAAGTAACCTTAAATAAATAAAACCACACAAGCCACTCAGTTCGTCTACCTCGAAGATTTCGGACGGCAAACTCTTATTTGTAGGGAATGTTTTCTCGGAAAGACCGAATTAAGTTTTGTCTCTCTTAATCTTACGCGTATAAGAGTATTATTTACCCTATTATTAACATACTTGATAGACGCATGAATGAAATCATTAAGTCCAATGCATGGCCAGTTAAACATAAACGGTAAAGGACACAGAATTGAGAGATTCGTAAAGTCTAAGGAGGGCTACAGAAGTGCTTATTTAGCTCCTTTGACCAGTGTGTGGTATTTTGACCTAAGCTGTACTTAGAATATTTTAGAGCCCCACTGGATTCGTTTAAAACTGTTTTATAATCCTTGAGTCTTACAAGTATCCCAAATGATCATCGGAACCGCCTCTTACAGTAAATAACGGGTTTATAAACTATCTGCCTAATCTAAAACCACAGCATCTGGTGGCAGAAAGACGAATTAAATGCGATTAATTCTATATCCGGGAAAGTCATCTACTTAATATAGCTCTACAATTGGAAATAGGTGCAGCATAGCATGAGGTACAGAGCTGTAAATACGCACGTGTTTAATTTTCGTATCATAGGGCAGCAAAAACTGCAAGAACAAGCCTGAAATTCGCGCTGTTGGAGAGTTAGCAGCAGCGAATACACAGCTATAAAAATTACGTTTGCACCAAACCCGTCCGTTGCAGTTCAAACCGTGTTACTTCATTACGATCTCCCCATACCTTCACCAGAATTATTTTGTTAGGTTTTGCTCACCGAGAGGGGTGGCGCAGTGATAATCATTCAGACTCGAATTTTGGGAGGGCCTGGGTTCAAACTCCGCCTCAGCCATCCTGATTCGGTTTTACAGGCAAATGCTGGGACGGTTTCTTTCTATAGGCCATGGCTAGGGTTACTTATACTATAGGCAATTCACGGTAAAATGAGCTCTTTTGAAAGCCCTACTTAAGATCTAATTGTATGGACGTTGTGTATTCTTCCTCCTTCTGTAAAATTAACATTGCCATGGCCTTTACCACTTTATTCATGTGTCGGCCAAGTAAAACTGTGAAACCATTAGAAATATAAATATTTTACAAATCTGCTCATTTTCAAACTTACATGCATCGAAAAAAAACATCCAAAGAAACAATTTAAATGATCACAAATGGTTACCTCACACACTTTTTATTCAACGTTATGATGTGGAACTACTTTCCATCCATCGTTACCAACTTTACTGGGCGTATGTAATTCAGAGCGTCCGAGAAATATACGCAGACAGGAGTAGTGACATTTTCCTAAGGTTGATTTCAAAAGTGCTCACTTTATAGTGAATAGCCTTTAAAAGTATTTTATCAGTAGAACAGTGCTTGCTATTTAACAATTTAGATACAAACAAAAACGTTAATCACGGTTGGCCATGTGACTTTGACAGTTGTGCTCCTTTGGGATAGGTCAATATTGGGGACATACGCAGAAGAAGAATACGCAGTCTACCTCATCTTAAGTCTATGATTGTTCCTAACCTGAATAGAAGTAACTTTAGGCATGGCCGATTCCTCCCTCGTTCATGCTTCTCTGAGCAACTTGCTCCGTCTCTAATGACTTCGCTTTCGACGAGACGTCAAGCCGTACCAAGGATAGAGAACAACACATCGCTTATTTTTTCAGGCCCTCTCCACGCAATACCCTCATTATAGTTAAATCATTCGATGCCCATTAAAGTAACTGCAATTGTTTCGTAGTTGTTACACTGCAGAGCTTAATTATTTATAAATTTTTAAAACATTATGCATTCTCGCAGATTTACGCAAAAAAAATGTATGCCTCTTAATTTTTATTATGCTGCCTGGTCATATTGTTGTTAATGATAAAAGCGTGACGACAGAATAAGTTTAAATGTCTGAAATGTGTTGTAATTCTTGGCAGAACATCGTAATCTTCTGATCCCACCCATAATTCATTCTATTCCACTTGAAGGTGGTTCGAAAGTGTTCAAATTTCCTAAAGATATTGAACGGTACGTGTGATTATAATAATAATTGCACTGCAGTTTTAAGAAGTTCGAGGCATATCCACCAGAAGCGCTGTAAGTACTCAGTAGCGCCCACTTCGTAGTTCGAAGTGATGCAGTAGTTGTGCCGACTAAGTTGGTATGCATGGAGAGGGCCAAGAAAAATTGGCGACCGCTCAACACCATTGCTGTTGCCGCCATGGACTAAAGATGAGATAGACCGATCTCGCTGGCTGCGCACAACTAATCTCTGTGTCCCAACATTGAACTGCTTGTTTGCCAATATGACGTGCAAAAATGGCGTGGACTGGATTTGAGGTTAGAACACTGTTTAGTAAACAATTGCTTTGTGATGTTTGTATACTTCCTCTAACCAATATGTAATGCATTTTGATTAAATTAGAATTGGTAAAAGTATTTTATTCATACAAAAGTGCTTATCATTTAAAATTTGAGATATATACAAACACATTCATTAATGTCGACCACGAGACTTTGACAGTTGTGTAGAATTGGGGTAGGTCAATGTTGGGTACATGCGCAAAAGACTAATAAGTGGTCCACCACATCTTTAGTCTATGGTTGCCATTCTGGTATACATCCTATTTACTCTATGGTCGTAGTATAGTCCATTCACGGTTTCTTCGGCCTTTTTGGATCAAACCTTTGAAAAATCTCCCCATGTGTGACGTGTTCAGTTATTTCCTAAATACGCCCTGTATCACACGCGTTTTATACTTGTGTTCATAAAAGTAAATTTTTTTCCTGTTAAATTTAAATGTTGTTAATATCTTATCTATAAATTATAATGCTTAATTGATAAATAATTGGAATAAAAACAGGGAGAAAATAGGTATGATGGTAACGTCTAGTGAGAAACAGTTCTTATACAAAATATCATTACAACTGAGTGCGCACGAATGTGGCGTGTTGTCCCTCTGGTGTAATTCTCCAGACTTGTTAAGCTTAGTTCGCACGAGGCGGAGGAATATCCTGCAAGTAGAACATCAGCCGGGCTTCAGAAAAGGCTGAAGTGACAGTGGATGGACTATAGCTCTCTTCTGCTCACAGAAGCAGTGGTTTCATCTTAAGTAGAGAGTTTGTCGTACAAGTGGAGTGGCCGCGATGCAACGTGCACGTGCTGAGGGGGGTCGTGGGCTCGCAGCGACGCTGGGTCCGGCGGCGACGATGCTCGCCATCACGCAGGCGGGCTGCGACGCCACCGTCATAGTCGTGCTGCTGGGGCTCACCATGCTCTTCCACGGCGCCTACGTGGCGGGATACTACCTCAACCACATGGACCTGGCGCTCAACTTCGTGCCCGTGCTGGTCGGCATCTGCGGCACCCTCACCAGCATCGTGGGCGTCGTGTCGCCCACCGTCGCTGGCGCCCTCATCAACAATAACGTGAGTCCCCCCTCCCCATTCCAGCAGTCGCGTAGGCAGAAATATGCTATGGGGGAGGAGGCTCCTTTATTGATTAAAGAGTACCTATAACATTTTTGAGCGGAAGAACAACAATGGCTGTTCACGGTAAAATTAGCACATTTGAAAGCCCTACTTATGATCTACTTATATACACGTTGTGTATTTCTTCGCCTTATGTAAATACACATTGCTATGACCTCATAACTTTATTCATGCGTCGGTCAAACGAAACTGTGAAATTATTAAGACAGCAAATACTTTACGAAGCTGCTAATTTTTACACTTCGATGAATTAAAAATCACAAAGTGAAGGAATTAATTTACAATCAACAAAAATTGTTACCTAACACTTTTTTATTCGACGTTCCGATATGGAACTACTTACCATACATCGTTACTAACTTTACTGGGAGAGTGTCACTCAGTGCGCCCGTTAAAATATATGCATGCAGGGGCAGTTACTTTTTATAGGGTTCGTTTCTAAAGTGTTCACTTTTATCGTGAACAGCCTTTAGACACCTGTATTGTTTACTTTACTTATTTTTACTGTATCATTATACGGTTTTATTCACACACACATATAGGTGTATTTGCGTGCGTGTGTGTGCGTATTAATGTGTTATACATGTTTCGGGAAAGAAGGGGGCCGCTGTGTGGCTGAGCGGTTAGCCTGTTCGCCTCCCATGAAGGCGAACCGGGTCCAATCCCCGGCCGGGCCACTCCCTGACCCTCTCATCTGGGAATCATGCCTGACGGTGCTGTTGGTCGACGGACCTTATCAGGGATCTCCCGTTTCCCCAACCCTTGTATTCCGGCGCTGCTCCATATTCGCCTCCCTTCAGCGTCATCGGCTCTCAACACCTCAGTGTTAAGAGGAGTATATTACTTAATCATTTTATGTGAAATCGTTTTTTTTACGCGAACACGCGTTTCTCGATAAATACATGTTCTGGAAATACGAATTTTTGCCAAAAAAAATAAATAAATAGATAGTTAGATAAATAAATATATATATACCCCTTTTGTTTCACTATCGTCATATTTAGCGTATTCATGGAGAAAAATAATCGTAATAATGTTGTACATGCTCTGATATTTCGTATAAGGCCAGTAGCCACGATGTCTCACTGGTGGGCCAAGGCGTTGATTTCCAGCCGTACTGGGGATTTTCAAGTGTAGGTTGTTTAATCCAGATTTGAGAACTAGTTTCGTAATCCCTGTATCCCCATGCTGGGGAAGGCAGTGCCAAGCCAGCGATGTATTGCCCTGTCTTCTGTGTCTTTTATAATATTCAAGCATGTTTAGAAACTTCGCGGTGAACATATATGCTCAAAACCATGATCTTAACAATCACTTTGATCATCATAATCACCGCCATCAGTATCATGATTATCATAGTCATCATCTCCATTACAATCGTTACCGTCACCATCAACATCCGTCTGTAAAACTTACTTTTCGGACACAAAAATTTAAACCAGTAGATTGATAATGTGCTCAGCCTATTACTTTTCATGCACATTATAGAGGCTCATTTCCAATAAAGTAGTGAATTTTATGTTTTTGAAACACATTCACTGTTTCAATTTTATTATAAATATTACATTAAAAGAATGCGCCTGTTGTAGGGGAAGGTCTGGCGTTTCCTTATAAAAATGCGTTTACAGTCGCTTCACGCACGAGCAGGCCAGTGTAGCTTTCCTGTTGCTAAGAACGGCGTAATATTATAATAAAATTGACTTCATCACTCATGAGAGATTCAGGTAATTTTTAGATACTTCCACTGACGACAGCGTACGAAGTAAATCCTAATACTTAATCATTTTCACTATTTCTTTTCAGGCAGAGCGGAGGGCCCTAATGTAGTATGAGATCATGAGGATGACTATTTGTCACCCTTCCTTTACTGTCTTTCCGATGAAGATATTTTCACAGAACTAATATATAGGAACTGAAGCTTCTTAGACAATGGTTTGTTCATGCGTTTATAGTCAGACAATGAGAGTGCTATAACAGCCACCGCAAAGGCATGTCAATGTCAAGTGGATGGGTGGTTTTCGAATGCATCAAGTTCCTAGACGGTTTAATTTTGTAAGCTGAAAATATGTATTTTAACATTTTATTTTATCCCATCGACAGTGAAAAACTAGTGATTTTAATATAACAATGACCTAATTGTTATTATAATATATTTTCAGGTTATTATTATTATTATTTCGTGAGGGATAAACTTTCCTTTATTTGGATATATTTTATGTTTAGTTTGAGCTATGCGAATAGTATAAAGCGTTGTTTTAAACTCCCAATTTGGCATACGATTTTCAGTTACTGGGCGGAATAATTTTGGGTTATAAAGTGGTAATAATGTTGGTCAATGTACTCTAAGAAAATTATATCAAAGAAGACTGTGACAGTATTGAAGTTTAATAAATTTGTGTAAATACAATCGTACCCATCATGCGATACTATTGGGTGCACACGCATTTGGCTTCTAGTTCCGTGCTTTCAAAACACCCAAGTCGGTGGCATTCACACATGTCCACAAGCACACCATAGGGCTTTATCCACTACATAGGTACTCCTTCGACAGGTGAGAACTTACCTCCGTTTCATACAGCTCATGTTCCTAGGGTTGTTCGAGGCTGGACCTCTGGTCGTCCTGTAATACAGGACGATACAGAATAATGGAGCACCATTTCACTTCACTTTGACAATAAGTGACTTTCATAACACTACATTCCCAGACCAATGAACTGCAAGTGGAATATTTCGTCACCATGGTTACTCTGGAATTATGTGTATCGATTGATTTAAGGGGGCCTCGACCCAGTTTCTTTTTTATGAAAACTTAGGGACCTTAAAAATTCATTGACTGCCGAGATCCTTGTTGCCCTTGACGTTGCATAGTAATACCTGCCACAGAGGTATTCGAGAGAGCGCGGCAAACTCGTGCACTTTTGCCAAGTCTAAAAAAATGTCAGTTATAACAACATTTGCGGAGGGACCAATGTGCTGTTTTTAACCACATGAGTGATGCGACATGTTCTTTGATTTCCAAAATATTGCCTAAATGCCCATCATCGTTCAAGCCAGAAAATTATACTGTTGTTCTAGCAACCATCGTAAAAATAATGAAACTCTACACATCAATACGCAAGGACATGGCTGACCATTGACTCCTCATCTACACAAATAAATAAAACAGAAGTGTCCGTCTGTAATATTAGAATTTTCCACTTTTAATAATTTTTTCATGTAATATAATTGATTACTAAGTCATATATGTTAGTTTTTTTTTCATGCCTGTCTGTCCGACCGGATTTAACTCAAAAACTACTGAGCGCATTGACATGAAATTTACATAGTCTATAGATAATAACACCCGGACAAACTTAATCTTTGTTCCATCGAGATATCTCAAACGGTTCCGAAAATATGATGGCGATCAGAGATGCACATAGGTACTGCATTAAACTTTTCTTAGGATTACTGCATAAAAAAAAACATTGTTAAAAGAAAAGTTCCGTCATTTCTCCTTTTTTTTTGTCCATGGGCTGCCCTACTTTCCTTCCCAAGAACCGTAGTGGCCCAGTGGCTTGAGATATTCCATTTGGGGCCGCAGTGTCTTAGTGGATAGAAATATATCAAAGTGGGGCCGCAGTGGCTCAGTGGCTAGAGCGATCCCGAGTGGGGCGAACGAAGTTGCACGGGTCACCTAGTATCGAAATATTATTTATAGTACCATCGCCCTTCCTTGAATGTTTTACTCTTTTATATCCATTTTGTATCTGTTGCAGCAAACTCTGACGGCCTGGAGTAAGATATTCTACGCGTCGGCTGCTGTCTCCTCCCTGCCGTACGTCATTTTTCTCGTCTTCGGCACGGTCGAGGAACAACCTTGGAACAATCCTTGTGTTGAGAAGCACAGTTCATCAGTGGCGAACGGGAAGGAAGAAACCCGTTCAGAGACGAAGACGACTGAGAACAAAGACTGCGAAGTTGACGTTTCCTGAAAACATTGAATAGGCTGTTCACTGTAAAATGTGCACTTTCGAAAGCCCTGCTTAAGATCTACTTGTGTGCGCGTCGTGTATTTTTTCGCCTTACGTAAAATTAGCATTGCCACGGGCCTCATCATTTCTGCCGTTGGTCAAGCAAAAATGTGAAATTATTATAAAAATAAATATTTTACAAATCGTCTCATTTATACACATCTTCGATGCCTAAAAAAAAAACAGAAACCAAACTAAATAATTTAAGTTATCACAAATGGTTACGTATCACTTTTTATTCGGCGTTAAGATATGGAAATATTTTCCAACCATCGTTATCAACTTTACTGGACGCATGTCACTCACTGTGCCCGTTTAAATATGTGCAGGCAAGGGGAGTGACGTTTTTCTCAGGTTGATTTCAAAAGTGTTTATCGTAAACAGCCTTTACTAAAGAATGCATGTTGTACTGAGATTCTTAATATTAAGAATGGTACAATCATCAGTATTACTTTTATAAAAATTGAAAAGAAAAACATAAAAAATTCAAAATATAAAATCTCTTTTGTGGGGATAATCTACTCAAACTTTACAATTTCGAATTTATAAGCAGTTGTTAACTCTAACACATATTGTTATGAAGTAGGGGATTGGAAAAGTGATTGTGGTGGTGGTGCGAGAGGGGGATGGGGGGGGGGTGAGGAGGATGAGAGGAACCACCAGGCTGTTAATAAAAACCAACACCAAGTACAACAAACAACGAGGGGGTCGACTGGATACCCTTAGGTACGAAAAATGATCCAAAATATCTTGTTCAATTCTTTCCAAAGTCTCTCTTAGTACCAATGTATTGCATAAAATAGATAACCAATAAAGGGAGAATGCGGGGGGAAGGTAAGGGTTAAGGGATGGAAATTTGGGGTGGGGGGATGGTAATAGCTCAGAGGGGCACAAGTGAGAGGATAGGGGATCTTTTCATAACTCTCTAGAGTAGTATGCCTGGGTAATGGCACTAAAAATCCACTCTTATAAACAAGCCCCCAAAAAAATTAATAATTAAGAAGTTATTAAAAACCAAAATGTTTTGAAGTTGATATTTTCCCAGCCTGCCTGAGAGAGAGAGGGGGAAAGAGAGAGAGAGAGAGAGAGAGAGAGAGAGAGAGAGAGAGAGAGAGAGAGAGAGAGAGAGAGAGGAGAGGACTATTCCATAAAAAGAAAAAACAAACAATTATTGATTCAGTGCGTAGAAATAATTACGCAAAGGTATTTAATATATATTTATCTTCTGATAATAGCTCAAAGCTAACTTATTACCATCCGAACAAGGGGAAGGTAGAATTTTACAAAAAAAAAAAAAACGCACACTCACCAAGTCCGAAAGACAAAATGAGTATTTACTGTTTACAAAAATATAAAAAAAAATTATATTTGTCACAAAAAGAGTATAATCGTTTACAAATTTAAAAAAAAGAAAGAAAAACAAACAATTATCCTTTTGAAGAATGAAAATGTTGAAGTTTAAATGACAAAGTACCCCAGAACGAAAGTCTGATCTAAAGATGTGTTACACTCAACAAAAATTGTAAATGATCTTTCAAGCTAAGAGAGGCCAAAAAATTCCAGCGATATTTCTTACTTTTTCTACATTTACAGAAAAAAAACAATGGATAGGCTCTGAATAAATCAACAATTTTTTTTTTTTTTTTTTTTTCCCCCTGACTTGAAATACTTTCTTTCAGTAGGTATTCAACTCTTACACAAAATTCAAATACTGACGAGAGTGATTAAAAGTAAACTTTAGCCTTATGAGGTCTTGTTCGCTTTAAGTATCCTATATAAAATAATATACAAGGGCCACCAAAAACAGATAAGTTTTCTTACTAACAAGAAAAAATGGCTAGTGAAAATTGTTATGATTTATCATTCAACCTAATGACAATAGCAGGATGTTATCTTGCTATACAACCATAATACAAAAAGGTCAAAGCCAAAAAATTTCAAAACATTAATTTGATTGAATAAGGCCCCTTTGTATACAACTACACTTTTAGGTTAGTTAATATTTGACACAAATAAATCAAACGTTAGTTAAAACATACAGCTCGGATATAGACATTGGTGATGTCCAGTCAAAAATAAATAAATAAACAAAAATTGACAAATTATTAATTAAATATTAAATATCATTTATCAATAAATATCTGTTAAAATCACGGACAAATGAGATGAAAACGTTACTGTGTTCAAATATAACCTTAACCTTACTCGCACTTACTCATAACCAAATTTAATATCCAACTTAAACCTACGATACTCCGAAGGTTTTCCCAACAAGCAATAACAATCGGCTTAACTAATTGGTGAAACAACTCGACCTAGATCTTACAGCTGTAGGTTAGAATACTCGATTGAAAAATGATTATTACTGGGTTGACCCACAACAACAACAACAACAACAACAATTTTGTAGTACACAGATACACAAAGAAAAAAAATCGTATTTATAAATAACGACTAAATCATAAAAGAGACAGTTGCTACGTTTCCATGCAGATTTCAAAACGAATTGAGGATTCAATCCCGACTGAGTGCGATACCCGTTTCCATGAAAACGTCGAATCCGATTGAAATCGATTTCAATTCTCTGTCTGGTATTTATAAGTTGTAATGGTGGTAGAACTGAAAGTCCGTTGGCTACAATGACATAAATAAACATTGACTGTCTGTTTATGTTGCTGTCTGCTGCACATACGAGTAAATTGGAAATTCAAGTGTAATGGAGACGAGAAAATAATTGTTAGTAATAATTATATGGCAAACGTTGTTTAGTCTATATAAACGTTTAGAAAAATGGGAGCAGGAAATAACCATACGACAAAGAGAAACCGACTTTTTCTTCTTACAGCTAAACTGTTAGAACATGGTGTATTTGAATAGACATCTGGAAACGAAGCAGCGTCGTAAAAGACGATACTGGATTAATGAAAGGAGTCACGACTGGTGGGAGAGCGCTGTGCAAAATATTTTTACCGATGAAGATTGGTTGAAAAATTTTAGAATGATTCGTGCAACATTTAAAGTCATCTGTGACCGGCTAGAAAAACATCTTAAGCCAAATGCATTTTGTGTTCGCAAGCCACTGTCGGTGGGAAAAAAAAGTAGCTATTGCACTGTATAAATTAGCTTCTTTTTGCGAGTACAGGATGGTGGCAAATCAGTTTCGTACACATAAATCAGTGGTCCATAAATGTGCGAGAGATGTGTGTGAGGCCCTGTGTTACGAGTTAAAACTGAGTATCTTTCAATACCGAATGAAATAGAGGCACAAGAGGTAGCCGAATGTTTAGAGTATGTATGTGGTATACCAATTATAATTGGTGCTATAGATGGCACCCATATTCCAATTTTTCCACCAGCTGTTAGATATCGTGATTTTATTAATCGCAAGGGAGGCCCTCGTACAATGCCTTGGCTGTAGTGGACCATTTGTACAGGTTTAGGTATGCAACATGCTAACATGTTGGAAGTGCACATGATACATCTGTCCTTAAGTATTCTAATTTGTACAAATTTGCCAATACCCTCATACCCAAATGGAGCAAAACAATTTAAGGTAACGAAGTGCCGCCAATACTGTTAGGTGATCCTGCTTATCCGCTTTTGCCATGGCTCCTGAAAGGTTTCAAAGGCAATGTGATTGCAGAAAAGGAATAATTTAATATTTACTTAATTCGCGGTCGAGTTGTTGTTAAAAATTCTTTTGGTAGATTGAAAGCAAGATTTAGGTGCTTGTCAAAGAGACTTGATATCAATTATACATTCGTGCCTACAGTGGTTTTGGCTTGCATGATCTTACACGATATAATTGAAACAAGAAAAGAAACTTTTCAACAAAGCTGGTTGGAAGCTGTCCAAACATTTTCCTCAACCCACTTGCAGACTCACAAGAGACTTTGATGATATGAGTGCTTCAACAATAAGAGACTTTCTAAAAAATTACATAATGAGATATCCACTTAGGAGAGCACGACTGGAATAACATATCTTGTTTTAGTATTGTTTTTAAAGACTGCAGATTTATGAATGATAAACACTGTATCAGTTATATGATGAACATTTTTTTCCTGTTTTATTGAGATATTGATTGAACAAAGAAACTATGTTACTACACGTTTTACCTATTTAAATTATTATATTTAACACTATAGAAATATCTTTGTTTTATTGAGATATTGATTGAAAACAAAATGCTATGTTACTACACTTTTCATCTATGAACATGATCATTTTTAACACTATAAAATGTTTCTGCAGGAAATGTTTTTCTATAATTATGGTTTTATATCGCAAGGCTTGTGCTGTTTA
Source organism: Dryococelus australis (assembly GCA_029891345.1). Classification (NCBI taxonomy): domain Eukaryota; kingdom Metazoa; phylum Arthropoda; class Insecta; order Phasmatodea; family Phasmatidae; genus Dryococelus; species Dryococelus australis. The sequence continues at coordinate 60,390,529 of CM056997.1, read as the reverse complement.
TCCAAAAAAAAAAAAACACCAAACATAAAACATCACTTCCACATCACTCCACTGACTTATTTTTACGAGGGGTTACTTAGTAGTCTGAAGCAGCTCGCACACACTCAGCTTCCGGGCGAGAGATCGTATACTGCATCCCACCGGTGCCTGGGGTGTTGACACTCGGCGTTTGCACATGCCTTTGGGATGTACGAGTTGGAGTTGACATCTGATACATTTGGGGAAGGGTGGTGGGGGGGGGGGGGGGGTGCACTCGGGAAAAAGGATATGGGTAAGATTGCGGGCCATTAAAAACCTTTGCAATAGCTGATGTAAATGTTCCTAAATTCAGATTCAGCTCATCGCCTCTTTTTGCCGCAGCAGCCTCCCCTCTTTCCTGTTACTCTCTGAAAAATCCTTCCAATCAACTGGCGCTGTTGGTTTAAGAAGTTCTCCATTGGTAAATTTACAGTCTGCCTTGGTGTTTTTTTAAATTTTTTTATAGCACATTAGGATGTGCCTCTGTTGTGCTGCTGTTTCCACTTCCATTTGGAGATTCGAGGTAGTCCCTTAATTCTGTACCAGTAATAGCAGGGCCTACTTCCACTGTAACTGGCTGAGGATCTTCTTACTGTGGCAAGAAGCCCGAGTCCATGCCTTGTGTGCCTGTTGAAGGCCTGCTTGCGAGAATTTCATCCAGCAAATCGAAATACTCGCGCTCATTTCGTTCCGCCCAATTTTACTATTTTCTTTTTGGTTTGTATTGTAGGCCGTTTTAAGCCTTTTCCATCTGTTCTTGATCTGCTCCGGGTTCTTGGAATCGTAACCTTTTTTTTTTTTTCATTTCAATAAGGATCAGTTTATATATTTCAGAATTTTTGTATCTCTTTCCAGCGAAACGTTTGTTGATATCTTTTTCGCTGACAATTGCTAATAAAACCAAAACCTCTTCTGTGGATCAAACATTTCTACTAACGTTTGACACTTTTATACAACGACAAACACACCAATGTAAACAAAACTAGTAGTTCCAAAGTATAACTGAAGAGTTCGTGCGTGCATTTCCAATACTCTTTCATTAAGATCCGCGTTTATATGCTACTTCACGCCTGACTCAATCCGATACGATCCCATGTTTTGGTGTATCGACCTTTAGAAACAAATCGATTTGAAACCCGTTCACATGACCGTTTTGAAAATGGAAACTGTTTTGAAATCGTTTTGAAATCGACATGGAAACGTAGTAAGTCTTACCTCAAGACTGTAATGACAATTCTCCCTCTCTAGCTCTCACGATCACTCGTCATGCACGACCAACCTGACTGATAGACTATGAACTCGCTAACTAACTACTCAAGGCCTAAATTTAAGTACTATTTATAGGTTTACTGGGGCCATTCCTCCAGTAACATCCGAAGTAATGCCCCGATCAATCAAAAGAAAATACACGAAAAACTTAACTCATATGCTGTTGATTTCCTGGCCTTCCTCCAAGGCCGCGGAACTGCTCCTACACGCCATCACGCCATCTTTTACACGACTTCCACACGAGAACAACCCATCACTCCACGCACTCGCTCCTCTTTTGTTGTCCCGGCGCTTCCTTGGCCTCAGCCAATCAGCACGCGCCGAGAGTAAACCTAGCGATCACGTGTTACCAGAGGCCTACTACCGTGCTTCCTCCTTTCCCCTTAGTTGCCCAAGGGTCCCAGCTGACAGAATCAGCGGGTCGCCTACCGCTTTCCCCTTTCACAGGCTCCTCGAAACTTCGTGGCTGCTTGTTCAAGGACAAAGCTTCAGGGCATGGTCTCGAAAACATCTGGACTGAGGTTTCTCGAAACTTCGGGACACGCCCCAAAATGAACAAGTATTTCTGAACAGGAATCTGCTGTGTTTACTCGCTCTACGAATTCTTCCAGGCTGTCTGGAAACCTCTACAAAAAAACTTGCAGCTACCAGCACACACTGTCTGGAGCTTTCTCTACACTGCTAAAGGCCCGAACCATTATCCTACCTTGCTTTAAAATGAAAAGAAACAAAACAAAACTAACAAAATATTAGAAATTTATCTGAAACACAACCGAACCTTAAATTACCTAATAAAAAAACGAGGTGGAGGGGCGTATGCCTATAAAAATAAAAGTATCTTAATAAAAAAATATTTTAGAAAAAAGAAAAAAAATCTTAATATTTTCTCCAAAGGTGGAATTTTTAAACGCGACCGTATAATAGCTTGCCTAAACATGTAGGATTGTTGTGTATTCATTTCCATGGTTATTTTTACTTTCAACTGCAGAAAAGACATATTACAGTGTTTCGTGAAGGGAGCTATACAGATTATATTCATAGTAGCAGTGAAATCATACCAACTTCAGAAAATGTCCAGTAAATGTCATACTAAGTATGTACTGACCTGGCAGACTGTGGCAAAAGAACGTAATTTCAAAATGACGGGTATCTCTACCGCTGACGAGACAGCAGTTTATGAAATAAAATCATGAAGAACCAAGGTCATTTAATTCATAATTATTAGAAGTCACACATCTACAAAAATTTGATACCTACATCATGTTTTTACATTTTATGAAATAACTGAGCCCTCTAATGATTTATTCTGGGAAGAGAAATATAATGATTAGATTGCTTGCATTTTAGGGCATATTATTGATTGAACGAATGCCCCTATGTGTTAATGCTAAGAAGCACTGATATTACTGTCAATTTTTAGTGTGTGTCAGAGGTAGTGGAACATTATCAGCTACCGGGGAAAAAACGATAGCAACTTTTTAAGTTTTGGACACTCAGTAGTTCTATGGATTAGGATAAAAATTATTGAAATTTGATCTTTAGTCAAAAAATTAGCTTCGCCAATTATATATTAAAAAATTGTATATGAGAAAACATGTTTTCTCTCCTGCGACTTCAAGATGTACGATTGCATAGCAATGAGTATTTAGATTTTAGGTTACATTAATTCTACCTTCTTGGACAGTTCTACAATGCTTATTTTGTATTTTCGGTTTTGAGAGACAGCTTGATTTGTATTAGCCGCAAACAATCTGATTCCACTGGCAATCCACTGTCTGCCGAGATCCATCACTTTCATCTTTCGCAGTAATCATAGTAACTTCGCAAAGGGTGTTTCTTAACATTGCACTGAAAAAAACTACCAACAATCATTAGTGTTTACCAGTAGTAGCAGAACATTAAATGAAGTGTTCAAAAGTACTGACAAGTGAAATCTGCGAATATTGGAATCGGCTTTATAGCCCTACTGTTACAAAAATAGATGTTGAGGTTTTGTAGTAGTCAGACTAATCGCTTCCCAACAGGGATAATGATGGCATTACATAAAATATAAGTATCGTAAAAATATAAAAAAGCATGGATAATTAATTTTATAAACATTAACTATGGGAATTAATTTTCTATTGCTTTATTTTATGTGTTTTTTCATACAAAGTTCAGAATTTGGCTTAATTAGCATGATCGGTTACTCCTCAAACTATTAAGGCGCGTACACACAGAGAGCAACTAGCAACAGCAACACGACGGAAACCGGTTGACGATAATGTTGCTTGGCTGAAGTTGCCTTAAAATCGTTCATACAGCAAGAAACTGCCAGTTTACGAAATGTCGTCGGAAGAGGATGCTGTCTTACTATATTATATTCGGCGACGGCGGAAAAATCTGAGCCTATGACGCTTTGGGTTCATCCATTCTTAAGAAGCAATATTAAATACAGCCGACGACATGCATTGTAGGACCTGGATAAATATCCGGATAAATTCTAAAATTACTTTCATATGAACAAGGAGAACTTTGATGTGCTTTTGGACTTAGTCGCGCCTAAAATTTCCAACAAATTGGCGTGACTGTCAATAACAGTCAGGTAAATTTGATTAAAAAAGGTGTTAAATGATACAATTTGTTTATTGTGTATTAATATCTTAGGTATACTGTTCAGTAACAGTTATATTTTTGGTCTATACCCGATAATTTAGAATACCAGAAACCACACGTTACATGCATTGATGATGATCGTACCGGTCGAGCAAAATGATGTCACTGGAGGGAAATACTAGCTAACTATTTTGTACACATTTCACCTATACCGTATCATTGGGCTCATGTGGTTGGGAAATCAGCTGAGAGTACTGACGCTGAATACTAACAAGCAATTTTTATTTAATTACAACATGACCTTGTGGCCTGTAGGCCTACTTTCAATACAATCATATGACGTGTTTATTGTATGCAATTACGTACTATGACGTGAATACGCTAGTCTCCTAAAAATATATATATATTACTTAATATGTCTGAGATATATAGGCTACTATGCGTCAAGTTAGGAAAAACACACAAGCCATATTTTATTCTCCTATCCATATCATACCGTACTATATGGACTGTGTTATTCGTGCCACACAATGATCCCGACAATGTGCTTGTATGACGTAAATATGTGTAACTACTGTTGTTATCAGAACTACTTTGTAGAACTACAATTCTTTAACTCGTAACCTTCTAATTTCACTTGAAAGATGTAATTTTTATGTTACAATTTAATAACCTTGTATTTACATTGCATTTGTAATCACCAAATCTTAAATTTTACTGTGCGATGTGCTTTTGAGAACAATTTCATTGGTAACGTGAAAAGTGATACGATAATAATGAACCTTCATTATCGATTTAAAATAAAAACCACAAATTTGACCCGCTCCTGCTACCCGGGAGCTCTTATCTTACAACATGAACCACTACACGAATTCGTAACAAATGCGTGACGTCTGATACATGTTAAATACTGTTACTTCTTTCATTATTGCAATAAAAACAGTCGTACCTATAACAACAAAAGGCGGTAGCGTATTACAAAGCATTTACTCACAATTTTTACAAAGGAAAATCGCAAATGGGCTTGTAGGAAACAGTGTTATTGTTAAACAGTGGCACATTTATAATGTAAACTCTTTACATTACTTTTCTAGAACAGTACCTCAATTTCTATATTTACTGTCGATTAATATGTTTCTTTGTTAAATACAATAACAGGTACTTAGAATAGGTTTGTTTACAAGAGTGCAAATATAGTAACAATGAAGCTTTTATCGAGAAATTATATAACTTTAACTATTTCACGCGTAACCAGTTACTTGCCTATAATTTACTAACAAACACTACCTTCAAACAATACCAAATACAAACGTACAAGTTTCGGTAATATTGACAACGTTCTCTTCTATTTAACATCACGCTATAGTACTATACGTCATTCACGTTAGAGAGAGCACTTTTGAAAGCCCTGCTCAATATCTACTTTACTCCCACAATGTATCCTTCCGGTATAAAAAATTATCATTACCATAAGCCTATGTACTATGTTCATCCCAGATTATTGCAGCACTCCCACCATGTATAATTTCTTTCTCTCGTTTCCAACTTACACGAGAGCAATCCGCTGGATGTTTGTGTTACATTTATATCCAGTAACGAGGAGCAGTGATACTTTTTGAAAGGTTAATTTCAATAGTGCTCACTTTACAATGGATAGCCTATAGTACATATCACCCACTGTACTATGTGCACTTATCACTTGCTTTACATTCCATAGAAACGGCGTGCCAGGCTTTGTCAGTTATGTGTTTCTGGGAATATCCTTTCACAGAAGGATCATACAAACACTTACGTTTTTCTATTTCTTCAACCAAAATGATATTATTCTTTTCTTCAGCAGCAGCCATGTTCCCTATCTTCTACCTCAAACAAAGCTACTTGGCAACTAGTTTACAGCGTGTCGTGCTCAGGCTACTGGTAGTTGGAGAGTTTCCCGGCAGTTGCGTTGCTGTCTCATTGCAGTTCCCGTCAGTATAAACGATTACATTCAACCGTGTGTGCTCTGCCGGAGCAACTATCGTTCCCGTTGCCTTGTCGTAGCGTTGCCGTTGCTAGTTGCTCTCTGTGTGTACGCGCCCTTAGTTGATGTCATTAGAATAAAACCAAGAAGTCTCATTAAAATTTTTGTGTGGTTTTTGCATAAAGTTTTATAATAAAATTAAACCCTATTCTCGGGGCCAGAAAATGCGAAATTCCAAAGACTTTTTTGTGGCGTTCCAACGACTTCAGGAACACTTAGGCTGAAATCAAACACAGTGTTCGTATAACGTTTTAAATATGTCTAGTAAAGGATATATGGATGTAATTCCCGCAATTGTGCCAAAAAAGTAGACGACAGTCCTTTCCAACTAATTTGGAATTTTCATCCAATTTTTAGTGCTATTATGTCACCAAGCATAAAATAATTATGCCAATGAACATCCTTAAAGGCGCCATACTTAGTAACACAAATGACGTTCGTGCCAATAATACTAATCCGATGCGTCACTTCTTTAGTACTCACAAAAACTGTTTCTTATTAAGTTTTAAATTAATTTTACTACTGCATTCGAACAATCACCGAGTTAAGGTTCGAGACAACCGACGTAAATTGGAACCTGTCAACTATTTTAAAAGTGAGTAAGAGAAATGTGTGGCGCTTAACAGCTGATGTATTTAGCTAGCGCTAGTTGGAGACAGCGTGAAGTGGAGAAGTTAGGGTGATTTTTCAATACAGAAGTCTTGAGAGCCGATGATGGCGAAGCGAAGTGAGTATGGAGCAGCATCGAAATGCAAGGGTGGAGGAAACGGGATATCTCCGAGAAAACCCGCCGTCGGCATCGTCCGGCACGATTCCCAAATGTGAAAATCAGTGAGCGACTCAACGGGAAATCGAAGCCAGTTCGCCCTGGGGGGGGAGATGAGTGCTCTGGCCACTGCGCCATCGTGGCCCCAGTTGGAGATAGAGTAGTGATGGGAAACTATGGCGGAGAAAACGGGATACTCATGAGAAAACCCATCGGCCAATGTCAATGTGTGGTTTCACAACATTCCCCCTATGAGAATATTTGCAGCCGGAAATCGAACTCAGTTGGCTGTGTTCGGTTCTGATATCAAACTATATATATATATTTTTTAAATTTTTAGTAAGTTTTCATAACACTTTATTTGAGAAACTTCTTCTCCAGTATATTATTTTACACTCTTTAGTATCTGAGACGGAAACCTGGACAGACAGCAATTCCTTTCTTAATCACGCCCCAATCCAGCATGGCAAGTTTTCAACAAACACGGATTTTACACTTTTTTTTTCCTACTTTCATTTGAAAGATGAGTTTATAAGATCACGCGAATGTCTGTCTGGGGTGTATGCTACCCCCCCCCCTCCCCCACTTCGGCAAACCAACAACTTTTAAACCCGCAAACAGAATTTTACCAAATTTAGTCTACATATAGCACTTAGAAAACACATTCTACTTGTATAGTTAGTTGTCTTACCATTACGTGTGCTCATTTTCTAAGTGGTAGCAATTTTAATATTTTGCCACCATTTCATAAATCGGGATTATTTAACCAATTGAGCCCAGATTTCGTATTCTGACACTTCATCGAGTAAATATCACGTTTAGGGAGGTATATTGTCATTAGTCCGACATGATGAAAGTAATCACTATATTAGAAATTAAGCTTTTACATAATATGCCGGAAACTATCGTATAGATTATCACCTAATTCCGCAGGTATTTAATACTATGGTATGCCACGTTGACATAAGCGATTTAAATGGACAATAAACTTATTTTTAACATGGTGGCCCTACAAATATCTTAGATTAATTTGGTGTGCTGAAAGTATCAATTAGAGTAATCAAATATGCCTATAAATTGTCTATTATGTTCGCCATTTTGCAAGATAGGGCCTCGTAAATGAATTAAGATTTTGTATCACATTGCTATCGATTCCTGCGAAACTTGGCAAACAAGAAATACTACCACGCTCCATGGAAACCGATATGTTTCAAGTGGGTCAGACACTAATTTTTAAAATGTTGACCATAGGAACATGTTTGATTAATAAACTATGTAGCGTAGTACAAAAGTTGGCGGATGCCGTGATGCGTGGGTGGCTATCTACACTCGGAGCAGCAACAGTTCACGAAATTATTGACTGTGGTATTATATCCACGAAACCATGTAAAGGCTGTTCACGATAAATTGGGCACTTGTGATCTACTCGTATGCACGTTGTGTATTCCTCCACCTTATGTAAAATTAACATTGCCATGGACCTCATCACTTTATTCATGCCTCGGTCAGGTGAAACTGTGGAATCACCAGCAAAATAAATATGTTGCAAATCTTGTCATTTTAACACTTCGATGAATTAAAAAAAAAGAAGAAGAAAAGCGAAAGAAATAATTTAAGTTTTCGCTATTTATTCGACGTTAAAATGTGGAACTATTTTCCATCCATCACTACCAGCTTTACTAGGCGCGTGTCACTCAGTGCGCCGGTTAAAATAAACGCAGGCAGGTGCAGTGACTTTTTTCTAAGGTTGATTTCAAAAGTGCTCACTTTATTGTGAACAGCCTTTATCATAATTTTAGTTACCCCCAACTGTTAAGTGTTGTTAAGTTGTTTCAGGAGGTACGTATGTACTAGTGCCCTGCAAAATTGAGAGAGAGGAAAAGAGAAAAAGACACGCAAATGTTGTGTTGTCATTGGAACTACGTTTGCGTGCAAAGTTTCTAGTCGATCGGATACGTGGTCAAAACTGACTGAAATTATTTTACCATAGTTAATAAACTTATATAAACTTAAGCTTTTAAAATAAATATTCGAACGTGGGAAATGTCTTCAGTAATATTCTTTATCAGACAACACTAAAAATTATTGAGCAATATATTTTGTTTCGTTGAAGCAATGCAGGTACATATTTTGGAAACCAAGTAAAGCAGATGATCACATAAAAATAATTTACTGAATTTTGTGTACTGTGCACAACGTATTTGCTTGCAAGGCTGATGATATATTGTTGCGCTTGTAGCGCCTTCAATAAGACGAAACAATTATTTGAGTGACCTGTTTAGTTGATAATGACTGTTCACGATAAAGTGAGCACTTTTCAAACTAACCTTAGAAAAAAAGTCACTGCCCCTGCCTGCATATATTTCAACAGGCGCATGGAATTACATTCGCCCAGTAAAGTTGGTAACGATGGATGGAAAGTTGTTTCATATCTTAACGTAAGATAAAAAGTGTTAGGTAACCGTTTGTTAAAACATAAATAATTTTTTTCCCTTTCTGGTTTTTTTATACATCGACGTGTAAAAATTAACATGTTTGTAAAATGTTTACTTTCCTAATAATTTCTCAGTTTTACTTACCGATGCATGAATAAAGTGATGAGACACACGGCAATGTTAAATTTACATAAGGTGGAATATTACACAACGTGCATACAAGTAGATCTTAAGCAGGTCTTTCAAAAGTGGTCATTTCACCGCTAACAGCCTTTAGTTACATGTAATAAGATCTACGGAGCTCACTTAATTGAGATTTTTCTATGGTGTCATGAAATCACTAGAGGCGAATGATGATCAGATATTTCCTCACATCAGACCATGGCCGGTTTCCTCACTGTCCCCAACTGTTTAAACTTATTTGTTCCATTACTAGTGACCTCACTGTCGATGGGACATTGACGCTTACTTACAAACATTTATTTTACATTTTCAAAGCTAAATTGCAACGACTTGAAAGAATTATGTCAAAAATGTAATTGAACATATCCCATTACCGATCGATTTCTAAAAATAAGCGTGTTTTGTTTCAACGTGACGAAGAGCAAAACAACTTGGCGTTACTTAAATTAGAAGTTAAATGTGTTATGGATGAAACTTGAAAGGGTATTTGTCTCTGTGGTGCAAGGCAAAGCTGAAAAGTAAATTCTGCAGCACATTCCGAGTACAATTAAAGATAATGATTTTCAAAAACCTCCGCATCGACACACAAGTACTTTTCGCACAAGCCATAAACTTATAAAATAAGATTACTTCCCATGGTGATGGACAACAATAATCGTCGTAGACAAGTGTTCTTTGATATTCAGCCCACGCTTCACTAGAAAGCTGCAGCTTGTCCATTTACGAATGTATCGTTGATACATTGTCTTGAGATAATGTTATCTGCAGCACTTCAGAAGTTAACAAACGAATCTACAACAAAGTCCGAAATACGAACATAAATCAGATAAAATCAAAGATAGTTGAATGATTTTTATATTATAGATGCGTAGTTCAATTCAGCATAAAAGTTAACTCACTTGTCAATATACCTTCGATCATGGTAGTCTACATATTGAGCAGGGTGGCGCAGTTGTAACTCACGGGACACGCATTTGGGAGGACTCGTATTCGATTCCTGGACCGGTCATCCTGATTTCGGTTTTCTATGTTTTCCCGAAATCTCTCCAGGCGAATGTTGGGATGGGACCCAAACAAAGGCCATGGCCGATTCCTTCCCAATCCTTCCCCGATCCCTCTTCCCTGTGCAACTTGCATCTCCTCTGTTTCACCCATATCTCACATCATAATAGATCAAGTGTTGTGATCTTTGAATGAAAAAAAGGTCACGGGCTGGGCTCCTAGTCAGTCAGTAACCAGTGCAATTCAGTAAGTGTTCCCACAATTAAGGCGTGTGGGCCAGCCAAAATAGGCCCACAGTGGCAACGCACGTAAGTATTTCAAGTGATGGGTATTCATAATTTTACCGAGGGACTGCATACGTCTGGCATTACGGCCCGCAGAACCCTGAGATTACCCACGTCAACAACAACAACCTTTTGGCTCTGCCTGTTGACGGTGCCTGATGCCTAGTCGGGTATTCCGAAAATCCTCAATTTCCTTAGTAATGTATTTACTGTCCCTCAAAACTCCTATTAACCCCAAACCACACAGCCAATCGGTGTCTAACTAATGGCAATATAATTACATATCCATATTTTGACCACATGTACACTGAAGTTATGGAACGTATTTAGTATCATACAAGGAAGAACAAAAACAAGAACCAGTAACGTACTGGCATTGTAAAGAAAACTACAAATTCTTTATTCACCGAAGTACGTACCATGCATGCATCTCTTAATAGTAAATAGTGTACGTCTAGGTCCCGAAGTGAAGTAGAAAGCAAACACTGCAAGCCAAGTCACTTGTGCAGAAAGGCATATCCAACGCGTGTTACTTCTAATGATTTCGAAATTGAAATTATTAAAAATTAACAATGCAATAAAGATAAGAAACAAGTGATCGATTATGTTCATAATAAACACTTTACTGGAGGTGACATTGATAAAATTTATGACACTTACTAAAAATTCAAGAATTGATTGGCCGTAGATCTCGCTATTCTTTTCTGATGATAGTTTTGGAGGATTTTCACAGTAGCGACTAATTTAATATGGTAGTTCGAGAGATTTTTTTTTGCTACATTTGTTTTTTCAGACAGTCTAAGTTTGATTTGTTCTTGATTTAATATGGGTTGAATGACTGCTTTTAATATTCGCCGAACTTATTTTTCGTGTTGTTAGATTTGCAGTTTTAATTTAATTATTTGCTCTGTATAACGAATTGTTTTCTTTGATACGACTTTGAATTGATTGTTTCTTGTGGTTGACATATCTTAGAATTCAGCAGGAATCATAGCTAATCAATTTATTGTGTAGGTGGCTATTTCCAGAAACCAGAAACTTTATTGCAGTTTTGTGAATGATATTTACATGTTACAGTTAGTTTAAGGAACTTAACATTATTGTCTTAGTTTAGATAATGTAATTGGATCACCATATTACCTTCTTTACTGCGTGATTTCAGGCATAGCTAGTATCTTAAAACTGAAAGAAGAAATACCCTTACCTCCTATTTGCAATAACTACATGCCAAATTCACATGTAATTGTCAACATTATCACCACCGTTAAGAAATATTATTAAAAGTTCGCTTAGAATAGTTTTTGTTAATGTCGATATAAATATTACCAACTGCAAGTCAACACATCACAGGTGTCGCTGGAAGGCAACCCTGTCTTTTTCACGTCTTCACTCAGCATGGTTGAATTAAGTATTATCTATTTTTAAATAATGAGTTTACAAGTCATTCCCCAGTACACTAATTACGTACGTGTGATTTATCACAAGTTTGGCAAGAGTAACTACAAACATGTCCCAAATCTTAGATTTAAAAATGCATTTTTTGTGTTTTTTCTTATAAAACTTGTGTGATAATTTTTCTCTCTAGATACTTTGCTTCAAAGGCATCGAATAATCGTCTCAAATTTTGATCAGAACTAAAATATTCATAACTTATTTAATCTTCTTGCGTCTGAAGTATGACTTTCCTGTACGGGGGAAATATTAATATGCTCTTTTGCAAGTGACAATTTCTCATTAATATGGTGTATCCTATGAGTATGACAAAATTGAAATTTCCCTTCCTCGCCATAACAACGTTTACCCAGTTTCATTTTTGTTAGTATATATTGCTGTACAGGACGTCACATGAACATTGCGACATTGTGATAGGTAATGTAACAAGGAACAACTTTTGTCAGAGAACGGATGCCCGTATACGCTCCTTTGAGACGCCGGGCGTCACGTCGGGGTAATATATTTCTGCGCGCCTGGGAGGTAGGCATTCCGCGGCTTTCGTATCCCACGCCTTCTGTCAATCATGCAGTCATCTGTAGCTAGTGAAGGCGAGGGCCGTTTACAGAGTCTTCGCCTCTGTCCCAAAGAGATAGGCAGTATAAAAAAAAAACCTGAGAGCCGCATTGGACCGCATGTGCCGTGAGCAGTTCGTTATGCCCTCCCCTCATCACATTCCACTACACAGACTACGTCGTTGTCGCTGCCCGAGCCGAAACAGTTGTGTGCTCACCATGACTGTGCTTCGTAAGCCAGACTAGTCATTCACGTTTATCCATCGTCAGAACTTGCGGATATGCATATGCAGCACGGTGAAGCTAGAGGCTGTAGGCTCATTAGCAGCACGTCTTTATCAGAAATGCTTCCCCAACAAACGGCAGCCACATCACACACTGTTAAGAGGCTACATCAGCGACTGTTTTTTACATATGTCCTATCATATTTATTTATTGAAATTTTTAAAGTTTTCATATTTTTAAATTGAAGGACTTTCTTTATTATTAAATTGTATGATTGTAATTATGAATGTTTAAATGTGTTAGTTTAGTTAATTCTTTTCTTGTGTATATATTTATATTTATGTTAATTTTTATTCTTCTGTCTCATTTTGTGTGTTTCAGAGTTTACAATTTTTGTATTGCTGTTTCGAGACCACGTATTCTTTTGGATTCAGGCCATTAGTGTCGTAGGAGTAGTAAGTTTAAAAAAAGGTTTAAATTTGGAGGCCTCCATTTGGCTGGCAGGTTCGAACCCTGCGTTAAGATAGGCTGGCATTGTATGCTAGCGTACACTTTACCTTCAATCCACGGACAGATCAGAACTGCTGTAGGTCGCTCACCCGAGTTGGTGCAGTGTAGGATTTTAATTAGCTATTAGGGAGTCTTGTATCGCCCTTGAATTGATTTTGTGTTTTAATGGAATTTAAAACGGCTGATAAGCCCCCTTCGCGAACTAGTTATTCAGGAGTTATCAGTATCAGAAACGACCGCTGGTACGTAAGTTGTACGCTTACATATTAAAGACTACCCTATAAGCTAAATGTTCCTGCTGCGGGAGAAGCCCGCATTCTGCCAGTTCCTGATACAATATAGCAGAGTCCTACAAGAACGTCAGAATTACTCAGATAAGACTGAAATGTGTTGCTACACTTACGTATTACAGCAAACGCAATTTCAACGGCATTCAATTTGTTATGGAAGGTCGAGACGGATGCCATTTTGTTATGCCATACGAAAACGTATCCCAGCATCCGTTTACAATGTCTAACTTGAGACAGGGTTTAGTGTTTCCCCTGAGTGTACCTGGAAAAGATTTTGCAAGATTTTAACTATTTTCAGAAAATGAGTAATTTTTTGGAAGTTTATTTTTATTTGAGGAGCAAGTTCAAGACATTAAAAAATTTTTCTCATACTTTGTCTCTGGGCGTAGGCGCACATACGAACGGCCACTACCTAACGATATTAGATTGATCTTCTTAGCTTTCTTTTGTTATTGCCATCAAGAAGTTTTAAAAAAAATCATCACTCAGAATTTTTAAAGTTGAAACTGAAAAGAAATTTGTCATTAAATGACAAAATGCTGAAACTAGCCGCGGTGTGCCCTATTCTTTAAGTAGTGAGATGTTTCAACCCACTCCTCTTAAGCATGTTGATCATTTTTCTTGTCTAAAAGTGAATAGTTTATAAGTGTGTGTTCATACTCGCATACAATTAGTATGCTCAACGGCTGAGTTCAACGGAGAGTTTGTAAGTAGCAAAGGTACCTACTGCTCCACATATTGCAGGGTGCCGGGATATAGTTACTCACCAGGCTGCATTAAAATCGTTCACAAGTGTTCTTCTTTACAAACCATTTGTAATCATTTCGCAGAAAAACATAGTAAGTGTAATGAGCCAGGGCGAGGCAGTTATCAATGGAATGACACTTCGCATCTGTTAGGGCCCCCGCGCACTGGACAACCGCGACCATGGTCGCAGCGACCAACGTCTTTCATTACGTTATATGTAACCGCGCTTACTACGCGACCACAACCAGCTGGTCGCGGAAACCACTCATGCGCATCGCGACCCGCGTGCGACCAATATCATTCGCGACCATCGAGTAACGTGCAACTAAACGGAAGCCCGCAGTTGGTCGCGCGACCAGGTACGGGACGGACGCCCTGTGCTTGTGTACATGTCGCAATGGAAGACATCGAACGATTAATAACTGAAATAAAAAGCCCCCCTGCCATTTGGGACTTGTATTCTATAGCTACTGTGACATAAATGATATATATAACAATGGGACGAAATTGTTCAGATGTTTGGAGGAGAGAACTGCGAAAGGGCCAAAGAAAAAAAAAAGAGCTTGGTGAGTAAAATATAATTTTAATATGTTGATATATGTACATAATATCACATATGACTATACAGACAGTATGTATATTATTGAGAGCAGTCACTATTGTCACTTTTTTCCATACAAAGTTGTTTTGCCATGGCACTTGTCCTTCACAACAAAATAATCCGCTAATACATTTCTATAATGTACACTGGACCTGTTTGGTCTTCGATTTGATGTGATTATGTTATTTGTAACAAATGCATGTAATATGTCTTCAAACTGATAGCCATCGCGGTCACGCACAAAATTGTGCGGAATGCAGCAGGCCTTGACGATGTCAATAACAAATGCATACTTAACATTCAGAGGTCTATGTGTTATACGCCACTTGTTACTTAGAATACCGAATAAACATTCAATGAAACGCCTAGCTCTACACAACCTGTAATTAAACATCCTTTGTTTTAAGTTCAACTGTCTCCCAGCGAATGGTCTCACTATTCTATCGCTCAAGGAAAATGCCTCATCGGCAACAATGGCATGCGGCATAGGAGTAGATATTGTTTGTGAAATTGGAGTATCTTCTGGAATATTGAGATCGTTACATTCAAGTCGTCTAAAAAATTCCGTGTGTTGCAAAATGCTTAAATCACCGTATTTGCCGTACGCACCAACGTCAATGAACACAAACTTGTAATTCGAGTCATGTAGTCCCAGCAAGACAAAAGAAAAATAGTGTGTTTATAATTGTAGCATATTGATGCACTGTGTTCAGGTTTTATTATACACACGTGCTTGCCATCCGAGGCTCCGATGAAGTTGGGAAAGTTAGCTCTGGATGCAAATTTCGCTGATATGTTCAACCACATATTTTCTGTCGGTGTTGGCGTACAAACATCTTGTAACTTCAATCAAATGACTTTACACACTGCATGCAATAATTCTCTTATTGTAGTTTCACCACGTCGAAAGGCAAAAATGCAGTTCAGCAAATGTACGTCCTGTAGCGAGATACCTGAAATATATTAAAAAAAACACGTATTTTATATAATGTACATAGACAATATCATGTATACATAATGTGTAGATATTAACAGACAATATTTCATTTGTAACCGTTTGTTCAGATTAGTTGTGTGCAACGAATGTTTATTTTTATTTTCAACCCTGCAACTACAAAAGAAGTGGAAACATATCAAAGATTGTTTCAACAGAGAAAATAGAAGACTAAAACATCCTAAAACTGGATCGGCCTCTTCACGTAAAAGCCATACATATACTACCATCAACTGAGTTTTTTAAATAAAAATAACGCAGTAAATGAAACAGCCACGAATATTGCAGAAGATAATACTCAGGAAGACGATATCGACGGCCCATATTCATTGCAAGACAGGTGTCCCGAAAAGAATAAGAAGATAAAGAAAAGCGAAGAAAGAGATGATGTAGGTAAAGAACTGGGGGAGATTTCGAAGACACGACATGCGCCCAGTCAACTGAATGAATGACACGGAAATGTTCTTGCTATCTCTACGTAAGGAAATTGACAAGATCCCAGAAGATTTGCAACTACAAACCAGAATGAAAATGTTAGATGTCATTGACGGGGCACAACAACAAAGTTGGTATTGCATGCATAATGTGGGTCCAAGTAACAGAGATATTTTACCCAACCTCAAGCCTCCAACAGTCGTACTCCTTTCTCGACCAACAATTTGCAACAACATGCACGGTTTGGACCATCCAACAGCTTAAGTATGCACCAATATGCACAGTCTGGACCATCCAACAGTTAAGTACACTGAGGTTTACATCAATACAATCACCTGCCTCTACAGTGTCTTCTAATGATTCAAGTTATTCTGAATATTTGGATATGTACAATATAGAAACTTGTTGATTTTGAAAATAGAGTATTCCGTGTTGTGAACAATATTGAAGATTATTGACGTAGCCTATAGTTTCTTCTTTGACATGGACAGTATAGATTATTATTACTTATATAATCAGAGTGTAATTACAACCATATTAATCTTACCTTATAGTAATCAATAGTTTTACTTCCGCTCCAATACATAATCTTAGTCGTGTGTTTTGTCCTATTATACTAGGTCGTATCGTTTCTAGTAGTTCATCGAAGGAAGTTATAGACATTATAGTATATTTCATAAACTTTTCTTCGTGTTGTCGCAGTTCATTGTAGAAACTATAGAACGTTCGTTTGATAAAACCCTGTAAATAATTGGATGTACCCAAAACCGTCTATTTTGTTATTTTTTTTCCTGTTTTTTCGCGATAGACATTACAAGAAGTAGTACGATATTACAGCTAACTCAGTGCCATCCATGTTTGCAACTGAATAAAACTGAGGTCGCGCCGCTGGTATTTTCTTGGTCTCGCACTGGACCATGGTCGCGGTCGTGGTCGTCCAGTGAGCGGGCTGCCTTATGTTCTCTCTAGTGAAAGGGTTTGGTACGGCGTTCTAAGTCATAAAATTAGGTCTCAGTGGTCTCTTTCCCCATGCCTAACACTGGGTAATATGCAAATCAATATTTTCTTGTTGAATATTCACACGTACACACACAACATCTCGCACAGTGTATTGTTATACTGTACACCTACATGCCCAGTGTTTACAGAGGGTCACGGTACGTACACCATATATGTGCATGTAATAAGCATATAATTTACTCATTTGCATAGTGTGTTTACGGCTGTCCCATTCACGACCTACGTTACATGCTTAAGATCTGCTTGTACGCACATTATGTATCCTTCCAACATATGTGAGATTAACATTGCCAGAGGCCTTATCACTCTATTAATGTGTCGATCTAGCGAAACGATCAAATTATTATAAAAGTAAATATTTTACGAAATTGCTAATTATTACACGGAACATGCATTAAAAAACTAGAAAACGAAATAAATAATTTCAGTTTTCACACACTTCTACCTAACACGTTTAATTCCACGTTAAGTCATGGAACTATTTTCCCCTCCATCGTTAACAACTTTACTGGGCACGTTCCTGCGATCTGTCCGTTGAAATATATACAGTTAGGGGCAGTGACATTTTTCAAATGTTTATTTCAAAAGTGCTGCGATAACCGTGAACAGCATATACGTATACAGAAAACAGCAAAATACTGTAACACAAAAGCGTGTATTGCGAGGGACCAGCACTTACAGGATGCACTTAATATGGTGTCGGACTACCCGTATCCCGGAGTTAGGCAGCGATACGGTCGGACATGGAAGCATACAGACGTCGGATGTTCTCCTGAGGAAGATCCTACCACAACTGGCTCAACTGACCCTCCAAATCCCCCGTAGTTGCCGCTGCCCGAAATTGCCGTCCAATCTGATCCCAACTAATCTTGATGGTCAAGGAAGCATGTTGACACCACTGAAGCAGGCCAGAGATAAACGTGCCATGTGAAGCCGGGCATTATCATGCTGGAAAATGGGGTTGTTTCACTCTGAACCAGGAAGGTGAGCGGACATGGTCGTAGAATTCCCTGGACGTATAGCCACGCCGTCAGAGTTCCTTAGATCATCACCAGTGGAGCGCGGGAATCGTAGGAAATTACACCCCACACCACGACACCTCTCCTTGGGGAAAGTGTGCAGTTTTACAATGGAGCGTTGATCACAACGCTGATCAGGACGTCTTCATACTCAAATTCCACGGTCGTCTGCAACCAGACAGAACCGTGATTCGTCGCTGAGCACCACTCTTCGCCAATCCGCAAGCTGCCATGCTGCCCGTTCCCGGCAGTCGGTCACACGTGCTCGGCGGTGCTCAGGTTGTAATGGCAGGCGTCATAAGTGGCGTCAAGACAAGAGATCCAGGTTTACTATCCTCCTGGATATGATACTGCTGGACACAGGCGTATCCCCAGCTGCCGTGACATGTCCCTGGATGTAGTGAAGCGACGCCCGTGGAATGCTTACAGCATGTCGCACGGTGAAACAATCTTCCCTGCTGGTGGTCCGCCGGGGTCGACCCGAGCCTTCTGGGCGAGCGTGTGTGTCTACCCTCCTGTTCCAGTTGAAGCTAGCTGTGTTCCTGTGAAACTCAGTGGCAACGCAAGACCTCTAGAAGAAAATTATTTTAAGAACTCTGCGCCGATTGTAGAGTGTAACCTGAGAAAATTAGTGATTGTTTGAAACACAGACTCATTGTGTAAGCATAATTGTTCAAGTGGCGAGTAATGCGCCGAAATGTCCAACCATTCCTCTCAGAGACCGACGATGTGGTCTCTCCCAAACACATTCAGCTGGACAAAGGCTTGTCGAATGCGCCGTCCGGGCATGCCGCGTATTCACTGAACTTGGGCTATGTATCTCACACTGCTACTAAGACCTTATTCGGTGTCTCGCAGCCATGAATGATGGCGGGACATGCATGCACCCCTAGTGGCACATCTGCGTAAGCAAACCACATTAAACGCAAATGGGTCATGTACAGTGTTTGTCTTTGACGATACTGTGTGGCAATCTTTGTTGTTCTCGCACGATTCGTTCATAGTGATCATTTTTTAAAATGAGAGAACATGTATGTATGTGTATGTGTGTTACATATATGTATATATATATATATATTGGATGAGATGGAGAGAGAGAGAGAGAGAGAGAGAGAGAGAGAGAGAGAGAGAGAGAGAGAGAGAGAGAGACATGAAAACAATTTCAATGTCGTCGGAACTACGTTTGTGTGCAAAGTATCAAATTTAATGGATATGTGGAAGTGGGTCAACATTTGTTGACAAAATTTCATCTTAACTAACAAGTGGAGGTTAATAGCTTGTAAAACTACGCGCGATATTAAACGTTCAGTAACACAGTCCAAGCAACAACGAATATAATTTCTCATGTTGTAAAATGTAAAGTTGCAAAGTGCTGCCGTGAACCATTACAATGGATAAAGCATTATCATTACTTGTACATAATAACGTGTGCGTGACAGTGCGTTTGAGAGACAAAGACAGATCGGTAAAACAATGGCGTGGGAAAGGGGTAGGGAGAAATATACAAAATGGCGCCCAGTAGGTGGGGCCGCTGTTACTCTTTGTAGTTCTTAGAAGGCGTCATTTCGCCGAAACCGTGGAAAACGCGGACATGTCTATTGTATATTGGTTCAAGATACCGCTAAGAGATTGTATTTAATCTCAAAACTTAATGATAATATTTTTTTTCTTCGATTTAGTACAAAAGCCAAATGAATTCAAGTCTTTTAATAGCAAGCTTGTTGTATTTTTTCAAAGCTTTAATTGAATTTAATAAATATTCTGGGTTATATTATTCGGATGCTATTGTTACAGGGAAAAATAATAAATCTGTGACGCCATAGATTTGGTGCACTTCGCCTTCTGTTATGATTCTAAGCAATGCCGTCATTTATACATTTCAAAAATGCAAAAGGAAAGCTTGTTTGAGTCTACCGTATTATCTTATTCAGAATGGTATATTAAATTGGAAAAGCACGCATACACCTTCAATATTGTAGTTTAAGGGTGCGCACTCACTAGCATTCGTCTGCCCGCATACAAATAATATGGGGTGTGGCTGGGTTATGGACACGGCCGTTTGTTTTGCGTGAATACGCCTACGTTGACGCGCTCGGACGCCTTGATGTTATTTTTACGTTCCTGGCACCGCTTCACTCAATCATATGGGGTTTTATGGGCATCACCGGATTGCTTTTGAGACGCTCTTTCCAACCGTATACGATTTCTGTATTTCGACTTGGCATTTTGACGAGTATAGGTCGCCTGTTAAATTTTCTTGATTTTTTACGTTAAACTCGTACAGTTTCACCATAACCACGCCACACAAATGTTTTATACACGCAATCGATTGACCGTGACGAGAACTGTCGATTGAAACATAAATGAGCTTCATAGCTTCTCCTAGTCAAGAGTTGTACTACGCGGAAGTTATGAGACGCGGCGAGACGAACTCAAAATTGTAGCCTCCCCCCCCCCCCCCCCCAAACAAAACAAACTCCCCTCGCCACGCGCGACACTTCGCAGTCCTTACTCACATATTCTTTGATTCTTTGGAAATCGAGTGGTGCAATTGAATTTTTAATGTAGATGATAGATTCGGAGCTGTAATGCCATACTGTATACCCCGATTTTGTTATCATCGGATTTTCTGGAGATTACCTCCCATTATGGTCGCCAATTTAAAAACGTATTCACGTCAAAAGACAACTGTATGGTAGCTATATCTCAACTGAATGCTAGCTGTAGGTGGAATGTTTTATTAATTAGCCCCTCCGCAAACAGTCCGCATACAATTCGCAGACAGTCCCCCATTTTGGTGACGAAACACCTAAAAGTTTTAAGGACAGAAATTATATATATATATAATTAATTTTTACATAATACATCACACAACGCGCGAAGATGTATAGTATGAATCCAACAGAGCTGGAAAAGAAAACTGAGTCTATGAAATAACAGTTTCGTCGAGAACACAAGAAACTCGATGGAAGTGTGGATGGTGAGCATAATAGGTATACAATCGCACGCCAAATGGTGCGTACATCCGCAAGCACCACGCACCTGTTTACGGCAGATGTATGCGGGCAGATGAATGCTAGTGAGTACTCGTCTTAAGGGTTAATCAATTTGTAGGTCATGTCATTCTTACTATCTTTACAAAATTCGATTTATGACACAGTCAGTAACAACATTTTTCAGTAATGTCTTCCTTGAAGTATATTTATGAATTTAAAAAAAAAAATTACAAAAGGCACTTTTTTTTTAACTCTCGCAGAAGTAATCAAGTGATAATATAATTGAACAAAACAATAATAAAAATATGCAATTGAAGGGGTTGGCTTGTTCACAAATATAATTGCTATACCTACCTATTCCGATAATAGTTCAATACGTAAAGAGCTCAAGGCAAAGTCATCTGTCATTCCATCATACTTCCTAACAATTCAGTTGAAACAATTCATACATCCGTCAGAATTACTTTGTTCATAAATAGTGCGAAATGTCATTATAAAAAAAATATTTAAAAAGAATTTTATTTAAAGCTTTTCGTACGTATTTATACTTAATAAGTCCGCTTACTACAACTATCTGACTTAGGTAATGATTCCAAGCCAACATTTTTATAAGCTGATTTTAATAAACATAGCACAATATGTGTGCACAGGTATTCAATTTAATATCAAATCCTCTGAAATATATACAGATATGCTTCAGCGAATGGATGTTTAGACTAACGCCACTAAGCAATAAAATTTCACAAAAGAACGTACACAAATCAAACATTATAGTCTTCTAGTGATTTAGATCCATCGATAAAACTGTGTGCCTAAATTAAAAAGCTGTAATATCATCCATCCCATCATCGCAATTAGAAGATTACATGTCTTTTAACGGATCTACTTATCTAATTTTTAGCGGCCTGATTTTCTGCTGACCACACGATTTTATGGTGAAAAAACGGCGCACTGATGAACACAACGGCCATTTGTGACATAACGCAGGAAAATATCAAAATATTAGCTATACTTTATGGCTTTTATAGGATTTACGAACTTAGTTTAAAAAGTAATTTTTATAGAGATAATTCGCCGTTATTAAGGTCAATTGTTCAGAAGAGCATCATGACGCTAATGGCCGATAAAGTTTAGGCCTACTTATCGACAAAACAGTTTATCTGCTTCAGTTACGGTGCAAATCAAGGGCATTTCTTTACGTAAAACTGCTGAGTGATTATTGTCTTCTCGGGGACACCGATAAAACCTCAATCCGAAACTCATTTGTTAAGTTGGCAGGGGAATAACCTGTATGTAGCACATTTCCTGCACATTGTTGAGCTTATTCTCATTGCCTTGGTCATAAACCTGGGCACGTGTTACACAGTAAATGTAGTCCAGAAAGATAATATTGCCTTGGCCATTGCTATCTGTTGATGTTTGTCTGTAAACAATTTTTATATTTCCTGGTGACTGCGCTTGTTGTGTAGGTACGTCCCACATTCGATTGTCGGACGATATTTTCTCTCAATGATTTACATGGCCTTGTATTTCATATAGTCGGGAGCGTATTTGTTGTTCTGGAGACTAGCGTTGATAACGTATTCCAAATACACCAAGAAATTCAAGAAAGGTGGCGTAACCGAAATCATCTCAGTTTACATGCGATTTTGAGGTTGTGTTTATCGACTATTTAGGAATGTTAGTTCAACAGAGTGTCAGGGAAAAAAAATCGTGCAGGGCTGTGTCGGGGCGCACGGCCTTAGGTTTAACGTGAAACGTCTACGGCAGCGAGTCACTTTTTTTCCCGACTACGGCAAGGCCAAAAAAGGAAGGGTTATGAATTACACAGTCTATGTATGCATGTATGTTAGTTACCTCGAACAGTCTAAACTACTAAACCGATTTCAACAAATGAGGTGTCGTTGGATTAGTCTTGATCCATAATGTCTCCTAGGATATATAGCGTCAAAGGTGGTAATCGGATTTTCGTTTTTTTAATCGTTACGAGCTTTCGCCTTCTTTAAATCTCTTTCGAACCAAAGTCGATCACAAACGCTGCAAGAAAGACGAAACGGGTTGGTTTCGAATACCGCTTTGAAGCCTTCATCTGCTGCATGTATCGCATAGTTTCGACTGATGTTGATATCCACCCGCTCGGAGACGTCTTCGACAGATGCGTGGGTGTCATCTTCACTCGCTATGTCCATCGGGTCGGGTACAGCGGTGGTAGAGGTGCTCGCGCCGTCGTTCACCGAGCGCGCAGCGTCAATTTTGCAATGCTCCCGAAACGATCTCGCTGGCTCGGCGCCAGACATTGGGGTACCTGTGCGTAGCCCAGAGCCTCCTCTTTCAAACGATATGCGTGATCTATATTTTCGGCTAGCTCTTACGCAGGCTGAGGCTGACATAAAGAATTTTTATAGTTTTTTGCCTACTTACTTAACGTATTTTGTCCAAGATACGCATTTTATTACTTAAATCGACACATCTCGACAAACTCTATACACAAACACCCGAATTATCCCGCTACTACGTCTGGGTCGTGAGTTACACTGAACGGAAAGAAGTGAGAGCTTGACCGGTCAGCGCTGCGCTCCCCTCCCCTTTTGCCGCGCTGTTGCTCATTCGCGATGTAAACACAAGGTTGTATTAGCGAACAGATCATATCCCAGCAAACACGGAAAATACAGGCCGGAATCGGGCCGGTAAAAGCTAGCCGACAAACTCCGGCCAGCCGATACTGGCCTGCTGTCTTATACCGGAAGCGGCCCGATGGATATATGGACTGGCGGCTAACTGTTGGCGACAGTGTCGGGCCTGCGACGGCTGGATGTCGGTACTATTCCGGGCCTGCGAAGGTTGGACTAGCTACGATGCCGGGCCTGCGAAGGCTGGATGTCATTATGATGCCGGGCCTGCGACGACTGGATGTCGCTACGATGCTGGGCGTGTGACGTCTGGGTGTCGTTATGATGCCGGGCATGTGATGGCTGGATGTTGTTACGATGCCGGGCCTGCAACGAAATGATGTACACCCATGTGAAATCCTTAACTTTTCACTTAAAAGTTTCAGTAATTGTCATTTCCTCCTTACACATGTTCATTTTATTTACTTCTCAACACATTGTTTGATATTAATTCTTTTGCTTGCTGAGTGAGGGATTCGAACCTAAAACCCTTGAGTTGACAGATCAGCATGCTAACCTGCTAATACACTCAAGTAATTAAACATATATCATGACAAAAATTATTATAAAGGAATATATAAATTACATTACAATATAACAAATAGTTTTAAAACATTGCTTTTTTAAAAATTATTTCTTCAGAGGCTTGCAAACAAAGTACTTTTTGTTAGTTTTTAGTATATCTGTCGGATGGTTGTAAAAATGAAAAAAAAAAAAAAATGCAAAGCAAAAAAATACCATGGGATACCACATGACACGTTTATAATCACGAAAAATCATGCTAATGGTTAACACAGCCTCAAATAATACGCCATGCCATTAAGAGCTAGCTAACATATTGCCTATTCAAAACACTTTCCAAAAGTTTGTCGGCAAAAAGACATTATATTTATATTCTTATTGTGATAAAGAGCCTTGTTTCGAAAACGTTACTGGGCCGGAATATATAAGATAATGACCAGCTTACAGAAAAGACAAAGATTCGATTCGGGAATAGGCCCAGAAACTTTTTTAATATTCTTGCAACATGTTTCCTCTGCGATATAATGCCAACATCTTTTCGGTGATATCCATCTGTTATCCTAAAAAATTCAGCGGGCCGTTGTCTTTATTCTAACGGCAAACATTCTTTCTCAAAAACGACATCATGCCGTTAACAGCTAGCAAGATCTTGCCTATTCGAGACACTTTCCAAATGTTTGTCGGCAAAAATACATCATATCTATATCTTTATTGTGATAGAGAGCGTTGTCTCGAAAAGTTTGCCGGGCCGGAATAAATAAGATGATGGCTAGCTTACCGAAAATACAAAGATACCATATGGAAATCGGTTCATAAACATTTTTAAGATTTTTGCAACATGTTTTCTCTGTGATATCAAGCCGACATATTTTCGGTGATATCCGTCTGTTATCCTAAAAAAATTCAGCGGGCCGTTGTTTTTTTTTCTAACGGCAAACATTCTGTCTCAAAAAAAGTATCATACCGTTGTCAGATGACAGTTGCTGACAGTACAGGTATCGGGCCGACACTTTACCGAAAGATTGTGTTTGATGGGATATGCTAACAAATGACACTGCACTTACGTGTCTAAGGGTAATAGTTAGGAAGTTTTTAAGGCGAGACGATATAGACGTTTTCGTTACGATCCTAATTTCTATCCTGGTACCCATATGTTTCGGTCTGATTTTAAATACTTTTCGCATCAAAAAGTGTTGCAAATTGATAGGGCTGGTACGTAAGATGAAATTGATCAAATTAATTAAGATTCCCATGTCTGCAAATGTCTCCTTATACCCCCCCCCCCCCAAAAAAAACTGCGATAACAGCGAGCAGATGTAGTTGTCCACCAGGCGGCAGACAAGCAGTGTATAGGCTATTCACGATAAACTAAGCACTTTTGAAAACTCTCTCATTTTGAATAATAGTAAATAAATATATATTGTTTTAGTGTTAGACGTAAACTTCCGAGTGCGGTGGAATATATACACAGTGTATATTACTTACGTGACAATATTTATGTACAAATGTGGTTAAAGGATAATAAATCGTTGAAAGAAAAAAGTTACTAGGTCTTAGTTTACTGTGAAAAACCTAGAACAGCACGTTCTTTCGATTTTCATTTGGTGCAGGTGTCCACTGCGTGTTGCTGTGGCCTGTCCTGAGGCGATCAGCTCATGCACTAATCAAGGGGATTAGGAAAGCTAGATGGATAGTTCACTCCGATATACAATCGCTACTTTTATTCAACTCACAACAACTTTTACAGATTCTTACAATGATCGACTATGGGCGTTACTTTATGAACAGTAAGTATCAATATCAAACTTAATTACGGCAAGAATAGCATTGGGTTCCGTAAGGTGCTCTCTGACTCAGAAGGAGTCCAAGTTAATGCCACGAATATCCCTAAGTCTCGACGATCTTTGGCGCCCTACTGGATGTATAATTACCCTGTCTGGTTGCATCGTCCACAGGAAGACCCCCTCGACTGTGGCTGCAGTCAGGCGTCGACCCGGGAACACGGACCTGGTGGTCCTCGCTTGTAGTTGTCCCTCGGGAGGCTGGATCAAAGATGGCCACGAGCCGCCATTGCACCAGACTTATAATATGAGCGACTCCGGTCTCATTACTCTTCCTCGGGGAGATATTTTCTTAACAGCTGGGTTGGCTTGTCGAGGTCGCGCCATTCTGCGCTCTAGCATGTCGCTTGCCAGCCCTGGCTACTAGTGACCACACTTTTCCACTAAACTCAGACTCCCTTGCATGAGAGAACGAGGCCGGCCGAAGAAGGGGAAGGTAATGGGTGAGGCCACTGAAGAATTATGGTGGCTTTGCAGCGAAGGGTGGACCCATGTGCTATTAGTAGAGGTTTCTAGTATGCCACTGGAAGGGGCTGTTATATATTAAATTCTGACTTAAAATTAGTGTAGCTGGTATAGCTATATATTGAAATAAGACTATTTGGACATGAATATAATTGATTGACTTATTTACTAAATACAGTGATATATATTCTTTGTTAATTGTGCATCCTGACATACTTATATGTTGTAATTTCTCATAGTAGTAATATTTTATGTGTTAAACAAGTTAATTTACATAGTAATTACAGTGTGTGTGCCGGCACTATGATATTTGGCCGCTATGGTTTCGTGTAATTGGGGGTTTTGAGTAAAAAAGAGGGAAAATTAGGTGCACCAATTAACAATTACTACTCCGCCATAGCGCCAGATGGTATGAACTAATGACTCTAAAAATTATTATATGATGTGAACTGTCTAGAATTCATTTGAGTAAAACATAGTTACCTATGTACATTGTTAACCTAATTAAATGAAAATAAATATACATTTCAGTCTTAGTTCGTGAATTTTATAAGGTATATCGTAGCAAATCGAATTCCGTGTTTTGAAAAGGATAGTAGAAATTTGATAGACAATTATTTACATATGTTCAAGGGCCCTGTTAGGTGTGAAATACATTTAACTTTCATCTGTATGGCGTATTCGCCGTATGGGAAATCCGTCAGTGCTGTTCTCTAGAGCAAAACTTAGAAACGAAATTCAGTTGCCTTGACAGCTGGTGTACTCTAGCAGCAACACTACTGACTGTCGTTACCCACACATGAACAGTTACCTAGTCAGTGGAAAGAATGTACTGTCGTTACGGTAAACAAGGTTATAAGCATAGCAGCAGTTTATTGCGCGTGAAATTTTTCACAAGCTTTGTGTGCTGGTATTGGCACATTTATATTTGTAACTGTTTTTCTTTGTCTTGAAACATAATTCTAGCACTTGTTATTGAATTGCTTGTTCCTGCTCTTAAAATATGCCTTTACTTTGCTCGAACATAAGCCTTTATCATTTACTGGTTGTATTGTACATATTTGTGTACGCCTATCTATACAGCCTTCTTCAGCAAAATATAGATTCTAATTTTTTATAATATGACAATCCTAGGGCTACTATCAGAGCCACAATAGTTGACAGACTTAGGCAATTAAAATGCTCCTGAGGCATAACTGAGACGACTGAATTATGAAATAATGGAGACATATTCTACAGTTGGCAAATTTGCATGTAAAATCTTCCATTCCTTATTGAGCGTATCATTAATAGATCAAAAAAAAATACTCCCAGTTAGAGATAATCGCATGGTCTCTACATGACTGCTCTTGAGCAAGTGAATGGGTAAGATAGCATAGCATGAGCGACTGCAATTACAGGACTTTTTATGTCACACACGTGTATGGCTTCTACTTTAGTAATAGTAACTTTGTATATCGTAACTTTGCATCCACATGGTACTTTTAACTCTATAGAGCCTATATTAGAATTAGTAATTGACTGGCTGAGAGTCCTATTAAAGCATCGTAATGCCAATGTGCCAGACGGGTTTGTTATGACATAATTATGGGGTTGAATAGGGGTAACCTGTAGTTGATTGCTAGAGACGCAAGTAAATTTGTCAAATGCATACAATATTTCACGACTCCGCTATTTAATTGCTTCTTTAAGACATCTTACTTCACTAGATTCTGCTGCGTGTTTGGATATTAAATACATACCCTTAAGTTGATTATTTTCGTCAGCTACCACCCTTGTTGTATGAGTAAACTTATCCACAACAATGATTTCAGCTGGCAAGTCAATCGTGCACGATTCATTTTTAAAGAAATAAGGTATTTTTGAGGCTTTGAAAAACTGCCATGTAAACTTGATATTTTGAAGAGGTACTTGTAATTTAATCATTATTTGTTGGAGAGAAGGAGCATTCTGTTATATAAACATGTGTCTGTTGTAAACATTCACATCAATCGTTAGCTCGCAGGGTGTATGAGTGACTAATGACATGGGAGGGCTGTACAACTTCAACTCCATGGAGAAAGAAGAAAGGGGTGAATTTCGTGCTTTGATTGACGGCTGTATTATAATTAAATAAAATGTAGGAGATGTAATCGTTCCAGTGTGCAGTACCTTCGCTGGCACAGGAAGTTAAGTGTTGTGAAAGAATTTTATTGACTTGTTCTGTCAAGCCGTTGCATGCCGGGTTATATGCTGTGGTCTGGAGCTTTTTGATCTGTAGTTTATGAAATAGTTCTGACATCATGTCATTGCTAAATTATGTTTATCTGTCCATAAGGATAGATTTGGGGCAGCTAAACTGTGAAATAATGTCTTTGACGAAGTTGGCACAGGATATTGCATCGATAGTTTTTACTGGTCGGGCGACAGCATAACGGGTGGAAAATTCCGTGATGACAAGTACATATTTGTTGCTGGATGCTGGCGTTAGTAATGATGGTACTTTAGTGTGCACGCCCCAAGAGTTGTGGGAGAGAGGGGGGGTATATGGGTAATTTGTCCAATTGGTTTTTGATTAGGGGCTTTAATGCATTGGCAAATGGGACAGTTCTGTATGTATTCCTTTACATAATTATTTATTGTGTCCCAATAATGTGCTGTTTAAATTTTTGCGAGAGTTTCAAACTGTCCGAAATTCTCCTTCATATTAATTTCCCCGTTCCCAGAAATGGCGTATCTTCTGGCTAACCGTAGGTATTTAGGGGTAACTTGATCTGGTTCTGTTAATGCTAATTTCAATTGCTGAATATGGGGATCATTGGAATACTCAGCGAGAAATGGTGGCATTACTTTGTCAATGATAGGTGCTAAAAAAGTTGTGAGACATCGTCGACTTTAACATATTCTTGTTCATGAATATAAACTGGGAGGTAATTTACTTTCTAAGTGTTGTCATAGGTAATCAAAATGCGACATTGTAATCGGGGCTCAAGGCACGTGGCATTTATCATATTGTCATGGTTTTGCATAATGATTTCTATGTTTACTTGATAAACTGAGGTAATGGTTTTTTGTAATGGCTTGAAGAGGCAGATACTCTTCATTAATGATAATTTTTGCCACTCAAATTTGCCCGCAGTGGGGGGATCTTGTTTGATTAGTGGTTTAATCTCAGCTCAGTTATTTATTATGTATTTTGAAAGTGTGATCTTTATATCATCTTCTTTGTCAGGATTCTGAAGAAGGGATTCTGCTAATGCTTGGTAGAATGACTGGCAATGGAGGTAAATATATTTCACATTGTAAGTCTTATTGTTAAGAGTATTGTGTGTTGTGTTAGCTACTCCTACTGCGTAAATACGGCTCATCGTGTCCGCGAGCGTATTTAATTTATCCTTTACTATTCGCGCGTCAAAATCGTACTCTGTTAGTGCGGTAGCCATTTTCTGTATGCGTGCATTGTGTTCTGCTGTTGACTTAAGGTAGCTAGCCATAGGCTCGCATGATCAGTTTCAATGACGAATTTTCGTCCATACAGGAACTGCTTAAAAAATAAAACAAAATTTTTAATAGCAGATAATTCTCATTCGGTTGGTGACCATTCTTTTCTCATTCAATGATAATGTTTTGGATGCGAAGACAATTATGGAACATTCTTTGGCGTTTGGCAGTTCTTGCATAAAAATCGCGCCTATCGCTGTTTGAGATGCATCACATGCGAGTATGGTTCGATGGGTTTTGTCGAATTTCGCTAAAATGGGTGGGTTAGTCAATGCTGTTTATAGTTTTCCAAATGCTAGTTGTTCTTCCTGCGGCCATTTAAACTGTACGGTATTTTTCGTTAGTTCAGTTAACGGTTCTGCAATTTTTGCATAGTTTGTTACATATCGACATAAGTCAAAGAAACATGTGGACCTGTTTAACATTTTTGTTGAATCGTAATTATTTTGTAGGGGTCCCTTTGAATTCCATTTGGCGTAATGTTGTGCCCGAGAATTTTTATCTCTTGTGCAAAATTGCATTTTTTTTATTGTTAATTTTGTGGTTATATTCATGTAGGCCTTCCATGACTTTTCTGATGTTGGATAAGTGTTCCTCAAATTTATTCCTGATAATGAATATGTCGTCGATATACCCTACTGCAGTATTCCTTCGCAATAGCCCTAACATAATATCGACAAAATTTTGGAAAAGTTAGGGCTCGTGGCCAGTCCCATTGGCATACGGGCGTACTCATATAAACCTTCTCCGTCCACACTAAGATGAGTTTTTCTCTGTATTCTCTTTGCGGACTAGCATAGCATAGAACCTGCTGATCATGTCTATTGAGGTGATATATTTAGAATTTTGTAAGGCATTGATTATATCCTCCATTCTTATAGGCTGTTCATGATAAAGTGAGCACTTTTTAAGGCCCTCCCAACTGCCATTAACTACTAACTATGTTTTATTGCAGTCTCAGACATTAACTATTGAGAGTGATGAAAGTATACACCGCATTTATTAGTCATGTGACAATGCTGATATTAAAATATGGCTTAAATAATAAAACTGGCTTAAAAGAAAAATTTGGAAGGGCCTTAAAAAGTGCTTACTTTATTGTGAACATCGTATAGTATTAGATACTGTGCTTTCTTTCAATGTTAATTTAATAATATAAAATCTGTGAGGAATCTGATACAGCCCTGGCATTTGGGTATTACTAAACTCGGTGTGGAGTAAGGGGATTCTGTAGAAGTTATAATCTGTGAGTCGAGCATTTTCTGTGTTTGTGTTAATTCTTGTTCCTGCAGTTTTGGGTTAATATGATAGGGACGTGTGTGGATTGGCTTGTCCGTAGTTAATTCTAATTAAATTTCATATGCATTGGTTTCTGTAAGTTCATTTATGGAACCGGCGAAACTGTCTCTGTATTGTTCTAATAATTGTCGCATTCCTCTTTGTTGATGTGTTGACAATTAAGAATTTATGTTGCAGAGTGCTTCATTTTACATGTAATTATCGTTAGCAGTTGTCTTGTGAATTGGGTACTCTATACAGTTATTTCTATCATATTCAATAGTGTTGGTGTTAATTGGGATGTCAAATATTTTATTGTTATTGGAAGCAAAAATAAACATCTTATCCTTGGTTAGAACTGGGACTACATTATATTGTTTGAAAAAATCAACTCCAAGGATGATGTCTAATTTTATCTTGTCAATCAATAGAAATTCTTAATAAAAATCATGTCCATGAATATTAATATTAATTTTAGTTTTGAATAAAAGTATTACTATATCTTCAGTAGTGCCTACTAACGAAAATATTTCATTAACTAGGGTTATTTTCTCTTTGCTTATTAATGTTGATGCCATACAGGAGCGAGAGCATCCGGTGTCCAACAATGCATTGTATGTTTTCCTGCCAAGCCGCACAAGGATGCATGGTGTTGATGTTTTCATGTATCTCATGCGGCACTTGTCCTTGGCGATCGACAAGTGTTGTTTGTGTAAAGTGTGCAAGTAGGGCCGGCGGCTCCAGTTGTGCTGAGGCTTGTGGTAAAATTATTTATTTGCCTGTTTATCAAAAACATCTTCTCTTGATCAACTGGTTCCGTGTTTATGTTTATTGAAGTGTGTGTTCACATGCACAGCAACTTCATTTTTGTTTTGCCAATCGCGAAGCGCTGTTTGAACTTACAGAAATGCACTGCTATGTCTGTTTGAAATTCCATTTTGCGATTGGGGAAGAGTGAGCAAGTCTTGGTTTGGTGTCCTGTATACATACACAGAGCACACATGGAGGACATTTGAGATCACAGTCCAATGAAGGCTGCCCTCACCACTGTGATGTCACAGTCGCGCTGACTCATACATTCCTGTGGGCTAACCTCGACGCATGCTGCTGCTTCTGTGAGGTGTGGGGTGTCGGTGTTCATGGGTGCAGTATATTGTTTGCGGGAAACATTGTCCTTGTGGTGGGTATCAGTATTACGGCTAATTTGCCCTGACACACATTTTTCTGCGTGAAATGTTATGCGGGGTGTCCTGCTTTCCGTGTTTACTTGTTTGGAATTATTTATTTTGGCCGACTTGTAGGTTGCCTTGATATCGGAAAGTTTTCTGCTCAGGAATTGAACTGCGTAGGACCGTGTTGGTACTCATTTGGTAAGTAATGCCTCACAGGTATTAATTATGCATTGAACCTTGACTTCCGGTTTCACACTTTTACTATCTTTAGTTTGAGACTTTATGTTCCGTGTGTATGGCTGATTGAACTTTGTCTCTTTTACGAGCCTTGTCTGTCCTTTAACATGATGTGGTACCTTATGCATCTCGTAGTGTGGTTGTTTTTTACTTTCTCTAATTGCTCTTAAGGAGCCTGCCTGTTGTTTTGTTGATGATGTGGATGCACGTTACTCTGTGATTTATCAATGGGGATGGTGCTTATTGCCCCCTCGTATAGGAGTGTTTTTGATGGTATTGTTTGTTGGTTTGGTTTTCATTTTGATTATATTTATTTTCCTATTGATGGGGTTGTTTGGTTGTTTTGTTGTCTGGTATTAGTTCTTGTTTGAGGGTTTCTTAGAATTTCTTAGTTGGATGCTGGTGTGCGGTTGGAAGGGTGTGGGTTAAAAAATTTCTTGTTTTGTGGTACATATTCCTTTGTGACAACGGAAGGTTGACGATTTTGTTTGTAAGGGTTCCAGTAGTTGTGCTGTGTTGGTGGGTTTTTGTTGTAGTTGTATTTCTAATTTTGTATTGCTAGGTTGGCAATTTTTTCCTTGAGTTTGATCTCTTCCACCCTTAATGTATCTGTGTCAGAGTTAATTTGGTGTCCTGAGATAGTTTGATTGTATCGGAGGAACCCTAGCTCCACTCTTTGTATATTTGTCACAATGTCCTGAATTGTGTCGTTTTTCAGGCCTACTATCTTATCCACAGTGGAGGGCAGGAGAGGCTGCCTTACAGTTCCAATGAAAGCAGTGTCACTGACGTTTGGCTTATACTTACATCTGTAAACCAGAAGGTTTTCTATGTGCTTTTGTGCAACCCCATTAAATTTTGGTTCGTAGCGTATAACAGTTGTTTCAAGTATTTCTCAGTGGCAGGTGTGGAAAATGTGTTTTTAAGTTTAGTGACTATGTCATTCCACATGATTTCTCCTACATGTGTTTATTGGCTGTTATCCAAAGTGTATTTTGCCGATCTCTTTAAGTTGTATTTTAACTGTCGACATTTTTCTGTGTCGTCCCAATTGCTGTGTTCTGCAGCATGATTATATTGTTCAAGGAACTCGGGCCGCTTTTCATTTTTGTCTCCTGAAAATTTGGGTACCATCATTGGTTGTTGAATAATAATGTTAAGGGGTGCTGGGTTCACCATGTTGGAATTCGGTTGTATATTTTCAAGTGGTGAAGCTAAGGGTGGATTTTCGTAAATGGGTTCTCTAGTACTGGTGTTAATTTGAATGGGTGTAAGATGGTGTGATGTCTGCTGTTCAATGTTTTCGTATGTTGGGGGTGGTGTCATTGGCAGAAGACCACTGTTGGAAATTTTTGTGATTAGACTATGTGTGCTGTGTGTAGAGTTTGTGTTGAATTGGTCAAAAAGTTCCGGGTTTTCTTGTAAAAGTTTCTCTGCTGAGTCAATTAGGTGTTGGAACTTGTTGGTTATGTTTATGTTTCTGGCAAGTATTTTCTTTTGTGTTTCTGACAAGTCTATGGTGGCATGTCTCAGGATGTTTTTGGCTGCATTCACAAACGATGGTGTCGGTTTATCTGTCATATATTATATGTCATGTTTGACACTGTAACATGTGATTTTAATACATAGCATGCACACACAAGCTGTTTAGAAAATTTTATTTCCACACTGCACAGTCCCTCGTGGAAATTTTGCGGTTAGCAAGGTGGAAAACTGTCTGAAAAGCAGGACTGATTTTAGATGCATGAACTGTTTAGAAGCGAAAGCACACACACACTCACTACTCTACAATGGGCGACTTGTATGGCCGATGTATTTGCAAAGTGGCAGTTTCTGCTTGCGCGCTCTGATCTGGCCGCAATTTATTGAGTAGTGCAACACCCTGTGGCTTTGAATATACACTACTAATGTCACGACTGTTTACTATGATTGTCGGCAGGTTATAGAACTGCCTGGCTTTACACTATGAACTGGCAGGGGGTGAAAACCCGAGGGGGTGGCGGGGAACATGTAGCATATTGCTTAAAATTTTTCTTGTTACTCTCACACATTTATGCTCATTTTTAAGTACAATTAAAATTCAATGATTTGAAATGGGAGGTTGGGAGCACCGGTGCCTCCAACAATTGCTGTGTCCTGTCCTGAGGGGTAAAGGTCATGCACTAACCAGGGTGATTAGGATAGCTATATGGATAGAGCACTCCGATGTAAAATCACTACTTTTATTCAACCCACAACAACTATTACAAATTCTTACAAGGGTCGCCTATGGGCGTTACTTTATGAACAGTAAATATCAATATCAAACTTAATTATGGCAAGAATAGTATTAGGTTCCTTAAGGTGCTCTCTGACTGAGAAGGAGTCCAAATTAATGCCCCGAATATCCCTAAGTCTCGACGACCTTTGGCGCCCTACTGGATGTATAATTACCCTGTCTGGTTGCATCGTCTACAAGAAGACCCCCTTGATGGTGGCTGCAGTCAGGCGTCGAACTGGGACCACAGGCCTGGTGGTCCTTGCTTGTAGTCACCCTTCGGGTGGCTGTATCAAAGATGGCTGCGAGCTGCCATTGCACAATACTTATATAGGAGCGACCCCGGTCTCATTACCCTTCTCCGGGGAGATATCATAACAGCCGAGCTGGCTTGTCGAGGTGCCGCCATTCTGCACTCTAGCATGTCGCTTGCCAGTCCTGGCTACTGGCGACCATACCAGTGTGTAAGACATGCGGCGTTCACAGTAGTAGTAGTACAGCCACCACGTCATCCTACATGTTTGCAGAGCTCGCAGACATGCATTTAGTTCATGGTTAGAGCCACGAATATTTCAAGCATTCATTCAGAGGCGAGACAGACACCAAACACTTGTTCTTTTCTCCTACTGTTGTGATTGGGCGACAGTTGTTTAGACACTCTTCGTTTAACTATGAGCCAGTAATATGCAGAGGGCAGTAGTGTGAGTGAGTGTTTAACAGTCCTGTACAGAGGCCTCACTCGATTACAGCAACTAATTAGCAAACGATAATGTCTCGAGTATATCGAGGGATGTCCAGCCTAGCTTGCTGACAATTCAATGCGCGAAATACTCTGGGCTCTATTCATGGTGCAGCTGACAGGAATAACAGAGAAACGGAGGGAGTGTACTTCCAGAAATTTTATAACAAGCAGCACCCTGCGCACACAAGGTTCGTACTGTTATGAGTCACTAAAGGCGGACTAGTCTACCGAACTGCAGCGACGCGTCGGTATGCAGGCCAGGCGAAGAATCCAAAACACATTATAACAATAACAGTTTACAAAACATATCAGCGAAGCGCCAGCAGAGCTCCCCTCCTGGCCGCATGGCATTTGGGATAATTACGCCACCATACTTGGCAACACTTTGTACGGGGTCCGTCCGTCGGTCTGTCTTTCTGTGGACCCACACCGAGATGAAGCCCTCAAGATGCAGCTTGCCATGCCGCTCGCTGCTTTCCGACTCAACAATCAGTCTACTTATACCAATAGTTACATTTTGAGTATATCAATTTAGTTCAAATAAATACCTGGTCTGGTTTCATAATTAACTTCAATATAAACCTCCAATAGACAATAGTATCTTCTTTATATATAAAATCCATTGTGTGTGACTAAACCGCATCATCACTGACAAACCACAGGACCAATTAAGACAATATTCACACCATATGTTATTGAGGTAGCGAGTAAGATTTTTAGTTATGTTTAATTCCGATAGGTGGTGCTGGAGTCTAAAACTTCTATATTTATGGGCCGATTTTGCTCACACTTGCAGGAAATGTTTGTTGATCTAAAAGAAATTGTTTTATTGTGCTTTGCATTTGGTAGGTTAGGTTACGGTAGGTGGCACTGGATTCTATATTAATGGACCGATTTGGCTCATACTCGCAGGAAATGTTTGTTGATCTAAAAGAGAAAAATGCCAGCGATATCACGGTCAATCATCGGTCGACGTAAAAGATGTAATAGAGACGACACATTGAGAAGGTAAAATAGAGCGTGAAAGAGGTAGAACAATGTTTACCAGGATCAGCTAGTACAATATAAAACATGACAGTACGTGTCTACTGCTGTTTACAGGAAACAGGTTCGTTGTGCATCACGAAGTCAGATACTGGTGCGAGAAGAATCGGAAGGTCACCAAGCTTTGTGGTAGACGTGTTGGAACGAGTTCATGAAAAACCATCCATCAGCACATGGGCGATAGCACATGCCATGCACATCAACGACGAATCTGTTAAGGAAGAACTATCTGAACTTCTTTGGCTGTACCATGCACAGAAGGTAGAGAACTTTCATACACTTGTGTAGTTCTGCCGATGGCTGTTGCAGCATTATGATCTAGAGCCTCACTTTATACAGCCCGTCCTATTTACTGAAAAGTGCTGCTTCACCAGGGATAGCTTGTTCAATACTCATAACTAGAGACCTGCAAAATTCGTGTTATTAATTGGCATCAGGCTAAACTTCACAATTCTGTGTATACTCGAGCCGGCATCGTTTCTCCTTTGGCTG
Organism: Dryococelus australis; assembly: GCA_029891345.1. Classification (NCBI taxonomy): domain Eukaryota; kingdom Metazoa; phylum Arthropoda; class Insecta; order Phasmatodea; family Phasmatidae; genus Dryococelus; species Dryococelus australis. Next base: position 60,352,915 of record CM056997.1, on the reverse strand, counting down.
CTGCATATATGTGAAGCCGCTCCCTTTTTGATCGGAATACACGTGATTGGACTACACAGTATTGAAGTGTTCACTTACTGGTGCAGAATTTCCCAGGCCGTGCCAAATGAAGTATGTCCCAATGACAAACTTACTGCAGAGGTACATGCTTTTGAAGTTTAATATGTCCGCGAATAATAACGCGAATTTTGCAGGTCTCTACTCATAACACTCACGTATTGGTTGAAGAACACGCAGCACCTTAACTACTTACTCAACCAGACATTTAGCGAAATTTTCATAAATATCTGGGCTGGGTTGATAAACAACAATATAATAGAGCCACACAGTTTACCACCACGCTTCAACGCTGCAGCGAAACTGCATTTCCTGCGGGAGTTTATACCAGCCATTTTGGAGGCTGTGAGTCTGGATGCTCGAGGGGGCATGTGGTTCTAATGTGATAATACACATAATCTCTCTGTACTTAATGAACTAAATTGAAAACACTGATATACGTGCACCTTTATTAACACGTGATGCCAACTTCTTCCCCACCGAGTTGTCTACTACCCCTGTTCTCCAATATTTCCGTTTTCGGGTATAAGGATGCATTTTAGGAAATGACAACCTTAAGGTGGCCGCCTGGGAAGACCGTCGAACTGTGTGCAGAACTCCAGCAGAAAATATTTTATTATAAAACCGTCCAACGCGTTTGAGTGAGGCATGCTTACGAATACCCTTGATGAACTGCAAGCAACAGTCTATGGAATATGGAATGGGAAGGCTGCAGGACTGGATGGAGTGGGTGCAGAAATCGTCAAGAGGTGCTTCTCAAGAATGAAGGAACATCTACTACATATCTGCAATGGTTGTCTCTCTGGATGTGTTTCCTCGTCATTGGAAGAAAGGTATAATAAGGATATTATAAAAAGGAAAAGGCAAGGAAAAGGATCAGGCCAAATCCTACAGACTGTTGACACTGCTTCCAGTGCTGCACAAAGTCTATGAAAAGCTCCTGAACAACAGACTTGTGGAGGCCTTGCAATCAAATGGAACATTAAGTGAAATATGGGTTCTGCAAAGGAAGATGAACCATCTTTGCACTATATGATGTTAAGACTGCAGTTTCGGGGTGTCAATAAAAATATTTCCTCGTCATATTTCTCGACATAGCAGGAGCCTTTGACAATGCCTGGTGGCCGAAGGTGATGTGGCAACTAAAGCATAAAAAGTGACTTGCAAATTTATACAGGATCCTATTAGATTATTTTAAGGACAGAGAGACATGGTATATTGCAAGAACTGTCCAAGTTAGCAAGAAGCTAACAAATAGATGTCCCCAAGGGTCGGTCCTTGGACCAGTCTTATGGAACATTCTGTTTGATGGACTGCTGGAGATTGCTTTTCTGGAGGGCTGTAGGATATTGGGATATACAGATCATGGTTTAGTCCTGGTCATCAGATCGGCAAGAAGACAACTTGAAGAGAAGACCACGTTCATTATGAAAGCAATACAAGTTTGGGAAGCAAGAGTTAAGTTGAGCTTCTCCGCCAGCAAGACTAAGACTATAATGCTTAAGTAAAGATTGGCCAGGAATCCTACGGCACAGGTCAATGGAGAGTTTCTCCAATGTGTACATCAATATAAGAACTTGGGAGTCATCCTAGATGACAATATGAGTTTTTTGGAACACATGACGTATGTGTCCTGCAAGGTGGTTGTTGTTTTCTATAAGCTAACATCATTGGGAAATACTGAGTGGGGCTTGGATTTTTCTACACTTAGGAAAATCTACAGAGCCTTATTTGAAGGGATAATTGGACATGGTGCAGTAATGTGGTGCACACGTGCTGAATAAGGGTGGCACAAGCGAAAGTTTGTCAGTGCTCAGAGGGCAGCGCTGCTGGCTGCACTGACAGCATATAGGACAGTGTCCAACGAGGCACTCATTCTAATGGTGGGTGTACTGCCTGTATATATACTTGTGAGAGAGCGAGGACTCATCATGGAACAATCAAGGATTAGAAGGCTGAATTCTCAAGAACGAAGGTTAATCAGGCAGGACACTCTGGAGATGTGGCAAAGAAGACGGGATCAGTCAACCAAGGCGAGGAGAGGTATGTGATGTGGATGATACAGTACAACATTTATTGATGGACTGCCCTAAAATTGAGGTCTAAGAGACTGGTCGCAAGGAGTGACAGAACAAAGACGATTGCAGTTGGAAATGAGAAAAGTAATGGAAAATCAGGAACTTCATAAGTTGTGGAACCGATTTGCAACAACAGTTGGGAAAGGCGTGAGGAGTTTGACCGGTTACAACTGGAGTATTCCGATAACCCACGAGGGAGTGCTCGGGTAAAGGCTTTAATATTTAAAGTCAGGGAATAACCGGTTGGCGAGGAGGCAGGTTTAGCTGAGTAAACAGGCAGAAAGCTGTGTGAGACCAGGAAATAAGGCACAAGGCACTAAGCCAGATGAGAAGAAAGTGTCGTACACTGTCTTACTCATTGGAATACAGTTGCAGAGCGGGATGATTGAGTGTGTGCCAGCCTTCGGGCTGTTAAACCTGCTTATGAATAGAATTTAAGAAATGTTACGAGTCTGTATATGTTCTTCAGTTCCTCCATTTCTGTCTAAAACATGTTTTTGTGATAGGGAATATGCCTTAAAATGGTGTTTTCATGATTATTTTTAGGCATGAATATCCCGATATAAAACATTAAAAAAGAAATAGGGTCGTGAACCAAACCCTTACTTTTATTATTACGTTATAGAATGGCAGGGTCTCCACTGAAAGTCTCATAGAGGCACATTATCGACGGAAAGATTGCATGCCAGTTAAGTGCTTTCCACGTAGAGGCGATTATAGAGTTGACGGGCATATCTCGGTCGCCCCAAGCGCTCCCACACTTATAGGCCTTAGACGTGCAAAATTCCTTCAACCAGGCGGCTACCTTAATAAACTGTATTACATTTCATCTCCTCACCACTTCTATAAATGGGTAACTGTTGTTTTCTGATGCACTGCATATTTTATGGGAAATATTAAAAAACGCAATCATTTCAAAGGTGACAACTTGAAATTTTCGCTAGAGTGCCATTTGAGTACTATAGTAGTATATCTTAAAACATCTCCAAATTTTCCAAGCATCGTGGTTGGCGCAGTGGCTATATCGCTTATCTCCCACCAAAGCGAGCCGTGTTCGAATTCCGGTGGTACCGCTCCCGGATTTCCGCACGTGGGAATCGTACCGGACGATGCCGCTGGTAGATGTGTTTCCTCAGGACTTCCCGTTTACCCTGCCCTTACATTCCCCAGCTACACCATACTCATCTCGCTTCAAGGTTCCACTGTTATAAGCAGCCCAAACCTTTCCTCTCCAGATTTTACAGGCAGGATTTACCATTTATCATTTCCTCTCATAATTTGTTTCTGAACAAATGCATGCCTTAAAATTGTTAACTTGTCGGAAAATACCTAACTGATTTGTTTTATTTACTAAAATTGTTCAAGTGTCTAGAATATGTGTTTCTTATTTTTAGAACTGGTGAAGGAGTACAAAATCCAGCCATTAATTTAATATATTATTTCGTATAACTTCTTGGGACGTAACCTTTGTACTTTGGCAGAATAATTTACTTACATTTTGTAACAAATTTGGGTATTTCTAGCTTGTGCGCTCCTGAGAGGGTTATTACAAACTTTTTCATTACCAGCCAAAATTCTCCTTCATGTGACTTGTTTTATTTAATTAGCGACTGCTATTGGCATGTGTTTTCAACAAACTATTACAAGAAGTAGATGATAAATTTACACGTAATTGAAGGAAAGTAAATTTGCTGAAATCAGTGCTCTAAATCACAAGAATAATTATCACAAAAATGTATTACGAAACTAGCAGGCGAAAACTAACAACGCTACAAATCGAGTATTGTGAACATACGCAGTGTTAGTGTAAAGACAGCAAGTAAAACACATATAGCATAAGACAGGGCAACTAAACTTTACTTAATTGACTTACAGAAACCATTTTGCATAATCCCCTGAATGACAGAATTGTCAGTATTTCTCTATAAAGAGGAAATCTATCTAAACATGCTATTTTATTATTTATTCTTTAGTATAAAGTATATCTTGCAGTCCTTCGTACCCGCTAAGTTAGACTCAAAATTTAAAAAATTACTATTATTTACTTATGCTTGACCAACAATTCTGAGAACATTCCTTATTAGAATACAATGTGCATTTATAAAAATTAAAACCAGCGAAGTTTGTAATCGTAACTGTGTTTCCGTTAAAATTTGTGTTGCTTTATAAAAGTACTAGAAAGGTTGCGGGCACAAAATCAAAACAGAAAAATATTTTGGAATATAATGCAGAGATTTTACACATGAAAATGTTGAGGAAAATATACTGTGAACAGTAAAATTTGTTCATAGTGTGGTGCTTCGCAACCCAGGAGACAGAGAAAATCATAGGCAACAAATTTTGAAGAACCTTTAAAAGGGCCAGGAATACCGTTTAATCACTTTGAATTGGAAGTGGTCCAGATGCTAATGAAAGATCAGGCCTCTCTTTCTGTCATTATAGCGTCAACTCTCCGCAGCAGAATCAAAATTATGTTCTAATGCAGTTGATGTTTGTTTATCGAGTGAGTCTGGCGCGTGGACAACAATTCAGTTCATCCCACAAATATTACACTAGGTTCAAGTGGAAGTTCTAAGTCTTCCATTTAGCCCCCCTCCCCCTAATTGTCTTCTGACCACTGTCTACTGACTCTGCTTTATTGAAATGAAAAATGCCATGCTGATAGAGGTAAGTATATGTTGCCACAAAGTGGGAAGTATGTCATTGTCCAAAACTTTTTGCTACATACTGTTTCCTCCCTTGTGTTGTAGTGTCTAGCCAAGTGTACGACCTATCCATATTCTTGTATAACCACACTGGCTCAAGGCCCTCTACAAAGTGCCAGGATCGACTATATTAACTCTTCTAAATTGCTACCACCATTTGCTTCATTAATATCAAACTTTATTAAATAAAAAACTAAGCTCAATTACAAATTACATAGATACTATAAACACTACACTTCTTGATTCCTTCTACCTTTAGTTATACTTCAGATCTCAACTATCTTACTTATACTGACTTTAGTTATTACGTTAAATTCCTATCTCTTAGTCTATAACTACTAATCCTTCTCTGATCCAATAATTACTTTAAATGACAATATATGCTCTACCCGATTCGTATCGCACAGTGACGACAAAGTAAATATTATTTGAACATTTTAATTGACCCTTTTAAATTGGGTTCTTCTAAAAAAATATATAAATTTTATGAGAGAGGTCAGTTCTATGTTTGAAAACAAGCGAGCTGTGTTTACAACACATTTAATACCATTACTCTTGATTGGATTTAAGCAAGTAATTTTATTTTCACTAGCAAAAATGATTTGTTTAAGACAAGACTATAAATACTAATTTTTTAAAAAATTAAAGTATTTGACACTGTAGAAACTTTTTAAAATTTCATAACAAGTTTAATATAGAACGTTTTAGCAAGACGGATTAATCTGTTACACTATATAACTAAACTTTTAAAACACTTGTTGAAATTCTTAAATATTACTTAAATTTTAAAAATTCTGTTATATTACTTAAATTTTAAATCTTTTAGAAATGTGTAATATTATATGCTCTTACAACTAAATAACATACTTAAAATCCAATTAAAAATACCCAACCTATTTTCAATCATTCCACAATTATTAGAAATACTCAGGTCCATTTGCTCATCTACATCATCCTTCACTAAACAACCCATTCAGAACATAGAATGGGCAGGTCTGTGCAACCTCCAAAAATGTTGTGCATAGATTGTCATAGTTCCCAAATATTTGTCTATGTTCCATAATTCCCACCCAAGCACACTTATACCCAGACTGTCTTAAAACTAACTAAATAAAAAATATTTACACCTTTCCCCACATGCATACTCGCAGTCATACACATACTACAGAAATATTTCCCAGAGTACTTGGTATTATATTCTAGATGGTCTTAACATATTTTTGTGAGTTTTTAACAGTGTAGAAAGAGTCTTGGTCTGTGATATTGTCACACCTTCTGTCCATTATAACAATAATGGCAGTTACCGAGTATATCTCTATCTACTCTGTTAAAAACTCTCAAATATGCTTCAAGAACCCACCTAGAATCACTTACAAACCTTTTCCCTTCACTCATATTCGGAGTCATACACCTACTCAATAAATATTTTTCTCATAGTACTTGGTATTATATTCTAAATGGTTTTAACATATATTTTTTTAACAGTGTAGAAATAGCCTTGGTCTGTGATAGTGTCATGCCTTCTATCTATTATAAAGATAATGGTGGTTACCGAGTATATGTCTATCTATTTCAGTAAAAACTCTCAAAGATACATCAATAATCCACCTAGAATGACTTACAGCACCTTTCCCCTCACTCATACTCGCAGTCATATGCATACTTTGAAAATGAAATGAAAAATCATAAAACTACTTAAAATTATGTGCCCAAACCTACCCCATCACACATCAAAACATTTCATTTGTTAGGGTTACTCAATGCACATTCCTCCATCATACAGTCATCCCTCACCAATCAACTCATTCTGAGTAGAAAATAGGACAGAGTTATACACTCTCCGAATACACTAGGTATATCCGGCTTAGTTTTCTCTTTTATTTTTCTTGCTCCATAATTCACACATCAGTCAAAACCAAAACCCACCCTTAAATCTCTTTAAACTACTTAAAAGTAAATTATATGCCCAAAAATATCATAACATTTCATTCGTTAGAGTAACTGAAGGTCCATTCATCCATTATACAGTCATCCTTCACCAAACAATTCATTCAGAACAAGGTTGGGAGCTATGGCTATGTGCCTTCGAAGTGTGCAGCACACAAGTGGCTTACTTCTCCCTTTCTTTAGCTGTTCCATAATTCACACATCAAACACACAACAGCCCACCCATAAAATACGTAAAACTACTTTTAAAAATATGCAAAACTGCTTAAAAATACATAAAACTACTTTAAAATATAAAAAATACTTTAAAATATGCAAAACTACTAAAAATGTTAAAAACCGTTATAGATATGCAAAGCTACTTAAAAATACATAAAACTACTTTAAAATCTTAAAAATACTTAAAAATATGTAACGCTACTCAAAAATATATAAACCTAACAAAATTAAAAATATTTTAACAAACCCAAATCAAATTTAAACAACTCGTGAACAAACTGTAATGAATTTAAACGAATATTGTAAAACTAATTTAAGCAATTGGCGAATACAGTTAAGCAAATACTGTTCAAAAACGACTGGTTGTTAACAAATTCTTTAAACTTTGAACACTTACCGAAATAGCAGAATGATTTTACGAAAAAAGTTTAACTACTTTATTAAAATCCCGATAGAAATTCAAAAAGTCGAAGAAATTCTGAAAAAAGAATTTAAATGTATACAGCAAACTAATTCAAAATACTCCCCGTAAACAATCTCAACACTTGTACAATTATTTTTAATAATTACACAATAATTATATACAATTTGTTAAACAAGCATAAAAGTTAGTAATGCGATATCAAACATTATTAAAATGCCCTAAATATTAATATTTATTACTTACATAAAGTATAGTAGCGAAGCTGCTATTTGATGAAGGAAGCCTGAACCCCCATTTCAGGTGGCTGAGAGCCCGAGCTAATAAGGCAGCTAAGGGCCTGAGCTGAGCCAAGGGAACGAAGCAGGAGCTGGCAAGAGCAGTGGGAGGCTGCCTGCCCAGACCAATGCTCTGCTAACTCTGTCCCGGGCTAGCCGTAAGTGGCTGCTCGCCCAGACTGGGCTTCTGACCGACTATCCCTCTCCTGGCAGGCCAGCAGGGATGCAGCAGGCGGCGGGGGTGAGAAGTCGGTCGAGCAGTGGCGAGCAGGAGTGGTCCGAACTCCTTGGCGGATGGATGAAAAATGGCGAGCGGCTCTCCTGCACGTGAATATATAAGCCGACACCCTCCTCCCCACCTTATCTGGGGAACCTATACGAACAAAGGAAATAGCCGGATTTGATAATTTGATTTACTAAAGTAAATATGATTTACCTAATGAATAACATGATTTTAACGTGAAATTAAAATATTTTTAACATCTTAATGTGTTTCCTGAATTTTCTTGTTTACAGTTGTATTGAGTTGGTACTGCAATGTGAAATATGCTTATTTCTTCTGTATTAGCGATTACATTTGCATTTAAATTAATTTTTCGTACTGATTTCTTTTGCAATACTATTCTGGAACATAATAGTCTTTTTAATGCAGTACGTGCGGTTTGAAATAACAATTAGTCGTAATTTTAATTTTAATTATGTTACTTGTAATTATATATAATTTCTTATCAAGTATTGCGTAAGTTGCTGTCCCGTCTATTATCAATTAACGTTTATAAGAACACTGAATTATACTACCCATATATTAGTTGGGTATCGTACCCAGCCTATATTAACCATGTCTTACCCGGGAATCGAATGCAGAACCCTCATACTAAGGCATAATCTGACATTGCCATGGGTTTGGCAATGTAATGAAACTATTTTTATGTATTTGTGTTGGAAATTATTTATTAAAAATATTATATGCATGCTAGAGCTGTTTGTAATGAAGTTGGGCCGGGTCGACGTGAGAGGAAAGGAATGTCGAGGAAAGGAATGTCGGGAAGGGGGAATGCTTTCAGTGGGTGTTGTTTTTAGCCATACAAATGGTTTTGTAAGCTATCGGCGCAGCGGTGAAGATAGTGCCGGGAAACTGAGGGATTCTCTGTCCAAATTTTTAATGTTGCTTGAAAGCCACTCACGTACTCTGTGTGCAAAAACACGTAATTTAATAAAAAGTGAAAGCAAGGTTCACTCTGAAACCTTAAAGGTAAAGTGGTAAAAATTGTTTTAAATTACTTTGTCAGGGCTTCATGTAAAAACACTATATTATATTTGTCTGTAGAATTGAAACACAGCATTTGAGTCTTCTTGTTAAGGATAGTTTGACATTTTTTTAAACTGCTATACGTTCAGGTGTGAATGCACCTTAATATTTTCTTGAAATTGCGATCCAGTATATTTCATTCTTACCTGCTTAAGACACAATTATGTGTTGGTAATGAGGTAATTAAGAACTACCTGTTCAGTGTTTATTCTCATAGTTTATATGATTTTATTTACAGTGGCTGTTGTTTTTTCACAAGTGGTTAACCTTCACTTATTTTCATATATTAGATTTTTTACAAGAACCATGCACTTTTAGAAAGTTTAAGACTTTTTCTTCTCTCCTTATTAATCAGATTAATATTTGTTTCTGTTTCTTAAGGAAACCAAAACATTTCACACTTTATTAATAAGAGCAATAATTTTTCTTAAGGAAACCAAAGTATTTTTGTAAAAGGGGGAAAAAATATAATAAATATATACATATGTGTTCATTTTTAACACACATATTTATTTATAGACTGTTCGTGGTCAAGTGAGCACTTTTTAAGGCCCTTCTAAATTTTTACTTTCATTCAATTTACGTATTCCTTCTGCTTTTCAATTTAAACATTGCACTATTACCAATAAACACAGTGTATACATTTCACCACTCACAAAATTTAATGCTTGATACTGCAATAAGATATATTTATTAGTGGTTAATGTCTTTTGGGAGGGCCTTAAAAAGTGCTCATGGTACAGTGAATGGTGTATACTAATTTGTACATCTAGGATTTTTGTTATACAACAGTTTGTTTCAAATTCATATTAAACGGCCAATCATTTCAATATTACACAAGTATAGGAGGTTTCATAACACAAACAGTCATTTAAACACAGATTGTTCTAAAATACATAACACTTTAAGAGGTATCAAAACTATATACAACTTTGTTTTAGAAAACAAATATAATTATAAAAACTTGCACAAGGTGTTTCAAAAAGCACAAATATTTTAACACAAGGTGATACATAGCACAGGTAAGTATAGGATGTTCCACAAATATTTTAACACAAGATGATACATATCACAAGTTTGTATAGGATGTTCCACAAATATTTTAACACAAGTTATAAGCTATTTGCAAATTCAGTAAACAAAGTTTTCAGATATATTCGTAAAATTGGATCCAGATACCCTTCTTCAAGTCTACTTTCGAGGAGAGAACATTTATTTTGCCCTGGTTTTATCCTGTCTGTTTGAGTAGACACGTCATTACATTCAGGGGAGTGTAACACAACACTTTCGTCTGGGTATGTCTCGACATAGTGTGAATGTACATCTTCAATACTAGATGGCAGTGGCATTGTTGCAGTCATATAAAACACAGGACATTTGGTCGCATCATTGCACTGAATTAATTCATGGCTTTTTTCGTCTCCCAGCGGGAAATAAATAACCTTAAAATGGAACATACCGTTGCAAGACAGTAAATTCGCAGAGAATCCTGCTACATCATAACATATATGATACATTTGTCTTGCCTGGTTTCACACTAATGTAATGATTTCCCAGATGAAAGAATGCCATGTTAGTCATATGCAAACCAATCCTCCACTAAGAACAAATTAGTAAGGAATAGTGTATTAATAATTCTCCTCTATCTGTGCAAGTTAATATATGTTGGAAGACTAAAGTTTAATTTTGCTGATTTTTTTGCTCTGTGAACAAATACTTTGAGGAAGCACACCCAGTATTCGATGTATAAGTATAGTTTTTTTGCTATAATGATATAAAATATGAAGATCATTGCCAAATTCTTCGAAATATTGAAATGGTAAAACATTATCTGTATTATAAATAAGATATCTCAAACATTGCTCTTCCCAGCAAAAGCTTGTTACAATATGCTTGCCCTTAAGCTTACATTTCCTATCTACTCTATGAGGTCATCACTGGTTTACAAGACTATCCAAACTCTTACAGTTAGTCAAACTGGAATCAAAACTACATGGTTTACCACATGCTGACAAAGCTTCAGAGAAATATGAACATTTGAAATGAATGTTTTTTACTCACACATTTCCTTAACAACAACATGAAAATATGGTATGCTATAAGTCATAGAATACAAACAATTTAGAATAAATGTATACTTTCAAATAGGAGAGAACATAATTCTGAATGTCCCACTTCACAAGAGTATATATTACATATTGATGGAAAATTACACCTCCCTGCTCGAAAATAAAGTTGTAAATGTCTTCTGTCACATGGTTCCTTCCAATGGATTGTGGTTCCCTGATGAAGTCTGGTGAGTTGGTTAGCGATTACCTCATTGCTGTGCTATTCTTCTGATTCTTTGGCAAGGCTGGATAACATCAGCTCTTTATATATAAATGGAATTTCACTGTCAGGGCAGAGATGCTCTTGCTTTGATAAACATTTCATTGCCACATACCACCAGGAACTTTTAATTCCTGGTTACCTATATGCATAACATGTTCCTTGTTGTCACATAGTTTGCTTCATACTGTAGGAATAGAACAGCAACATTCCTTCTGCATGATGTATTCAATTTCCTTGTATAATGTGCATTTCATTATGGATGTAGATAAGGCTTCAAATGCTAGTTAATTCTCACTGCAAGGCAGCATACTGTTACGTGGCATATCATACAAAGGACAAAATCTTCGCCCATAACATAAGCCGAAAACTTTTAAAGTATATGTCGGACTAATTAATGAGAAATGGTGATGTTCTTTTCTGTTACACATTTGAATTCGTAGTGGACCCTCTTCTTCAAGTCGAAACCGCACTCTCCTATAGCCTGGAGTAGCACTGGTGTATTGCAGTTTTGAGTGAAACCTCTCCATAGTAACTGACATGCTGCTGTATGTTTGTTACGTTATATATATTTTTCAAAGAATATGTTTACATATTTTGCCAGGAGTGTACCATCGAGTAGGTTTAAACATTATCATGAAATTTTCCTAATTTCTACTTGGTTAAATTGAATTTACAAACACAAACATTGCTCTGCCAAAAGTCACATTCCCACATACCACAAGGCAATATTTTAATGCCGCTACTTCCTTACATTTTCATGGTGTGTTGCTTGTTATTACATGTTTCAGTCCACAAGGTGGCGGTGTCTTAGAACTCTCTACTTAATTTACATTTAATTTGTATAAATCCTGGTACCTTGATTATTTCTTCACTTCTGTTTTTGAAACACAGATCCCAAGACGAACAGGGCAGTTCGCTGTTGTGTCGCATGTTTAAAACCGAAAAATCATCTTGTTAATAACATAATACTCATTCTGTATTTTTATTTCCTGGGAAACTTTGTGCAAAGTTCCGATGTTTCACCTTCATTGTACATCTGGAATTGGGAGTATTTGTTATTTAGAGATTTGTACCACACTATCTTGTAACCTGGAGTAGTAATCTTGTACATCTGCTCTAGATTGAATGTCTCCATTTCAAAGTTTTTATGCAGGTATGATCATGTAACAAACTAATTTTAAATTATTATCTTTACATGTATGTAGGGTGCTGATATAAATATTATCTCAAAGTTTTGGTTTTGCATTGGGAACATAACATTTATTTATCACAATTATTAGTATTTTAGCATTTTACTAACTAATTATAGCTTTTTTTTACAATTTATGCAGTAGTCAGACATTTAAAATTTTCTTCGTTGTTTTTTCAAGTATGTATACCAGATAGTATTCGAGAAGTTCATTGTTCACATACTGGAAATGGTCTTTGTAATCTATATTACCAGACTCCCATTTCAAACCATGTACTTCGTATTTATGATGCCGAAACATAATTTTAACATGATTTTTTTAAGTAGACCAAGGTTTGGGAGCTTTGAAACTTAATACTTTTTTATCATTAGCATCACTCGCATATGAAACTGTAAGTTCTTTGATAATAAAACTTGTCTTTATAATTTTAGATTCCTTCCGCATAGCACATCATGATTAGACTGTTTCAATCACATTTACATCAGAGTTTAACAAGTCTAATTTTGTTTACAAATTTCAGTTGTGGCTTCCGAATCAACTTCATCAATACTGGAATCGTCCCTTGGTAAAACGGGCTGATTAACAAGTTCCATTACACTTTGTCATCTTCACATTGAACAATCTCTCAGATGGATTTTGTTTGATTGATTGAAAAAAGTTGGTGTACCATACAGGCAATCTTCATCACAAGGCAAATATGAGACTATGTCCTCAAAGCCTCTTAATTCCTCTAAGAGGAATGGATACATGTGTTGAATTTCGCATCCTGCAGAAGTTAGTATAAAGGCTTTAGTTAGCAGTGAGAGGTATTCAATATCTAAGCTTAAAATAATTTTACTTTGTCTGTACGCTAAAATGGTATTAAATATTCTCACACATTCTTCATCACAGTTTTCACAGCAGTGCCCATTGTGCATATTACCTTCTGTTGACGTTGTAGACTGATGAATGCTTCGGAGAAGTCTGTTGATTGATGTAAACCTCCTAGTGATACACTCCCGGCACGATCTGACTTTGACAACTGCTTGCTTAAGACTGAGAGATTAATTAATTTCTTCTTATATACTATACAGATCCAATATGGCTGCCATTTTACTTTAATTTTGCTTAAAAAAGACTTTTTTTTTAGAAACTTTATTGAAATATTGTTGATTTTGGCATTTTAAAACTCATTTCAGGCTGGAATAATGATATTTATGTATATTTGTCCAAAATATACACATTTCTGTTATATTTCGATGTCAGCAATTTTAAAATAAACTTATTAGAAACAGAATTTGTGTTTCGTTGAAGCATATTTTAGAAAAATATATATGTTCGTTAGCTCTCAATATCCTATAATCATTCGAAATAACTAACATACAGTTTTTTTTTGTTTAAATGTTGTTACAATGCATTAACCTGTCGAGTTTATTTCAACTTTGAAATGTGGTATTCCGTTAATATTTGCTCAAATATATACATTTGGCATAAATGGTGGAATGATAATCTTAGTTGGGCATATTTGTAAATCGTATATGATTTTCGCATATACAAAAATTGGTTTAAAACAAAGATTGGATAGCAACTTGTTGGTAACAGAATATGTTTAAAGACTGGAGAACGGACTTTCAAATATTTAGTTTTGAGTGTGATCATTGAACAACGTAATATTCCCATCTCTACTTGGAAATATCTTAAATAGGTTTGTTTACGGGATATTTCTTTGGGTAAGAGTTTCCTGGACTTAAAATATTTTTTTAATAAATAAATGTACTTTGCTGGAGACGTGAAGGAGATACGTTTCATTTTGCTGGGAGAGTTAGTTCTCGTGTGCAGGTGAGTGAATTTGGTCTCTGCCCGACCGGCGCCGGCCTATCACGACTTGAGAAATTGCATTTGACTCTTTGTCACTGCCAGCAGCAAGGTGGAGGGGTTGGGTTAAAAGAGCATGGTGACTTGAGCATACAGACAGCCGAGATTGATGGACCGGCTGGCTTAGGAGGAAGGCATGTGAAAAGGGAAGTAGAGGAATTTGCGTATCTCTTATGCCCTTTGGCGAGGAAACTCTTAACTATGCATTTATACATGCTTGCTTGTGTGGAGAGGATCGGGAGTTAAGCAATGGTAGGCCTGTCTTGGTTGAGGGGCGGGGAGGAGAAGACCAGATCTTCGCTTGTTTCCACCACACCTGTGGAGTACACTTTTTGGGGTTGGAAAAGGGGCGGAGACACATCTCGCAGGATTCTTGGTGAAGGTGAGCAGAGAAATTGTTGCCTCACAGGAGTTGATAGTTCTAAGAGAGCAGTCGGCCTGTGATCACTTCTCATATACAACACTACATTTTTCTATAGTGGGTTCAGATAATTATTATGTATGATTCATTGAAATGTTTTTACTATTAATTTACGTGTGTTGGGTTTCCACAATACGCGAGTTGGAGCGATAGAGACGTCGGTGTACGACGGAAAACATTTCGCAAGAGCAGTGTTAGTGATTTTTTTAACTTTTGATGATAGCGAAGCGACTTTCTTCATTATTTGTGTTAGGTTTAAACATGATTTGCATGCATGCAGTTTAATTATATAGTGAGTTATAATAGAATACACAGAGTTTGCGATTTGGTGTTACGATTAATAGCTTACTGTAATCAATCAGTTCGCCTGATTTAACCTGTATTTCGTTGCATGTTTAGAATATTGGTCTTGAGAGCCGATGAGGTTCGGAGTAAAATACGTATTTATATTCGTGTATGTGTACTTTGGTCGGGAGGGGAGTTTTTATGTTACCTAGAGTAATGGTGTGTTGTATTTTTATATTAGCATGATTATTGTCATTATTGATTTATTAACTAACTTTGTTTAATGATTTCAGTTACATTTGAAATAGTTTGAATCCGTAATCGCATTATTAAAGTCGGTTTAATGAATATGTGTTTGGTTCTGTCGATTTCATGTTACCTGATTAAAGTGGAGATCAGTTACTTTGCTAGGGCAATACTTTTATTCCACAACAGCGTGATTAAAGTTGGTTTCATGAGTTTGTGGCAATCGCAAGATTAAAGTCTTTTGGCCAATCGGGTTTAAAGTAATTCGTTCGGTAACCTATTTAAACATAAATTGTAGTGTCCCAGAAAAGGGTCGTGTGGTCTCTCTCCATCCGCACCTCCCTCGCCTAGTGGGCCAGAACATACATGTGTGCATTCAACTCACAAACAAAAAATATAAAATATCCCTTATATTACTCTTACACCATTATCACCTATATAAGAAATTACAATCCACTCCTCTGGTCAGTCGTCTCCAGTACGTCACAGAAGACACATCGATGCTGCTCCACCATCTTAACCCTTTCAACACCAATAAAAATATAAAAAATTTATATCAAACAATGAAAAAATTGATAAATAATTATTTTATTAATCGCTTAATCGAATTAATCAAATTCTTATCGTTTAATTAAATTAATAAAATTAATTAATCGATAAGTCAAATTAACCAATATAATTTATTAATTGAACAATTCTTTAATATATTTTGCATACCATTAAGCTAATTGGGTATTTGTACCACTCTTGAACACAACTGCGACTTAGATCACTCTTACACAAATCCTCGCCTCTATCCAGAAGTGACATGCTCCCTATACTTGCTTCCCTGTGGACTCTGCAACGTCTCGTTACAATACAGAGTTTCTCGATCATCCTGTTTATATTGGCTGTTCACGGTAAAAAGAGCATTTTTAAAAGCCCTGATCAAAATCTACTTGTACGCAGGTTGTGTCTTCTTTTGCCTTATCTAAGATCAAGAGTGTCCTGAGCCTCATCACTTTATTCATGCGTTGGTCAAGTGATACTGTGAAATTATTTGAAAAGTAGATATCTAACAAATCTGCTCATTTTACACTTCAGTGCTTTAAAAAATACGCAGAAAGCGAAATAAATAATTTAAGTTATCAGAAATGGTTACATAACACATTGTATTTGACATTAAGATACTCAACTACTTACCATTAATCGTTACCAAATTTATTGGGCGCATGTCACTCATATCACCCGTTGAAATATATGCAGATAGGGGCAGTGACTTTTTTTAAGGTTGATTTAAAAAGTGCTCACTTTATTGTGAACAGCCTTGAATAATTTTAAAGATACTGATTTTATAAAACCAATCATCTAGTACCAAAATCGTTAAGCACATAGGTAGCAATGGAATAATATCGCCCTTTGTTTATTTCAGAGTCCCTCGCAAAATCCCGAGAAGGCTCGCTGTTGCATCTTGCGCAAATTTAACTCTACAAATGTTTCGCGCGACCCGGTGGATTGGCGTGACTCTAAGAAAAGATGCAAATGTCATATTTTATATAAATGTTCGCGGAAACACTATAATCAAATCAGACGTAACCCACAAAGTGTGCTTATCACGAGACCTCCTGTTCCAGCCTGCGATGTCTTCGCGAACAGACATTTCTTCAGAGACTTTCCACACTGAAAGAAATCAGCATAGAGAATTTAATACAACAGTTCTGTAATGTAATTTTATGGTAGCGACAACTAAACTTTAGTACCAGCAACAAAATGTTTTGTAATACTTTACAATCCGAATTGTTTGCAGAACAATCTAAATACTGTTAAAAGTTATTCTGTTGTGGGAATCATCTTTTCTGTAAAAGTAACAGTGTTTTAGTAGGAACTATACAGATAGTTGTCGACACAATCTTAAAATATTGTTGCGGTAACAGAACAAGATATTATAAACCCAACAATGCTGTTAGGTGACTGTAACAGAATGTTCTGTAGAAATCACTTGTCTTTTTTTCGAAACTTTCCAGAAAAGGTATGGTAGCTACAACAATGTCGTAGACTGTTGGAGGTACCCTCCGATTCTGTTAAGATCGCAGAGTTAGAATTGTAGAGCTAACAAACAAGTATGGTAATGACAACAATGTCGCGGACTGTTTAAGGCGCCCTCTAATTCTTTTAAAGATTATATAACTAGTAGAGTTGACAATACAAAAGATAAACAGGAAAACTTTCCTATTGTGAAGTAATATTTATTTAGTGGAGGCTGGTGACAATCTGCGAGGGTAATGTGCACCCTTTAAATTGTTGGCAGACACTGCCTTATGTAAGAAAGGCGCTGGAATTTTATTATTTGTTTTTAAAAGACGTATCTCACACAAACAGGACATAAAAATGAAATAACTAAATAACTGCAGCCATATTTTTATTAGTACTACAAATTATCTAATGTGAAAGAAAAACATGTTTACACAAACGTTACCCGTAAAAACATCTTTATATCAGATGACACCTAATGTATAATATAAACATATATATAACATAAAGGAAAGATTATTTTATCAAATAAATAAGCTGACTCATGTGAATTCCAGTCGCGTCGAGATTCGCCTGCAAACAATTTAAGTACATGACATGCTTAAAAAAGTTAAACAATTTAAAACAAATTCATTAAAAAAAAACCCTAATCTCATAACTGATACAATAGCCGAGCGGTCAAAGGAATTTTTCAAGTTCTGAAAAATAAGTACAGTTAACAGTGCATCCTATGACACGATAAATAATTACAATATATCACATAAGATGGTTAGGGCTACAATGCCGCTCAGTAAAGGCAACAGGACAAATAGTTGAGATTACTATACACTTTTGCTGGGACCACCATACTGCTCAGCAAAGACAACAGAAGAGATTGTTAACACTACCATATGATACTTCTGGGTGCACAATCGTCTCTGTAGCGGCATCAGAGCAGCATTGTAGGGAATACCATACTGGACTGTAGTCAGAACCCTACTCGCTTGTAATCGCAACATTTTATTCCGTATAAAGCAATGGCATCTCTGATTTGTGATGCACTGACATTTTAGAATATGCTCTGTTGTCGTTAACGTATAGACCTACCTTTAACAATATTCGCAGGGTAGCCACAACCTAACTGACTGCTGTCCCTATTTTAACAGTCTTGGAGAGTAACGGCTACAGAATTTTAGTTCCTACAACAATATTTTTCTTTCAGTGCATACATGAGTGCCGGGTTTGTAACCTGACCAAATTCTCGTAGAAGTGGTACACATGCTCAGCTCATTCTTTTAAAGAAATTTGAACCTTCCTTGAATCGCAAGCCGCACTGAGAAAAGGATTTTTTTTTTTTTAATTCGAACAAATTAATTTTTTACAAAAGGAAAATAACATGTTTTGTTGTTGGAATCAAATCATTTTGTTGTTATTTTTTAGTTGCCCCAAATTGTAAGATTTGATTAGTGTGGCTGAAGAGTTGTTTCGCTCTATGCACATTAACAAGTGACGGGTAATATAAAAAAATTGAAAGCCCGGCTGAGTATCGACCCTACACGGCTCGTCTCCGAGTGCTACAGCGAATAAATCTAAGCTAAAGCGACTGCCGACAGATGAACGTTTTTAAAAAAGGCAAATATACAATTTAATTACTAGATAATGCACGTAAACACATATTTCAAGTTTTGCAGCTTTACTATTTAGTTTCCTGTTGAATTTGTTTTATTAGGAACCTTACACCACTATTAACCCTTTAGTGCATAATGTTTCATATACGATATATCTGGAGTATTCGATTTTTATTTCTATGTATATTAATTAAATGATAATCATTTAAAAAATATTAAAGTAGACATTATAATAATTTAATGTAAGCAAAGGAAAATCTATTATTCACAACGATCGAGTATCGTAGTGGTTAGTGCTCTAGACTCATGATCCAAGAGCCGTGAGTTCGAATCCCAGCATGTGCACTTTTAATTTAAAAAAATAAAATTTACATACTGTGGATTGCTCGATCACTCTTCGTAGTCTGGGATAATAAAAATACGATGACGATCTATCGGAATGGGAAACCGATGGAATAACAAGCCATAAGATGCTCGTACGATGGAGACGATTTCGAGTTTGCCCAAACTGTTACGTAATCATTACCACTGAAAATTGTACGACGAGACAAACATCAAACCAGTTTGTTCGTTTGGAGGGTTTTAATACTGTGTGTATGGTCGAAAATCGTATCGTAACTCTTGGATCTCCGTTAAGAGTGATAAAGTGTTAACAATCAAAGGCACTAACAAACACTGTCACTGTCCTTATTGTCACTAACATAACAAACAAACTCTCGAGCTGTTTTTAGAACGAAGTCAGTCAAATGAGTGGCCAAACAAATGTACCAAATATGCTATTGGCCGTCTAATTTATTTATGGCGCAACGCAGAGGTTTTGTTGTTTAAAGCGTGTATTTTGCTGTATGAACAAAATTAATTTAGTTTCTTTTAAAGTTTTGTATACTCACCAAATATTTTGTTGGGGCAAATGAACATCTGTATTCTGGGAGCTGTATAAACAAGTATTTTCTTGGCTGGAACAAACGTTTCTCTCAGTGCGGCGTGGAACCACAACTACACTCTAAACCCGAACCAGTGATATTAATCAATGAAGTAATATTCACTGGAAGTTAGTTGATAAGACACTGCTGACTGGCGAATCAAGGAAATGAATTGGGGGGAAAAGTGACTAACGGCAGCGGAATTCTCGACATTCAGTGGGAATCACAAGTAAATCAGTCAAATTTAGCCATCATATTAATTAGTGATCAGGCACTGATTATTAGTCGCTCAATTTTCACCATTTTCATTGATTTTGCTCAATTCTCACTGTTTCAGATTTAGAGTGTACACACCATATATCAGTGGAAATACAAAAACCATAAGGTTTTATTGTCCTCCGTTTGGCGCAACGTGGATGACAATCTCGGAAGGTTCCAATACACACGTCGCTTTATGACTTTGTTCTTTAAAATGGATTTTTTTACCACTGCTTAGAAACCACATTGCTAAAAAAATAATTCCACAGGAATACGCGTACTTCTATTTATAAAGTGTTATTAAATAATGGTTTCGAAAATAACTATTAATGAGATTAAAATACGATATTAAAAGCCGGTTTTTTTATGAAGTAGGTAAAGATAAGTATAAAAATTCTGGAACGAAAATTAATTTTAGCAGGATTTCTTTGGCTTTGTGGATTTGCCTGTACATATTCGATCATGTTTGTCTGTTATAAATAATACTGGCGTCACTGTTTATTCCAGAAACAAAAATATTTGTATTTATTAATTGCTCAAAATTTTATTTGGATATATGTTGTCATTAGTGTCAACATGGTACGCAAGTTACATAAAATCATTCAAATTCTAGGCATGGACTATCACAGTTTTTTCGTTTGTTTGCGCAAGTCAGGTGACCACTTTAAGTGTCATTACATGTTTCACAAGGAACGTGAGTTGCAGAGTTTACGAAACAAAACGCGATAAAATTCCGACGTTATCTGATATGAAAACAACGCTTTTGTTGGAATGGTTTGTAAAATTGAAGCCAGAATGAAAGAAATTCTCAAAAAAGACGGCTTATCCACATCCCAAATTGGGATATAATGAGGTATATGATATAAGGGTTTCGGAATCGGTTACGACGAAAAAAAAACAAATTGAAATTTCACTCTATTTTGTCCCTTCGCAAGAAACTTCATTGCCGTTAAACGTAGCCCTATAGTGAACATTTCTCCGCAGTTTAGAAAAGTTTAAAAAGCGGTCGTTCAAAACGAAGGGGGGGGGGGGGTGCAGTTTTACGGATGATGGAGGAGCGCAATTGAAATGCTCAAGAAAAGCATATTATCGTATTTGGTAATAAGTGCCGCGTTTACCATCTCACGGCATCTATTCTGATAACGGTGTTATTCCAACCATGACATTTGGAAAGGCCATCTGAGACGCTTCATTAACCCTTCCTGCGGGAGTGCATCTGCTAAAGGCTGCTCACAGTAAGGTGAGCACTTATGAAATCAACCTTATAAAAATATCACTGCCCATACGTGCATATAGTGTAACTGATACACTGACTGTTATGCGCCCAGTAAAGATGGTAACAACGAAGATGAAGTTGCTTCATATCATAATGTTTTATTAAATGTGACATCTACTAGTTAAACATTCGCGAATACCGAAATGTTTTTTTTTTCTCTCTTTCTTTCTTTCTTTCTTTCTCAATTTATGTAAGTGTGAGAATTTGCAAACGGGTAAGATAATTACTTTTATATAATTATACAGTTTCACTTGACCGACGCATGAATAAAGTGACAAGGCCCACGGTGGCATAATGCACAGTTTGTGTACGAGAAGAGGTTAAGAAGGGCTTTCGAAAGTGCTCCGTTTACCGTGTACAGGCTAGCCTGTATTCTCCGATACTAGAGCTGGCAATTGCTCATCCGACACATATCTTGTCTAGCTGTATCCCTGTTGCCACGGGAAGCTCACAGATTAGGCGGCGTCAAGCACAAACAAGGCGGAGAATGTTTCCATTTCGTTCAGCGAGTCTCCCTCCAGGCCTTAAGGGGTATGGTGCATGAAAGCAGTATATTTACCCGATTTTCGGTATAAGTCGTTTTCCAAAAGGGTTTATTGAAATTTTTGGTTCGACAAGACGTAAATAATTTTCAACGCCTTTTTAAGTTGTTAGATTTTCACTGGCTTCATTATTCTCGGAGTACTGATGGAAGAAATGAAAGGAATTATTTTTTATTATCTTCAATAAGAGCTCCTAGAATAACGAACGCAGGAAATTTTTAACCATGTAATAAGACGTTAAAAGGTGTTATTTACGTCTTGTCGAACCAAAAATTTCGAAAAATCCCCTGTAAAACCAATTGTGACAAAAATTATATAAATATACGATTTTCGTGCACCATTACCCTTAAGCGGGTTTATTTTTGTTTCGCCGCAGCTTTCTTTTCAGATAAAATATTTGGAAACGAGAGCTATCAGGGAATAGGGCATATCTAAACAGATATTTTTTAGTCCACAGTATTTTGCTCGAGCTGTTTTTTGTTGCATCTGTAACCGTAATAAATATTAACGAATTATTGATAATTTTTTTTAGTTTCGTATTTGAGAATACAAGCTGAAATCGGTTTATTCTTATTTGAGGATTTCCTTGAAGTGGTTTTGTAGGTAATAATTAGGGCCACCTGTTTTTTACGCAGATGCTAGACTTAAATATCCTATGTGTACACTTGCAGGCTTCATTTGATCACTAACCGCTTGTATTTGTGAGAAGACAGCCCGTTAACATTAGTGGGCCAGTCAGAATTAGGTTTTTGCGATTAATGACCGTTCGTGATTCGTGGGCAGACGTAAATGACGCGTAACAATTCAAATGATCCAATCACGAAAGTAGTTTTGAACTAAAGTGCGTTGGAGAACAACTTGTCCTGAAATATTTCCGCAATAAACAGGCACAATGATAATGTTTGAATTTTAATGCTGAGTTCTAACAGAGAGTTTTAAAGAGATAAAAATAAACTCGATATGACAAGCATAGCGTCAAACAACCTGACCACTTGGCGGGTAAACACCCAGACAAGCTAACGGCCCACCGAGTAACGGCCCAACGACAGTAACTGCAAAACCCGGGCGGTAATGAGTACTGCTTGCTACAGTGGAGGCACAGTTGTCGATGTCACAAAAATTTTACGAAGGATAGTATTGCTACGTTTTATAAGGATGGGTGTAGTATTTTATAGTTTATATTAAACTTACATTTTTGGGGTTAGGCGTAACTCACACTATTTACCTCTTTATCGTCCTGTATTGAAATCATGTAAATTACATCTCGTTAATCTTTAACTCAGAGGAACTCTTATTATTTTAGTTGGTTACATTTTGTTACTGATCGTTATTATATATTATTTAATTACATCATCAAAACCACTCTGAATAGTTTCTAAGGAACGTCGTCACCTTGTTCATGATACTGAAGGCTGATGACTAGACGTATGTCGGCGGACGGCACGCCCACCATCTCTGGACGTCTTCCTGGTGCAAAGTCTCTACGACAAAGACCTCGTTCGCCGTGTTTCCAGCCGTAATATTGGTCCGTGTTTAGTAACAAGCGGCCCGCCTGGAGGGGTTTATTTTTAAGCGCTCAAGGCTTGATTCTACTTCCTCGTAGTATGTTTGTGCTCTCGCAGTCATGCTAGCATGCCTGTTGCTGCACTTAACAGTATGTAACAGTATGCAACCTGCAATGATGTAAGACGTCAACTTGCACTATCTTTGAACAATACTGTATGTGGAGATACAGTTAAACAGACTTTTACCCCAAACTAAATTTTTCCCTGTGCATGAAATTTGAAGTCATAAATCATTAATTTACTCCCATCGACTTCGCGTTGAAAAACAGCGAAATCGAGAAAATCTTGGTCGTAAACTTAAGTAAATATTTTAAGTTGAGTGATATTCACTGGAAGAGACAATCAGCTAACGGAATATTAAAACGAATGCATTTAGTATCGCTTAAACACGTCCATTTTAATGGGTCAACAATTTTTTCTCTGTGCGCAGCTTAAAACTTATTTATTGAATGCTGTTAAGTTTGGATTTCCTAATTCAATTTACCTCGTGCCATAGCTTTAGTTTGTATATAGTTTATTTATCCGGTGAATTGACAGCTAACTGCTTTATTAGTGTGTCTGAGAGAAAATCTTACATGAAGATTTATCCCGTACGGTAGTTAAGAATGTTTGAATATCGGTTGGAGATCATAAACTAAGTTTATAACACCAATACAAAATTTTGTTGTGATTATAAGTGATGCCACACTTTAATAAATGTTTATTGGATTTTTTTTTTGTGGCATGACACTGAGTGCTCACAAATGTTTGTTTTGTGTTAATAATTTGTTACGGTGGAATAAATGCGAACAGAATATCGCCTTAAACTTCAACAACTGCATGCGTGATATTTATGGAAATATAATACTCTTTATATCTTAAGCACAAGAAATGTTTCTAATCGACAATAATTATTTATCAGCCCTGCATGGCGAAAAGTGCGTAAGTGTATATATATATATATATATATATATATATATATATATATATATATATATATATATATATATATATATATATATATCCTTAATCTTTGAAAAAAAAACTGAAAATGGTACAAAAATATAATTTACGTTTAGATTACCACAATGCTAAGGAAACCCATACAATTAATTTAATGACGTTTTTCATAAAATACAATTGCATCCCTAATCAGATGAAATTCTTTTCAAACAAAATACCACAAAGAAATTGAGATAAAGATATATTTATTAGTAGGACGTTAATCTGTCCCGCAGACAACTATTTTGTAGTTTTCGTATTTAGTAAGACGAAAATTCAGTTTTAAATGAAGCCACAAGCTTCGCGTTTCATATGGACCAGACTAGACTTATCGGTCCATATACACGAGCAGCGTTCGTGTATTTAATGGCTGCGTCCAACAGAGGCTATATTGTCTATAGATGCGTACGTAAGTTTCGAAAAAATTTGAGTCCGCTGTTGAAGAGATACGTTTTGGCTGAAAAATCTTACACTACATGTTGAACTAACTGATTCAAATAAGTGACTAAGGTCCGACCTGGCATCGAAATGCCAATTCTGCAACTGTCCGACTAACCGACAGGTTTTTTCAATCGTATGTGGACATATTCGGTGATTATGTTATTTCACGATACTACTTTCTGTATTAGCCTGTACAAAGTCAGTCGTTCAAGCTGGGACGCCTGCAGATATGATAGCTGGTGCGATAGTTATCGCCTAGCATAGCTAGTTTCGATAACTGGAATTAAACTAGTTTCTGTTGCAGATTACATTCCAGTATAGCTAGAGGAGATTCTCGTTATTTCGCGAAAATAATATATAAATAATCTTGGAAGAACGTCTTCGCCGTGAACAAATTTCGTTTATGTCAGTAATGGCAAAATTAATTCAATAGGCTTTCTTTTATGACGTCGAATTATTCTGACGATAGCTTTAATGTACAGTTGTATCGTGTGGCCTGTTTTAACCTCTAAATAACAAAAAACGATTTGCACTGATTCGTATAGTAGATACAGTTGAACATCGTTACTCAATATCACTGAGCTGTTTCTAAGAAGGTCCCTCAGACTGCAAGGAATTTGCTCTCTTATGTTTTTGCACAAATTCTATCCTATCTTCAAATCAACGGTTATCTGCTCACCAATATCCTGTGAAGAAATTTTTTTTATTAATTGTCGTTATCAATTAGTTAAATGACTACTTACAGTAGTTATACAGCATATTAATTTTCGCTTGTGTAGATAAACACCTGTGGACTATACGTAAGCACGCCCACAACAATTGATTAATTCAAGGTGACATTTGTCTCATGCTGTAAATTAAGTGATTTATGTGCGTAGAAATTAATGCCAGTATTATTTACTACTTGGATTTCATTTTAGTTTAGGTTGTTGATATTCGAGTAGAGTGTTTGATGTTACAGGCGGTTCACGTAAAATGAGCACTTTTGAAGCGCCCTAGTTACTTTTTCCTTTCAGCCAGTTTTTATCCTTTAACTATCGTTTAAAAAAAACTACTATGCAAGTAATAAACACAGTGTCTATATTCCACCGCACTTGGAAGTTAATATTTAAGATTGAAATAAAATATATTTATTGACAATTATTTCAAATGAGAGGACTTTCAAAAGTGCTTACTTTATCATGGATAGCCTATAACACAATGGTATTTTATTCTCATCCAAAATATGTTATGATACAAACTATTAGAATGTACAAAATTGATATATGTAGATATAACGAAGTTTCAAAAACTGTACACTCGCTACACAAGGTTCCCCCCAAGACTGCCAGAACATTGCCAAACAAATGCAGAAACAGTATATCCCAAATAATTTGATTGAAAGCAAAATTGTCCCGCAAAACTCTGGATAGATTCAGCTTGGCATTTGGCTTGCAGAACGAAATCAGTTTTATTTCTTTTTTTTTTTTTTCAATCGAAAATAGTCAGCAATTTCAACTCTATGTTGGTTTGCCATGATTAAAAAAAAAAAAATATTAGGTTTACCCAAACAACTTTATTTCTGGACGTACACTAATTAAACACCCATAGTAGTTTAAAATCAATATTTCATTGTTCACTGGAAAAACACACCATAAGCGACAAAATGTTAAATCATGGAAGCTCAACTTTAAACATTCTGAACAATTACGGTGACTTCAGAATATATGTGTAATATCGTGTCAAGTTCACTTTTACATGGATATTACTTAATAAACTGCTAATGAAATGGAAATCAATTCCAGTGGACTGCCTTCCGTACCACGGTGGCTGTACAACTAGGATTACCATCGTGAGCGAATCTGGTTTAATCACGGAGATCTGGTTTCGGAGTTTTCTGTACAAGAAAATTGCCATTCGCAGGTCAGTTTTCTCCAATTACTTTTGTTTACTTCAACAGTACATTTCTACGTCGTTGCTGTTCCATCTAGGGTTTCATTTCATTTTGCTTTCACAGATGACGTTAGAAAACTAACCAAATTTATTGTTACCGGTTTCAGATACGTTGCTGTAGTGTAGCAGTTTCAGTGCCCAGGGAACCGGACACGTTCACAAATCAGGAAACAGCTCATTGTCCCCTCTAGTACCAAGAGACCCAGTCGCCAATGATAGTACAGAGGAACTTTCAGGCAACGTATGGAAAGATGCCGCCCGATGTCAAGAGCATTATGTAGTGGTACGTCAAGTTCAAGAACAGAGAATCTGTTGCTAACTTACCGAGAACTGGCCGACCATCAACCTCAGCTAAAAAGATGGAAGCAGTGAGATAGTCTTTTGTGCGGAGTTCCAATAAATGAGTGTGTAGCGCTTTTTGTGAATTACAGATGCCAAAAAGTTCTCTTCGTGATATCTTACACAAACGTTTATTGTTTCGTGAATACAAAGTGCAATTTATCACTTATTGAGGGCGATAATGGCTATCTCAAAGTGTTGTTTTTTCGATGAGATGACTTTTATTGCCAATGGTGTAGTGAACTGGCATAACGTGCGTATTTATTGTTCAGAGCTACCTGGTGGGGTGTCAGAGTGTACTAAACGCAGCCCAGAAGTTAATGTTTGGTGTGCGCTTTTGCGTGATAAAATAATCTGATCATTATTTTACGCTGAGGGTTCCACCATATCTCAATGTTTCAATTGTTTGCTGTTCCTCAGTTACTTGAGTATCACAAAGATGTGATTATTTGACAAGATGGCGTGCCTTCTCATCGGAGTTTGTAAGTTCGTGCCTATCTTGATACGACTTTTCCTGAACGGTGGATTGGTCGTTATGGCCCGACAGTTTGGTCTCCACGCTCTCCTGACATAACCCCTTTTGATTTCTTTCTATGGGGTTATGTCAAGGACGACATCTACAGAACTCCTGTATCCGATCTTGCAACTCTGCAACAACGGATATCCACAGTCATTGCACCGATCCCTCCTGTGATGTTGGCTAAAGTATGGGAAGAAATTAAATATCGACTAGAAGTGCTACGTATTAACACGGGTGGTCACGCTCAGACTTACTGATTTGTTGTTCTGTTGCGAAAAACAACTTGGTTATTTTGCCAATATTTTGGCACCAGTCTCAAATCCTATATATATATATATATATATATATATATATATATATATATATATATATATATATATATATATATATATATATAAAGAGTTTGTAATCAGAAAAAGACTTTTCAGACAGTCTGTATACAGTATTATTCAGCTTTGATGTCCATCCCTAAAATCTTCCGAACCGCTGAATGTAAAGAAATTTAAATTTCGAATTCGTAAATGGAATTATGGGGCTCATAAGACACAGTCTATGTCTGTTTCACGATATTAATAACCGAGATAAATATATCAACTTTGGTTATTTAAAAGGTAACAAACATATTACTCCTAATAGCATAACATATTATTAAGCGGCGAATTCAGTGACGTGATTATTTTGAAAATACAACGAGCGCTTTTTAATATATAAGGGGGTGTTCATAGGTGTGTGCGTTTGACTGCAACTGTGGTGGTGAAGGTTGCATCAGCCACTGGGAGATGTTGCATTGGTATGGACTGTGAAACAGATACGATTGCTCAGTGAATTAATTGTAATCAAGCTATGAACATCAGATCGAAAACACGTTTTATTTGTCTGTAACATTAACAACAACACCAAACAAATAACCTTTCGCGTGCGTTCGATAGGTACCTGTGTTATTGTAACACTGGCTCGCGTCTCCAGTGGACATCTCCAAGCGGATGATGCAACGTACCCCGCCACAGCTACAACCAAGTGCATACACTAGTGAACACCCTCTTATATCGCAAGAGTGCTCGTCGGATTTTCAAAATAATCTCGTCACTGAACTAGCCGCTTAGTAAAATCTTAAGCTGTTGGGAGAAATGGGTGCGTTCCCATTAAAAAAACCAAATATGTTATAGATATATTAGTACTTAATTACGCCTCGGAACAGTGATAGACTGTATTTTACGATCCCCATAGTATCATTTACGAATTATAATTCAAAATTTCGATACTTTCGGTGGTTCGGAAAATATTTGGGGTGAACATTTTTAGTTGAATAACATTGTTATTAAGAATTTAATCACTTATTTTAGAAGAACTTCTTTGATAACTACATTCGTCTTTTCTCCCTTGTATTACTCATTCGTTTACAATTTTTGTAATCAGTAGCTTTACTTTGCCATTGTGTGTTTGCTACAAATTTACTATTCTGGCGGGCGGCGGCATATTTTTGGGAATGCTGCGTCATCCAAAACAACACTTTGTTGGTCAGGGCTATTGCCAGCTAAACCTGTGCGTAGTTAGAGGAGCTGCTTTAAATGTGCTCCACGACTTTTAAACAGAGCTGGCAATGAGGAGTCATTCACAGTCGGATTCTCAAAAAATTCAGCAAGGATAGCTGTGTTGTATCTACTGTGGCCACAGTCATGTTCTGCAATTCCTTCTCATTATTTATAGGAGGGGCGTGCAAAAACGCATTTTCTTGACCCCCAAAAAACTATGTCCAGGTTTGTGAGGTCAGTCGATCATAGTGGCCAAGCAAGAGGCCTATA
This sequence comes from Dryococelus australis, assembly GCA_029891345.1. Lineage (NCBI taxonomy): Eukaryota > Metazoa > Arthropoda > Insecta > Phasmatodea > Phasmatidae > Dryococelus > Dryococelus australis. Next base: position 60,323,378 of record CM056997.1, on the reverse strand, counting down.
CGCCGTTCTTGAAGGACTTTGCCCAGGAAAGCACAAAATACATGCAGGGAAGTTACCATGAATTAACATTATTTTTCACTTCGAACATTGGAAATTCATTCCAGTAAAATAGGTAGGGTTATCACGGAGAAGGTGAAAATAGACTTCACTGTTGAGGCGGGCTGAAGAGAAGTTAGGATCAACCAACCCATCTGCTACAGTCCCCGCACAAACATTCAGAGAATGATCGGTGATGGCTCAGTAGCGTCTGTGCCTGCAGGTTCGCTCTGGCTGTTTAGTGGCTTTTGACTTGCAAAAGTTTACTCATCAAAAAAATACAACAATCTCGATAAATGCCCAATCACTGATGCGCTCACGCGAGAACTAACAAACTAATGTAAATTTCGGTTGCAAGTCTTCGAGATATAACGCGTGCACGCGTTGTTGGTGGAAAGCCAAGACTATCGTCGTGGACATTCCGTCACACAGAAGACTAAATACTACAAATTGTATACGCAGTTGCAAAACTGAAGTTTCGTGTAAAAGACTGTGAATTTTCTCTTTTAATTACGCAATGCGGAAAGTCTGCCGGTGCTACATTTCACCCGGCAGAAGACGATCAAAAGCAATGAAGGTTCTTGCATAAGCTGTCCCCTCCTGGGATACCGCTCAGTATACAACATTTTATCATCATAACTGATACCTATAGCAAGACGTTCAGCAAAATCGATGTTCATCAGCATATTCCATGTCACGTGTACAACATATAAATTGTACAAATATAAATCATTTCTTAATCTCACGCACAACATACGTTAATAATCACGTAATTGTGCACATGTTATCTATCTTTTCTGTGCGTATCTTTGCGTACTAACTTGTCCTCCAATGCCGCAGTCGTCGTTGATATCGTCAACGTCTTGTGTACATGTATGGCTAGGAATTACAAGCTGCTCGCCTTGTGTGGATAATTACACGCAGTCGCCGTCAGTATGGGAAGATGAAAGACTTGACTCTCCCTCTCAATGGCTATAGTTTGAGAAAAATAGGAGCTTTGACAAAAAAACACTCTCTACAGTTCAACGATTGGTCAACAAATCAATTATCAGGTATCAACAGCCAATTTACCTCGAAGACCGAAGTAAAGAAATCTCACTCAGCAAAGGAACATTTCATTGTTCAGCAGGCGAGGTCTAATTTAAGATTGAGTCTGCATAAACTGTATGTAATTGTGCAACAGGCAACAGGTAAACGAGTAAGAATACGGGATGATTCACGAAGAACTCGCAGGACTTATTCGTTATATTGTTTGGAGCAAAATATGTCATATAAATGTGGGCAATATCCCAAATATTTGCAGAGTAATTCAACCATCAGCATACCCACCCTACAGTAAAAAGGAGTTTTCAATACCGTTTCAGTATCAATGTGTAGTGTGGTGTCCTACACGATCAGCTGATTGGGCCATTTATTTTCCCGGGACACTTGACTAGTTTGGTGTATCTGAAATTTATGCAAGAATAACTGCCTCTGTTACTCGAGTGTATCCCGTTAGCAGTGAGACGTCGTATGATCTTCCAGCATGATGGTGCACCTCCTCACTTCCACCGTGCTGTGGTTGAACATTTAACTGTGTATTTCCCGTGACAGGGTAAACTCAGTTAACTCTTGTCAGGTTACTTTTCGTAAACGCCATAGTCGAATAAGTGGGCCGCGTCCACAAGCACATGGGCGGTAGCTATGGCCACGACTGTCCACAGGCGCTCATGTCGGCGAGGAGTTGGTGGTTAGACTCAGGGGCCCGGTGGCGCGTCCTTCAGTCGAGGGTGAGCACAGGAGCATGCGGCGTCAACAATGTCTTCTCCGGCGCCTGGCTGCCTGATCCGAGGAATCGTAGGTTTTCCCCGGTCCACGTTGAAATCCACTCCTCACAGTCTGCGATAGCAGCTTCTTGGGTGCCGATAAACCGCTTGTCTTAAGGTCTGGTGGTGAGGAACCTAGTTGGCCGCATGTGAGAGACTACGTTGTTAACAGGATAGCAAAGTATATTAGATGGTAGGTTGGCTTGTACGACATATGAAAGCAAGGGTGATAATATTCCGTGATTTTTAATGTAGGTGCGTAGATGGACGGTATATCAGGTAGAAGCAATATTCAACACGCAAGTTGCAAATATTGGCGCAATGTACATGTTTCCTGGATTGTTTTCTTTCAGCTGAATCATTCTCGACAGTCATTCTTCCTGCATGTAAATACACAGCCAGAACATGAACTGGAATGGCGCAATCAATGTGAAAGAGAATGACCGTATGTTCTCTGGCACTGCTAAAGGGCAACACGAGTGAGTGGAGAGATTTGGGCGGCTCTTAACAGCGAGGTCTTAAGAGACGATGGGGGTGATTGAGGTATGGAGCAGCGTCGGAATGAAAGGACGGAGGAAACGGGAGATCCAGGAGAAAACTCGCCGACCGGGAGTACCCGGCCAGGGATTGAACACGGTTCACCTTGGTGGGAGGCAAACTTACTAACCGCTCAGCCACCTCGGCTCCGGCAGCACACGAAGTGGCAAAGAGCTGAGAGATGTGGAAGATAACTGTCAAACATCGGATGGGAGTCCGCAGTTTTGCAGCTGCAGAGGAGGTAATGTATTTTAGAATGTCGTACAGTGCTCCGAAAGTGTAATGGCGTGATATGTCAGCGTAGGCACACACATGTGTTACAATTGACAGAGTTTGAGGAAGGCCCAATAACGACACTGTTCGGAGGAATGTGCGCCTGCCCGTACGTCTGGTTTCGAACAGCAGTGACGTCAGACTGTTCTAACAACTATAGCGAGCTTCGCAGCGACCTCAGCAAAGGTGAGAGTTTATTTCACACAACGGGCGTCAGCGAAGACCATCCGCAACTGTTTGCTTGAAGCTGGAATGCGATCACGACTGCCGTAATGCAGACTTCCACTCAAATCCCGCCACTTCACAGCCCGACTCCAGTGGTATCGAGAAAGGAATACCTGGAGGGACGAATGGCGAAGTGTGTTCGTTGCCAAAAAGAGAGTCTACCTCATTGCTAATGATCGTTGCTTGTGGTGTGCGGCGATGGCCAGATGAGCAACACATTCCGATGTGGTAAGGGTGAACGCCTGTAATCATTGCGCGGAAGTAGAAGCTCACAACTTATTTTCGACTCTGTATGTAAATGCTGAAAACACGCAAAGTTGAAAACATCCCATGCAGGTTCTAATTTCCGCCAAATAAAGGTCGCATACCAGAAATGTTTACTCCAATTAACATTACAACAAATAAGTATTCAATAAGTGGATAAAAACCAATATCATTTTGGTATAAAATACCCACTGGTAAAGAATATTCTCTTGAAACTCTCGTACTCTAAAGAACACCGTAATTTTCATTTTTGGTGAAGGAAATGAATGACTGGGGAAAAAAAGGTAGGAGCACTATTCAATGAATCGCCACGAGTACTGGCGTTAAAAAAACGTAGCGTGTAAAATTTTTTCAATTAGCCAACAAACAATCCGACAGACAGAAGCTTGTTGACATTTACAGACCCACGGGAAAACTCACTAGCACTGTGTATATATTGTTTATCAGTGCCGTGTTAATGAAAAGAATATGAGTCATTTAAGCTATTCTTATACTTTAATGCAGATAACAACTAAGTTAGATATTTTTAGTAACATTGTTTTATTTTCGGGGACTATTTCTTTTTCCTCGAGATATGGGTTTTACTTATATGGAACACGTTAAGTTCTTTGAAAACATTCCCAAGTCCCCGACATCTATTACGGTGTCGCACTTGATGTGATATCACAGAGCAAGTTATAATTTTGGGTAAAACCCGACCATTTGAGTGTTGAGTAAGCAGTCACATGATTCGGAGCTCACAGTAATCAGAATATCTGATCGGGTTGAGTTTTCGTGTGAAAAGCCATGCAAAGTAAAACGCAGTACAGTGAAACAGAATGAACTGCGTAAAAATAAAATAACCTCTCCTTTAAATTTTATAGTGGCATACATTGTGCTAGAAGTTATAGGAAACAACAAGATTTGCGATTTATAACTAATTGAGTATTTTTAAGTTATTTATATTTAAATGCTGAAAATATAAAACTGTAAAATGTGTTACGAAACGATACAAAAGAAACACTACACTTAGGCGACCAACGGAAACCTTTCACAGTACATTTATGCCTGATGGTAAAATTATATGTTTAATAGCGAAATTATTGTTTCTATTATAGGAGACAGAGAATACGCGTGACAAGCAAAAAATGAGGAGGTTTTAGGTTAAAGAACACTTTCATACATTTTATATATTAAAACTCCCTACTTATCATTTATATACAATCGGAATGCAAGTATATATCTTTACAGTACACGAAAACAATATCTAGGCATATCTATACCTAAAGAAACGTTTTACACAACGTGTACTTCCATTGCTCGTGAAGGGGCGGCGTGGTTCACGGGGCCACCATGCATTGGCGTATAGGGAATTAAATGCTAAATTCGGACAAAGATCTCTCAGTCATATTTTTGTAGTGATGTTTTCAACTAATGATTTTTGTTAGAGAATGAACGCATCTAGATTTGTAAATCGTTCCAATCTTAATTTTCAAATTTTAAATTCAATTTCTAATTATTAAAAAATGTCACAATTTTACAAATAATGAAAAAGTGCATTTAAAATTTAAAAAGTTAAAATTTGAAAGTTTACAAATATAGATGCATTCATTCTTTAACAAAAATCTTAAGTTGAAAACACTATCACAAAAAAAAACATCTGAAAGATCATTTTCCGAATTCAGCATTTAATTCCCTATACGATACGCCAATGCATGTTGAAGCCTGGCCTTACCATCTCTGTCTTGTAAGCCGATGAGTGAGTGTAGAGTAGCGTCGGGACACGCCTGGGTGGGGGAAATGGGAGATCCCCGAGAAAACCCGCCGACCAGCGGCATCGTCCGGCACGATTCCCAGCACCTCCGACGGGTTGAACATGGTTCGAAGTGGTGGGAAGCCAGCAGTCTAACCACTGAACCACCTCGGCTCCGGGAGCAACCTAGTAACTCAGTAATACCAGTGACGGGAAAATTATTTTGAGACGTGTATAATAAGGTAATAGGAAGCACCGATTGCGTGTTTAGTAGTTTCGTTTGTTTTAAATTGTATTAATAAAATTGTTATCCCAGTTTTACCGTAGGCAACGGGTATTAGGAGCAATGTATTTTAAGTGATGTTTGGAAAACGCATTCTCTATTATTACAGTTGGTCGGTGATCCTATCGAATTTTTATGAGGTTATTGCTGTTTTTGGAAGACCACCAAGGTGTATTTCGGTGCTTGAGCCTGACACTTCAGTTGTTTTCTGTCTCTTTGACGTTATTACTCTGTTATTATTCTTGAACGACAGCCACTTTCCAACCCTTCGTCGTACCGAACATTATAAAACATCATATCTATATGATGAAAAATATATATATTGGCCTCGACTGATGATACAGCTGGCAATGCCAAAATTAATCATTTTTCTCTTTTAAAAAAATACTTCGGTACATGCGTACTAATATCAAACAATATTGTCCTTATCATTATTTGTTCTGGCGATGAATTACGTTTTCTCTGAATAAATTATGTGTTGACTATATGACATGAAATTAACTTAGATACAAAATTTATGATAAGCGATGTGTGAGAGAAAATATGCAACATAACGAGATAGCACCAGCATTAGCTATGTGCCCTTGACGCCAGTTTGCATTTATGAAATGTTTGCAATAATTTATATTTTACATTTTGGATTCAATTTAGTAAATTGTTACGGAACAACATACAGATAAAAACATTTAATGTAATTTGTAGATCTTCATCTTTTTCGTTATTACAAAGGGAAGTGACGGATAAATTGAAAGATTGGAGTAAAGTACAAGAGGTCAACATATAAGCTAATATCTTCACAATAGTAGCGAATGACCTCTCACAGCTAACGGTGTTCTATACATTGTGAGAAAATTACTAATACAATTTTACTTTTAATCTACTCTCTTATTTCATGCTCTATTGAGTAAAATAAACTTATGTCATCCAGGAACGCAGTTAATATTCTACTCCCTGACAGAGGTAATATTTCAAAAGTTCTTATGAGCAATAGCACACACATTTCAGGAGTTCTGGTTTGTGGTAAAGGATGGTTTTGGTGGTGGTGGTGGTTGTGGTGTGTATGTGTATGGTGTATGAGTAAGAGGAGGGGGAGGGTAATGAGCCTTTACAAACGCGCGGTATAGACTCACATACTAGCATGCGTCTAAGAAAAACATGATAGCCGGGCGCACTTTTACGTACGTTGAAAACTCTGTGCTGAGCGAAAATTATTTTGCAAAATTATGTAGACATATTCCTATCTTCTATAACCCATATATATATATATATAATTCTATGCGTAATGATGTACCCTAAAGCCCTATCTTATATACATATATATAATATATGTATGAAAGGTCTGTACGAAGAGTCCTCTATCGTGGGATGAAGCATTACGACATTTGCCCCATGCAATTTGTGCAAGGCGATAAATTGAAAGAACATAATACGTTCTGCAAGGAATGGTTTACTGAGTCAGTATGTGTTGTCGGCAATACCTTTTGCTGCATCGATGGGTACCGATTCTGCATGTGATTATGATGAGACAGTTACTACCAAAGACGGAATGAGTCCAGAAGAGTCGGTTTGCGCAGACTGTACACTTGCAAGACATTCGCATGAAGTCGACGAATTTCAAAATAAAAGGTTGTCTCTAAATACTGATGAGCATACAACTCCTGCTGCAAAGAAAAGCAAATAAAATACTGGGGATGAAACACGAAGTGAAGACGGTCATGAAGACAGCTTAGAAGAAAATGAACATGAAGACAGTGATAATATTGAAGACAAGAGGGCGATTTTCTCGATGAACTGACACACCGCTCCAACACATTTGCTGCAATCAGCGACACGAAGAAGGCAGAAGACGCCGAGAATATTGACTACCTATTTCCCAAAGACCCGAATGAACTTGTTGATAGATTCAAGATGACAGTAGATGAGAAACACGAGGAATCATACATTGCAAATTCGCAAGGCAGAATGGAACGAAACTGGTGCATTTATAGCTTATATCATATTTTTAAAACTATTTTCCTTATATCCCTTCGCGAACAATCTGTACAAAATTCAAGTCGTGCAACGACCAATTGGGAAGCTTAGTGTGGGCCTGTCGCGGTGCTTCATTATTCAGTACAAAGTCCAAGTTGTGCAACCACCAATGGCGAAGCATGGTGTGTGTATGCTGTGCGTGCGGTGCTAAGTGCAGTGTGTGTGGTGCTGCGGCGCATGCGGTGATAAGCGCGATGCTAAGTTTGGTGCATGTGGTGCATGCAGTGCTGGTTGCAGTGCGTGCAATGCAGATTATGTTGTATGTGGTGCTGCCTGTGGTGTATGCAGTGCTGATTGCGGTCCGTCCAGTGCGGATTTCGGTGGATGCGGTGCTGATTGTGGTGCGTGCTGTGCTGATTACGGTGCTGATTGTGGTGCATGTAGTGCTGATTGCAGTGCATGCATTGTTGATTGCTGTGCTATGTGCAGTGCTAATTTATGGGAAGAGTTACTCCTGCCGACTGACTCCAGTAGACTGAGTCCAGCCAACTGACTCTTTCAGACTGACTCCAACCGACTGACACCAGCCGACTGACTCCAGCAGACTGACTCCAGCTGACTCACTCCAGCAGACTGACTCATGCTCACTGACTCCTACAGACTGACTCCTATAGATTGACTACTGTGCGTGATGTCTCAATGCCTTCACGCGATTGGTCAGTTGCAATCACGTAGTAACTCGGTGATTGACTTGTCGGTGTCCGCACAATGTATTAATGATGTAATAAGATTGGTCGAGTGTCAATATGACGCCATAGGGATTGCATACTTGTATATTATAAGCAGTAGGGAGGTCAGCTGAGAAGCTTAGCTTTAGAATGGCTGCCATGAAAGATACATGGTCTCGGATAGCTTCTACACCAGGTAATCTACGACTAGATGTGTTTAAGTGGAGCGGATATTACCCGCCCATGGTTTCTCGCCATCGATTTACTATTAGAGTGAGATTTCTCCTGTTTTATCAATGCCATCGACTTATTCAGCTTTGATGGCTACATCACTAACAGCATCTACTTCCACCAGTGCAGTACCATTGTTTCAGATTAGTATTGTGCCATCGACTTCTTCAGCTGTTGCACCTACGAAATCTGCAATGGAACCATCGAACTTTTTGGCTGAGGTACCTAGACCACCAGTGCTGATGTTACCTGATTCTTTAACTCCAGCACCTACATCTGCAACAGGCCTGTCCGAGTCTTTGCCCGAACCACTTCGTCGTCATCAGTGTCGCTTTTTTGAAAAGATCTTCAGCAAAAGCTGCCATGCTCGGCGACATAAGCGCTTTAATTTTGCCAAGAATCCTTGTTGCATGTTATATTTGCGTGACAGGTGCGGTAAGCTTTTCAGCCATACAGACAATTTACTTAGACATGCAGAGACCTGTAAAGGTGTAGCGCAGTTCTCTTCAGTACCCCAGGTTTGCTGCAAGCAGATCTCTTGTGACTTCGGTACATGTCCTCGAACATGTAGTTACCTACATAACCTGGCCTGCACAGTGTGTCGGTGTAATAAACGTCACAATATTTTCGCAAAAGGACAAAACGAGTATGAATAGCGAGATTCATAAAAGATTTCAACCCTCAACAAAGTTGCATATATTTAGATACATATATATTGAAGAATATTGAAATTTTTTTAGGGCATGACAGGCTGTTAATTAAATAAAAAATGCCTGAGAATCAGATTGTGTTTTATTTCATGTATACCTAATTTGCCCGAATAAAATGAAAATTTAAAAGCCACAGGATTAAAATAAATTTAATTAAAAAGTTTTTTGTAAATTACTATTGCACTGTATCTAAAATTATATAATTAAATAAAAAAACTTCTAAAATTAAACAACTTAAAATTGTTAATGAAATATATATATATATTTATTAAAATATGCATGCAGTCAAAGTGCGCGTCATGTATGTAGGTACATAGTTGATTGGATAAAATATTTTATATTTAAATAGGATAAAAATGACAGATTATTCATATATATATAAGTGCTGTCAGCTCACCTGGAAACAAAAACAAGAAATTATTGCCACCTATGTGTTGAAAATAGTGTTTAACATGGAGGGCGCTGACAGCCCAACCTGTACTTTAAAAGCAAACAAATATGGCTGCCATCTGGTGGGAATATCGATATTTAATACACTAGCAACACCGTGGTGATGAAAACATATGAAAACAAATATGGTGTCCTCAGCAATGTATAAACAAATGACAAATGAAAAACCTATATGGCTGCCTCCAGTAATGTATATACAAATGACTGACAATAAACCAAGATGGCAGACGATAACAATTTTTAAACAAATGACAAACGAAAAACCAAGATGGTGGAATGAGTATTGAGGATGTGGCGCGGGTGGGGGTTGGAGGGAGGTCAGTCGTCTGCTGGACGTGGTGTTGGGGTACCTCCAGAAATGTAATTTTTTTAACAAACGTTTTCAATAGTTTTTTTTAATAATATATTTTAATAATTTTAAAAGTATTTTAAATAACTTTTCATAATATATTTATAATAAATTTTATATATATTTGTGGAATTATTTTAGAATTTTTCCTGGAAAAAAGGGATATTTTAAGGGAAAATAGGATATTTTAGTGGAAAAGGGAAATTTTATGGGATAAATGACTGTCATAGGACCGAAATTTTTAAATAATTTTGTTTTAATGTTTTCATAATTTTTATAATTTTGAATAATTTTATTCTTTTTTTTTTTAATTTTGAATTAAATTTTTTAAATATTTTTTTTGGAGTTTTGTGAAGTTCTTTATATATTTTTGACTTTTAAGATCAAAGGTCACCAGGGTAAAGTTAAGATGTCAAGGTCAAGGTCTATTTCACTGGTTTCCAAGATGACCGCCGGGTGAAGTCACAACATGGTGGCCGGCCGGCTCCTACATTCCTACTCAGGAATATGTTGCGTCAGAGCATACATTTTCCTACTACGTTTACCTAACACTTTTTATTTAACCTTAGGACATGGTACTACTTACACTCCTGTCGTGGTAAACTTTCCTGGGCGAATGTCACTCAGCGTGCACGTAAAATATGCACAGTTAAAGTCAACGACTGCTTTAAATTGTTAATTTCAATAATTCAAAGTTATCCGTAAACAGCCTTTAACCAATTTGACTACGAATTTCGCATCAGTAAGCGGCCTTTGCTTGGGCTAAATAAAAGCTTATTTCATATTTATAAATAAGCGACACAGTTAAATTTCCTGGGAAAGAAACACTTTCCAATTTCTGAGGCCGCAAGGTTGTTCCGAAGTCCAAAATGACGGTTCACAAGACTATTGGCTGATAATTTGGTACTTATCTTAATAACACTTGTTACGTCCATTCTTTTTGTGTGCGTAGAAGCACGCAAGATCAAAATATTAGTGAAACTAGTACTAAAGATAAAAAGTTTTTCCAACAGGTTTTCGGACTCACATGATAGACTTTTAAGGTCCGTGGCAATGATTTCTTTTTTTTACAAAAGGAGTAATTATACACAATGGGAAGGAGTAGGTATTTGAGTAGGGCACTCAGAATCACTCGGTTAACTGTTATCCAATTTGAACTGTACGCTCAACAGTTCTATGTTTCAGTCGACTTTATGATCAGTACCACACTCTGTATATCAGTGACATAAAGAGCGTGTTCAAGTGAAAATTAGTTAAAAACACCGTCAAACTGTGGGGTCTTCGATCACTGATAAAAGCTGTTCACGGCTGCCTCCCCCTTAGGTTGGAAGTGAGCTAATAATATAGTTTTAAGAACTGATTTGTGTTGCGAGTGGAATGTTTAGATTTATCGCTGCTGAGATTAGCGTTTCTTGTCTTTTACACGTTGGAGTAGGGCTGCGTATATTTGCGATACATTTACATTCCTAACAATTTCGCGGTTTCACTTGGACGACACGTTACTAAAGTGACCAGGGGCCACGGTGGCTAAGCAGTTATAGTCCATTCCCGATTGGAAAGACTTATGAAAATCAACCTTTGAAAAAACACTCTAGGCATAACATGCCAACATATTTTTTCAATAATCTGTATTCTACAAATATGTAACACTATGGTTAACCTTAGAGTACTGTGTTATTGAATAAATGAACCTTTACCTTAATATCTTCTATAACTTGTAATGCTTATTTCTTTTTTAAATATGAATTAACAACAGCGAGAGCAGCGACGTGTTGCCAACGACCGGTAAGAAATAGTTCACAGTTAAAATATTATTTTAACCTCGTTTTTTAGTATACTATTTGTAAATTAAACGGTGCCCATTGAAATATTTAAATATTTAGGTAACCCCGATTGCAACATATCTCATTTTTACACTTTAAAATAACAGCGGAAAATATCGGGAGTAGGCCGTAATGGTACGGTGTTATTTTATCGAGCGAGAAAGCAACTAAAAAACTGTATGTTAGGCGAGGATTGTCGCTCTCGCTTTCTTCGTCACTTTCACACTCGGGAAATTTCACTTCACTGGTAAACAACAACATTATACATGTTTTCAATTGTAGCATATTTCATACTTATTACAGCAAAATAATAATTTTTGATTTATAATTTACAACAGAAACGAGATTTTAATGTTTGAATACTTATTTTAATATATTTAGATATAATGGCGGGGAAGTTACCAAGTGAAGTTGGCATACGTAGCGAGCCATGACATGGCGTGTTGCGTTTTGACAAATGAAACATAAATTATTCTTACTCCAAAAAATACTTCAAGTTACCACATCACGTTTGTAGACATTGTGTTTTTTTAACTTACCTAGGCAAGTTACAATGTTGTGATAAATCTGTGTTTCCACGGCAGTAATAAATATAGTGTAACATGTATTCGTTAATCATTGCATCTGTGAAATGGCGTGACTTTGTGCATCGTGGTGATACGCTGGCCCTGTGTGTTTGTGATTTCAAATATTTGATTAGCACTATTTATACGTTTTAACTGTGAACTGTTTTTATGACGAAGTTAATTATTTACACCCACATTTGTTTATTTATCACAACATTGTACCTTTGCCCTAAGGGGTTTGAAACACAGTCGTGTAACGTAATTTGCCACAATCCCAAAAGAAAAATACCAAACCCAGCCCGATAAATTTCAATAAACCTAATAAACAGCAAGTAGCAATACATATAAATATGAGCGGAATGAAAGTTATCGTAGGCTTATTTGTGTGCATGTTCACAGGTATCTTTTAAAATTTGTATGACAAAAATGAGAAACACGAGTTGCGTGCTTGAATTCAATGTGCCTTTTTTCGTTTGGTTGTTCCTTCATTTTAATATTTGTTCCAACTGAGGCCGTCCTTTTAAAGAAATGACCCAACACATATCAATAACAAAAGAATAATCAGTACAACCCTTTACCTCACAGTTGTAACAGTGTCAAACACAGTCGTCGCAAAATACTAACGTGCAATACATGTATTGAACTATGTCTTGGAAAATAAATATGTTAATGTAAAATAACCGTAAGAACTGTCGTCAATTCAGGCATTTTTAAAACGTCATAAAGCTGACCTAAATAATGTTAAAGGCCTAAACTGTGAATATTCATCAAAATTGTTTTTGGAATATGACTGAATTCTTGGAAAAGCTGTAAATAGTAAACAACATATTTGAAAGGTATAAAAGTAGAAGTTACACTTCAATGTTTATATTTAGGTGTAGCGAAAGTAGACGAACATATGTACACACAATGGAATGTAAACATTTATTTTGACATATGCATATACACAGGTAAGTGATTTCATAAAACCCTCTTTCGTTCGAAAAATAGACTATAAAGTTGTCATTTTCAAAATGAGAAACCAAAATGGTTATAAATGGTAAAAGTATGGGATCATGCTAATTACTAAAACTATGTCGAGATTTTTGAAAATCAGTGCGGTTCCAGGTGTTTTCAAAGTTACGCTCACAATCTCTCACACACAAACGTACACACACAGACAAGGTACTGACCGGTCCTTGACAGGCTACAGAAGCGCAAACATAATGCAGCTGGCTTGCACATACGTGGATAGATACAGGGGCAGATGGATACATTTACAATCAGAAGTTGGCACTCACATACGTTTATAAATACAAAAGATCTAATTTTACAAAAGAAGCCTATCTCTGCTAAGGAAAGTAGGTTAAAAAGCATGGCCACAAGTCTGCAGCTATTATAACTGCATTTTCTCTCGCCCGGAGAATGCAGGGGTTGATTACCAGCACAGGCACTTCGAAATTTGTAATCGACTGGTTGGCATCGTTCATCTTCAAACTGCAGTAGGCCCTCGCAAACCACTACAGAATAATAATTCCTGGTTGCCTTGGCAACGGAAATAATGAAACTTCAAGAAGATACTTAGAAATACACTAGTTCGTGAGTTGGAGTCCATACTGTTACAATTTCTCAAAGTCAGTTGGCTTATCCAGGTTCTTTATGGGATGGAGGTCTTAGTTAAATAAAAATTATAATTTCCTAATTTATTTACAGACACGATAAAATGCTCTCGACCTAATATATCACAATAAATCGCCAGCATTTGCTATTTACAAGAAATCAGTTTATTCAAAAATCATACACTCATATTAAAGAAATTAATGCAATGAAATAACTAAATTCAGTGCCATTAAAATTGTATCAAAAACCTATTGAATTATTTTACGAATTATATGTCCATGTTTGACCATTCCAATATTTACAATAAAGTCCCCCTCACTCAACCATTCAGTCCCACATTGATTCAGTTCACATTCCACCAGTCTGAAATATTCTAGACTAATCCGAGCTCCCCCAATGCAGAGTAGCCCTATACTGATTGGACACGATGCCCTCTCGTCCGTACACACCCCACAAGCACTCGTATGTCGTGTCGTCGTCTCGCACCCTTCGCCTTTGTCCGTCACCTCCGCTGCCATCCCACACTGCACCAGACTTTCCAGATTGTCGCACTTCAGCCATATGGCTAAAGGATGTTCACGATAAAGTGAGCACATTAGAAATGAAACTTAGAGAAAATAATTAACCCTGCATCCATGTATTTTAGTGGGTTCATTGAGAACATTTACCCAGTAAAGTTGGTAAAAATGGATAGAAAATAGTTTCATATCTTAGCGTCGAATAAGTAGTGTGAGGTAACCATTTATGATAGCTTGAAATTATTTATTCCGATTTCTGTTTTTCTTAATGCATCGAAGTGTAAAAATGGATAGATTTGTAAAGTATTTACTTTATTAAAAATTTCACCGTTTCATATGACCGACGCATGAATAAAGAGATGAGGCCCATAGAAATGTTAATTCTACTTAGGGCTGAAGAATACACAACATGTTTACAAGCAGATCTTAAGCAGGTCTTTTAACAGTGCTCCTTTTACCGTGAACAGCCTATATTACAAAACCGCCGAACATCCAGGTGCGGTGTCGGTCATATAGTCCAGAAACTTCTCGAAATGCCGCTTTGCGCCGAGGGATATGATTGCCAGAGAATCTTGTTCATCCTCCCTAGTCGTCGCTTCTTCCAACAGGGGGGAGGAGGGGCCGTGGTGCCAGTCAGGTCGGCTGTCAATCATTCCCCTGGCTGCCTGGTGACGGGAGGATCGAGGTCGGTAACCCTTCCCCTCCCCTCAGCCCGGACAGCACATAACCAGGTAACAAGGAGCCCGCGTCCGGTGCGGGAGTCCATGGGTAACAATACATTCAATAATTGTAACATAATTAAGAATACCAAATATTCTTGGTTTTGTGTTCCAGTTGGTCTTTCATTAGGAAAGAATCAACCCTTCATCACCTCGTTAGGAAACTGAAATACAATGTTTTTTACTGTCCTTAATTATAGAAAAAATATTTTATCATTTCATTTTAATTCCCCAGCCAAACTTACGTTTAATATGCATCGTAGATCCAGTAACACACAGCCCACAATCTCTCATTGAGATCAGCATCTGAACTTAACAATCTTTTGATCACTTTCTTTTCTAGTTCTTTGTCAGCTACATGCCTTTCAGCTAGATCTTTATGATGATAAGTTATATAATGTTCCATTGCAGCCGGATCTAGTGGATTAATAGGTTTATCACCACGCTCAATTCTCTCTTTTAGTTTGGTATCCGGACTAAGTACTGATAACGGGGTGCATTCAACTCAAAAGGTAGTGAATTTATTATGACATTGAGTAACCCATTTCCTTGATGATCCGACTGATAAAAAGTATGTGGTATTGTGTTCAACACTCGTATCAGATATGGTATACCTTTTGGATTATTCACAACAAAGTCACTAAACTTGCTGTTGAGCATATTGATTATTCCAACTTTTTCATTGTAATAGTTACCATTTCCAGCATTCTCTTCGCCATAAATAACGAGAAGTCGATCAATAAGCATCCTAACAGCATCCATCCGTATGTATTCTTTGGGATAGTCTGTATATTTCTTTATACCTTTCCACTTTTTAGGTGAGGAACATTTCTTTCTAATCGAATCGTAAATAGGTTTAACAATAATTATCCATTTATTCCCTTTACTCGATTTTGGCATACTCAAGTTTGGATAATTGTTTTGAAAAACTGTGTTTGTATCTGCTAGTATACGACTATAGTGTTAATAGTCGATTGCAGTCTAGTCACTTTCTGTTACTTTCTTACGAGTTAGTAATTTCATCAAACCATCAGTTCCAGTGTATGTTCGGCCTTTTACAGTAAATTTGTCATTGATGAATGTTACTTCGTTTAGGCCAAAATACAATGAACCTTTATCAACCTTTAGTACAAAAACATCGTCTTTGCAGTCAGTTAAGAAATCGGCCACTTTCTTATCAATAAATGTTGTTTTGTAGTTAGTTAACTGTGAGATATCAGTTTTCAAATGCTCCAATGCTCTGTCATAGCATTCATCGTCATAGCATTCATCGTCATCGCCAATGCATTTAACGCCATCATCATAGTGTTCATCGTCATCGTCAATGCATCTAACGCCATCATCATAGCGTTCATCGTCAATTCGTTTAATGCCATAGTCATAGCGTTCATCAGTGCCTGTTTTACCAAACAGTTTTCTTTCGAAAAATGTTTATGTTGTTGTCTGTGGGTAGTCTAAATTCTTTACAGCATATGGAACAAGTTCTTTTATTAAGTTCTTATTCACATTTGTTACATGTCCAATTTTTTGTCCCAAATCTTCTATCGTATCTATCCATGGTTGATTGTGCATTTATTTTTATCATATTCATGTTGGCGAAATTTTCTAAAAGTTTTAAACTTTTCAATTAGTTGTCTTCTTCTCTCTATATTCTTTTCTATATTGTTTACAATTTTTTGTTGTCCCATTTATTATATAAATAAATAAAATGAACAATGATAACTTAAATGTATACTGCCTCAAACGTATGAAAAATACACTAAGTTCATCTGAACTTACAAATAATAACAAAGTAAGAATTAAATATGTTTGTAGATTCGTGTTACCAATAACTCGATATTCACTGGTGGGGTATAAAAAACGATATTTTAAATGAAATTCATATACCAATGCGAAAAAACTTCCCCAGAAGAACTATTCTATCTTTTGGCATCGATGATATTTGGCAAGCTGATTTAGTTGTGATGAAATCTGGATCTTTAAAAGGTATACACAGAATCAGCAAAGGGTTTAAATATGTGTTACCCATGATAGATGTATTTTTCCAAATATGCATGGGCAATACCAATCAAAGATAAAACAGGTGAAAATATTACATTAGCATTTAAAACTATTTTGAATGATCGCAAACCCATTCATTTACAAACAGAAGAAGGGAAAGAATTTTACAATACATCATTTATGACATTAATGGTCAATAACAACATAACCCACTATTCAACGTACAGTGAAAAGAAAGCTAGCATTGTAGAAAGATTTAATAGAACATTGAAGGAGAAAATGTAAAAGATATTTACTGTGCAGGGAATCTATAAATGGGTGGATTTATTACCTAAATTAATAAGTTAATACAATAACACTGTTCACAGTACAATTGGAATGAAACCCACCTATGTAAATGCAAAGAATGAAAGTTCTATTCTTATCAAGATTAATGGAGGAGAAAGAAAAATGGTTAAACCAAAGTTTGCAATAGGAGATAAAGTTTGTATAAGTAAAAATAAAAATTTGTTTGGAAAATGATATACACCAAATTGGTCCACTGAAGTATTTGAGGCATGTGAAGTATTGCACACAAACCCCATGACATATAGAAAAAAGGATTTTTAAAATTAACTTATTAAAGGTATTTTTTATGAACCAGAGCTCCTTAAGATCAAATATGATAACATCCACTTAGTGGAAAAAGTTTTGCGAAGAAAAGGAAATAAGCTGTTAATTAAATGGTTAGGTTTTGATAGTAGTCATCATTCTTGGGTTGATAAGAAAAGTGTAGTTGTTTAAGAAATTTTTTTTCTATATAATAAATGGATCAACAACAAATTGAAGGTTATGAGCGTCAGTCCTTTCCGCAAACGATCAAACAAAAAAAATCGAATGAATACAAGCGCATTGAGTTTGATATTCCTATTGGCGATTCATTTTCACATCCGAATGAAGCTTATGTATACCAACAGTATAAGATAACTAAAAGAGATACAAATGCAGATTATGAAAAAGCTTCAACTATTGATATTTATTGGATTTCTTCCCATTCCAGTTCTCAAGAATGGAGATCTCTAAACATGGTTGTATAATCGAAAGTATTGATAACCCTGGCATTACTTCAGCAATGATGCATACATTGCTAGGTACGCAATCTGAATCAGCATACTTCCAAATTTCGGGGATAGAACTAGGTATATATGTTAGGAAAGATAAGTGTAACGAAATTACCTGTCCATTAAGATATTTGTTTGGGTTTATGAGAGATTGCAATGAAATATTCTGGAAAGGTGGGTACAAGATCACATTCATTCGAAATTGTAATGAAGATGCTTATTTTTACAGAAGTCCCCCAAATAAAGCAGATGGATCTGATGATGAAGATAATAGACCAGATGCTGCTAAAATTGTATTGAGAAAATGGAAATTCTGTGGCCAATTGTTGAATACTGTACTATTTATGGAGAAGAAATTAAAGCAAAATTATACAAACACCCCAAAATTCCAATCGGTTTTAATTATTGGAAATATCTACTAATGGAAATTCATTTCAGTTTGATATAAAAGATCAGTTCAATTCAATCCAATTCGATGTGCCAGACTTGGTCATTGTTGATTTTCAGCAAAACAGAAAAGAAGATCCTGGACAATTCACACATGGTTCAATGTTTGACTCTTGTGTTGTCAAAAATATTTATATTAAGAATGGGCGGAATGAAGTTATTCCCAAAGAGAATTGGAATTTAAACATTGATGATAAATTTTCGATAAGATGTATAATGCTTACAATGTTTTTAGAATTCAAAGACTAAACTAGATACTCCTTATGCGCTTCAACTCTGGGTCATTTTTTCGAAAAAGACCATTGTATGTTATTAATTGTTCTTACAGAAAAACTGCTATTGTAAAAGATCGAACTATTCTCAACCTTACAATTGATTTTAATTATACCAATATCGGCTCCAACTATTTGTAATGTGGTACTAGTAAGCCAAAGAAACCTAATTTATGTTGTTAAAAGTGAAAGAATAACCGAAGTCCAATATTGCACAAACATGTAGGGTTATTAGTTTTTAATGGATGGTTATCCATTAAAAACCATTTACTGTTGTATAATATTTCTTAGTATCACTCTTTTTCAATTTTGTAGTGCCACCAATGGTAGTGTATTAATACTATCTTTAAGAATAAATCTTTTATCATCTTCGAAATTTAATACTTTTTTCTCAACTCAATCGTACAGAGTTCAGGTTTCTTACTTTTAATAAGATTCATACTTTTGTACAACACTTTTTTTACCAAACAAACACTTTTTGTATTCACAAAAACTAATCTCATTTCTGACTACAGTGTTTTCACATCCTTTGCTCTTTTCTTTACATCACCTTCCACATTTATTGCATACATTTTCGATTTCAATACAATAAATTCTTCCATTATTTTTACATTACATTCATCTTTAATTTTGCCAATAATCTTTTTGTTAACTAATGGTATACCATATGGATTATCTTTTTTATAGTCAGAAGTATCAAAATGATCGAATAATTTCTTTCATGTCACTGTAAAAGTCTGGTGTTTTTATATTATACATGTATAAATCAGTATCTTGGTAGCACAGTACAATATTTTCCCCATACTTTGGTTTCATTATATTATAGTGAAAATCGTACATTAAGACATTCGATAGATCAAGTATAGTCATTCCAACATAAATGGGTTTGTTAACGCATAGTTTTGTTTTAATCATATGAACTGCAACGAAAGAGTTATTAAATATAGTTCTATCTTTAAAGTTTGGTTTAGCCACTAGTTTATCAATTTAGTTAGAACTTGTGCACAACCGTATATCCACTCTGTTTCTAATTTTTTTTTATTGTTTTTCCAAAAACAGAATTGTTCAATAATTTGTAGAAATTTATAGACTTTGTTGGCATATTTATGTTTAGATCAATATAGGTCTTAAGTCAATCTGATTGATAAAACTCCAGAACTCTATGGATCTTTTTTCAACTTCATTCCAAGAGATAGATATTGTTTAAGATTTACATAGTGTAATACATATTTTTCTTTATCATCCAGATTAGTTAAGAGTTTGGAATTTTTTTAACATTCTGGTATTTTATTCTCTGGTGGCAATGACAGATCTTTGTGGAGATAGTGTAGTTCATGTGGGTATTCCAAATCAACTTCCAATATATAACCTTTGCTAGAATCATCTTCTATTTTTTCTACATCTATATTTGTATTTCTCCACTTAAACCCACCATAGGGTAAATACTGGCTCATAGCCCATCCATATAAGTTATTGGCATCCAGATATGTAAGATAAAAGATTTCCTTTGTACTATTATAAGCATTCATATATTTATTATTTGCTTTAGCATATCGCTTACAACATTGTGAAATTCCACCAGAAACACCTTTTTCTATCATCAAAATCATGTCATAATCTGTTAATAATTCTAGTTCTATTTTAGTATGTTTGAGCATAGCATCGCACACTAACCCTGGGGCTGTGAAATACCATGCTGGATCTAGCTTAAATGTTTTGAGACATACATCTCTAAAATTTTCCATTATACCAGACAATATC
Source organism: Dryococelus australis (assembly GCA_029891345.1). Classification (NCBI taxonomy): domain Eukaryota; kingdom Metazoa; phylum Arthropoda; class Insecta; order Phasmatodea; family Phasmatidae; genus Dryococelus; species Dryococelus australis. The sequence continues at coordinate 60,302,978 of CM056997.1, read as the reverse complement.
AATACATCAGATTTGTTATAGAGTTATGTGTACTCTCTTAGAGATTTTATATTGTATTTTTCCCACACCTTTCTCGCAAATTCGTAATCTTCGTCTGTAATGTCACATTTATTGAGTGTGTTGTAAAATGCATCTTTGGATGGAAGTGATTTCTTACAAAATTTTTCAGTACTATCCATGTAGTCATATGGATAAACAAACACCTTTTCTTGTAACAAAGACAAGAAATTCATTGGAAAAATGCTTACATGTTTCTCAGAATTGGCTTCTGGAAAGGTTGCTAGAGAGTTTATAGATACTACTAGCCATAAATTTAAATGAGTCAATAAATCTAAGATTTACACTTTCACATACATATTTCGTAAAATAAATATATTTTTCTTTGTTGTTGGGAATTAGATAAATTTTATTTTCATCGATGCCAAGATCTTTTATGAATAAATGTGTGTCATAGCCAGATAGATTGTGTATAAACACTGGGACAAAACATGGATTTCTATATGGTAAGTTACAATCTCTGTGTGCAGCCCCCCTAAATTTCCCTGTAAGAAATTCCACTTCTTTTCTCAAAGGTTGATATGCTATCCAATTTCATTGTAAATCCCAAACCCTTAAGCGCATCATCAAACTCATGTTCGAAAGCTATGTATTTATTCACTCTTTGGGGGTCTCTTTGTACTTGATGCAGAGCAGATAGAACAGACCACAAAAAACATTTTTGATCATTATTCTTAACATTAATTACAGCCTGCTTAGTTTTGATTTTTTCTGGGAGATTAACATAAGAACTGCCCTTGAATCGTACATATTTATTTATTTGCACTTCTAGTTTAAAAATTCTGTTGAGTACCCACTGAGATCCCTTTGCTTCGAAAGCCCCCATCTCAACTATGATTTTCGATATGCTGTTGGCATAATATTCTTCCAGATTAGTCGATTTCAGTATAATTTCGTTCTTTGTTTTAAAGGAGCTTTCTACATATTCAATATTCTCACCAATTCCCCTTTTGTACTCAGTGAAGAGTTTCATGTTCACTTTGAGTGATTTTAAATGTTTATCAATTAGTTCCGTGACAGTTTTTTTTTCATCGTTTAATAAATTATTTGAGTCTATGCATGCATTCACATTCTTTACAGCATAAGTCATGATTCTATTTTGAAATGCTGTTTCGATTTCTTCTACACTGAATCTGGGTGTGTACTTATGAATTTTACTTCTCAAGTGACTTCTTATGAGAGATGTTTGTAATAGTGATTACAAGTTTCGCATTTCACTTGTTTCTCTCGTGGGAGCTTCTGTTTTGATATTAAATGTTGTGATATTTTAAAAATGACCCATGCATTTGTTGGTTCATGGGATTTATTATTTATTGGTGTACTTTTAAGATGACTTATTATGAGAGATGGTTTGTAAAAGTGATTACAAGTTTCACACTTGACATACTTCTCTTGAGATTTCTTCTTATTTCTTTCTGCAAAAACATCTTTCTTAAATTTATATCCTTTCCAAACATTACCAGTTGCGTTAGCCTTTTTCATTGCCATGGTCGTCATCATATTAGACATCAGTTGATTTTTATTATATACATTTTATTTTTTATGTATTCAAATTTTTTGAGCCACTTTTTATTCGCAACTGCGCCCAAACGCAACTTTTTACGCGTATTTTTGTAGATGCACTCAAACGCAAAGTTTAACGCAAATTTTTTTTTCTAAAAACTACGATCTAACCAAACGCAACTTTTTGTGCCACTTTTTTGCGGTTGCGCTCAAACGCAATTTTTTTAGTCACTTTTTTACAACTGCTCCCAAACGCAACTTTTTGAGTCACTTTTTTTTTGCAGTTGCGCTCAAATCAGCATTTCTATACTACTTACTTGGTTTCACTGAATACACACCGTTTAAAAAAAAAAAGTTTTCATGATAGTTTCGGTGGTACTTGTAGTTCGCAATTTTCGTGGTAGTAACTTGCGCACTTACAGCCACATACCTACACTTACATAATCCAGAATGGTGTTTCAAAACCATTGTCTTATTATCTCGTTGCCTATACGATAAAAGTAATTGAGTATTCGTTTCTTTTTTCTCACGAGTCAAGCTTGACGCACGTTCGAAACAGTAGCGAATCTAACACTAGAGATAATACGCGACTAAACAAACCCTTTGTTGTATAAGACATGCATATATACGGCAGGCCTAGAGACAGTCGGGACTATTACAGCTCGAACAGGAGGACCAAACTCGTTGAACATACATCGGTCGTGGGGACAACCAGAACATGGAGGCGAAAACCGACCACACGGAGAAACGTGAGCAAAAAATGCACTTTTCGGGCGTCCTTCAGGAATAAACTTTCTATAGGAAGTTCAAATATTTATTTTTCGCTTGCACGAGGTGCAGGAAAGATTGTTTTGGTGTTGAAGTTTTCCGGATAAAGAGCCGATTCTAACCAAAATAATTTTGATCGCAATGTTTGCGGGACAAAGCTACTGTTTGTTGTAGGCTGTTCGCGGGAACTTGAACGCATTTGAAAGCCTTAATTAAGTTCTAATTACAGTCTAATTTCATATCCTCCCATTCAAGGCTATGTAATATTAGCATTGCCGTTGGCACTTTTGCTCTATTTATGCCAGGATCAAGAGTAAATGCGATATATTAGTATCGTTCACGTATTACTAGTATGATCAATTATTTCCCTCAAGTGCATAAAAAAAGTAAATTAATTAATGTTAGTACCTACAAATTCAAACATCACAGTTTTAATACGAAAATAATACGTAACTACTTTTAACCATACCACAAATATTTCAGCTTTTGCTTACGATAAAATATATGCAAAGGTATAAGTAAACAGTAGCAGCCAATGAAATCTTGCGAAGTATGCCGCTGTATTCTCACAGATGTGTACTCTCGATAAACACAACATAGGAGCCAACAATCAACATGGATACATGGATCAGAAATATTGTCTATTCACGGGTTCTTCACGTCTCCTTTAATCAAACCTTTGAAAAATCACGCGATATTTGACATGTTTGGTAGTTTTCTAAATATGTTATGTTTCACCAGTGTTTTTTTGTGTGTATGCTAACGTTAAAGTACCTTATTTTTGGTTAAATTAAAATTTTATTTAAATTTCATTAAAATATTGTTACACTGAGCGCGTACGAAAGCTGTGCATTGTCACTTTGGTGTAATTATCTAAACTCGGATAAGCTTTGTTTGCATGAGGCGGAGGGATATCTTGGACCTAGAACTTTAGCAGGGCTTTAGAAAATGAGGAAAAAACCACGAATTGACTGTAAGGTGAATGTATTGCGACCGCTCACTAGCGAGGGGTGCAAGAAACATCACACATATAGCGCGCAGTCAGCTGCAGAAGCAAATATTTGCGGCTGATGTGGAAAATAGTTAACAGCCAAGTACGGGAAGCAAAACACCGCCATTATTTGCAGCTACTCAGCAGTGTGCCACTGTAGTTGATCAAACTGGACTTGATTTTTTCTTCACTATAGGTGGCAATTTTTTCACTACAGATCGGCCAAATATGGCTTAATTTTTATAGAAAATAAACTTATAATAACATTTTTATCAGTGGCATCTGAAAGTTCATATTTAATTGTTCGCCTGTAAAGATATAATTTTAAATTTTTTTATAAGTGTATTTTTTTTTTACGTTATAAGATTTCTTAAAATTATATATAACGAGTTATAGTCTGTATTTATTCCTACTGGTTTATCAAAATTATTATTCGTTTACAAATATTCTTTATATTTTACCATATCATTTCTTTATTGCAATGAAGTATACATCATAACTTTTCAGCAAGAAAATATTAATATTTATAGTTAAGATCATAATATTTAAATGATTCATAGTGAATTATTTAGTTAAAAATAAAACAATAGAATATTTTTGGAATTTATGATATTATTGCAAGCAAGAAATATAATAAAATGCTGCACTAAAATTAAAATTCCAGTTCACTTTAGAAAATTACCTTTCGGCCGTTTTACAAAATAAAATTCCGCGTACAATGAGGAATCGTTAATAATAATATAAATATAAATTTTGAAATTTAATTACTACAAAAATAATATCACACAGAAAGGATTAAGTGTTATGAAAATAGTTTTTATATCGAAACGCGTGTGAAAACTTATTTATCTGAGAACTGGGAATAATAGAATTAATTGATTTTTATATCCTTTAAATAACTTTCATTTTATTGATTTAATAGTTTCTATATTTTTACATAATATCAATCACATTAGTATAATCTCATCATAATCTCGATAATTTTAATATACCATAAATATTATATTACAGATTTATAATCATAAAATATAAATGTTTTACACGATATCAATTAACCACCTAAGTAAAAATAATTTTATTGGAGTTATAACATTGCACTGACTGTAGGGGATATTAATTTTCTTATAGCAGCAATTGAAAGTTAATATTTTCCAAAAAAATTATTCTAATATATAATTTGTCAGAAGAAATATTTCCTTTACTTAATGCAGCTTCTGTATTGCAATGGTGTTTAAATATCTCTTGCTGAAAACTTAAAAAATCTTTAATATTGGTAGCATAGTTGTGTTAGCAAAAATAAAATTAACACGGTGTATAAACATTTATAGTTTTATAACTGTAAATAAAATTTTTTGTCTATAATGATAATTCAAAATGCAACGTTCAATGTTCCTTTTTCGCAACATATAAGTAAAGGAAGGATATTCAAACGAAAATAAATTAAGTATTTGAAATAAAATAAAGAATTCGTAATGACTTCAGCCATACTTCAGAAAATATTGAGATCATAAAAGCTGTTTTGTCTGCTTTAGGGGACTGAGAATAAAATCTGTTATTTTTAAATATTTTGGCTTAATGAAGTTGTGTAGGATATCCTTAAGCCAGAAACACACGAGCATATTTCGTGTACAAGAAGTGTACACCCTCTTGTGCAAGTCAACTTGCAGCGTGTGACTTGCTAACCTGTATGCAAGTAGCTAGCATGCGAGGGCTTACATGATAGCTAGAATCGTTTAGAGACGGTTCTATCTTTCGTTCACCTTCTTGTGCAAGTCGTTTGTTTAAATTTGCATGTTATACATTTATGTAGTTCCCGCACATTTATTAGGTAATGCTGATATTGTTAATTTGAGAGTAGAAAATATATGTTAATCGTGTGTGATACTGTTGCCAATGCACAAATTACTCCTACAGCTCCAAAAAAGAGACCCAGATCCGAAATTCATGACATACTGCAACGTCCAAGCACTAGTACTGTGCGTACAGTATGTGCAACGGACTTGCATACAGGACGGTGTTCACCTTCTTAGGCGCCTTTTGAATACAAAAAGGTGTACACCTTCTTGTACAAGGAAGATTCCCGTGTGTTTCTGGCTTTTAAACGTTTAAAACACGCAACAGCTGCAGATAACTGCGAACACCGGGCGCACTCTTGGCTAGGTGTGTGTGTGTATATGTGACAACAAGACTTCCCTCGTATTGTATTCACCACATGATCGTTAACTGCAAGAGGCACACGTGTTCCAGGGAGCAGGCTGAACGTTCCGGTCCGCTACGTGTTCGCGGGCGTGCGGGTGCTGATCGTGCTGATCAGTTCACTGCAGGGAAGCTGCATGAGTGTCGCCATCACCACCATGGTGAAGAGTACCACGTCCAGCACCTCCAACACCACCAGTAACACCTCGACCATTTCGTCTGACGTCTGTCCTGTCCCTGTCGACACCAACACTGTCGCAGCAGTATCGGACAAGGCAAGTGAAGTGTAGGTTGTCATCATGTTTCCACGCACAAACACTAATTACGACTGAGCCTCCTGATCGTAAAAAACTTCCGATCTACGTAGTTTATTAATAAGGAGTCAAATTATGAGTAACACCACGGGAGGATCTGTAGACAATAGCCATTATAATCCATTCACGCTTTCTTCACCTTTTCCTGAAACTCTGTTAAAGTTATGCTTCCAGGACCAAAATGCAACGCACCGAATTCGTGCGCACACAGTTGTAATGATATTTTTCATGAGAGCTATTTTAATAGGCCCTGAAAACACACACGTTTTCTCACTGTTATTTCACATCATATTTATTGTAAAGTAAATATTATAATTTATAAATATAATACAGGTTAAACTTCTATTTAACGAATAATAAGATACTTTGTTGTTAACAGAGGTATAAAACGCTTCTGAATACGACATGTTAAGGAAATAACTAGACACGTTCTACATGGGTAATTTTTCAAGGGTTTGGTTCAAAAAGTGTGAAGAAACTACGAACAGACTGTAGTAATTTTAACGCCTGGCCTTGTGAGTGTTGAGCATTGGCGATCTCGGCGTATTGCAGACTTTGGTTCTCAACATTGACGATCTCACATGTGCTGCTATCGGGCTACTTTCAGTCAAATGTTTTTAACTCAAGAAATGATAGTCGAATTTGTTAAAAATATTTGAAGATGCAGAAAGTCCAACGTAACACATGTCCAAGGAAAATTCATCTTAAATATAGACACAATTCTATGAATTACAGCTTTACCTTTTTAAATCGCGCTTTGATACAGCAGATGCTAACTGAAAAATTTTAAAGTCAATATTGCGCTTCAGATTAATTTTTTAATATTTGTTTGCAAAATTTTGATTTAAAAACGTATACAAAAGCTGCATACTTCACAGGAAACGTGACCTAACTCATGGATACCGTGTGCAGTTTTTCACAAATCAATGTTTTTTCCAGCTGGTGTCCTACACTAAATCTCACTACACAGAGGGTCTAAACCCATACGAATTTGTAGCAAGATTCTTTCCATCTTCTGTCAGAGAACCCCTCCATAGAGATAAAACGTAACGAAGTGTAGTGAAAGTGCGTTGATATTAACCTAACGGTTGCCAAATCTCTCAACATGCCAGCTATAAAACGATGTGACGTAAAATGTACATAAAAACAAATATGCTATTATTATTCTTGCATTGGAAATTTGTGCGATTATGGTGAGATAAATGCTAACTCAAAAAGTTATTTCTTTCGAATTTTATAATTTGCATTTTATCTTAATTTTTTAATGGATAATTGTGATTCGAATTATTTCAAGGGATAGTTTTTCGGAATCATTCCAAGAGAATCCTGATATGGCTCCTTTAAACGTGCCATGGATGAATACAATCCTGTTTTTGCTTGTTTTAAGTACTTGTTTCGTCTCTAATGACCTTGTTGTAGACGAGACATTAACCTCTACCTACCTAGCATCTTCATTAATGTATAATTTTTATGTAAAAATGTTATCTCCCCGCGCTTCCTAAACTCGGGTTTCCCAAGAACAGAGTTAATAATAATCTAAAATACTGAGAAGTGATCAACTAAAGTAAACGGATTTTATTTCTGAAGGACAACAAAAGAAACAACATGAATGAAGGCCACTAGTGACGACGACCTTATAATACAGTTTTGGTGTTTTTTACATGCTGTCCTATTATATGTTTTTCAGTTTACAATTACAAAAGGAAATAATACCAGAAATAATTACCGTAAGGGAATCTCATCACTTAACAAAACAGGGTTCATTCCCATGCAAAATTGTAGATTGCAAACCTCGTGTAAGAAATAATTGTGTATCACTAAAAGTAATCAAACTCCTGCAAACTTACTGTCTCATCCATCTGTAACCTATTTTCATGCCCTTTAAAATTTTTGGTAGTTACGTTACCTTGCAATCGGCAGCCTAGACGGCGATGTTGAACTACGCTTAATAGAGTCCCTAGCTTTTTGAAGAAGTCACAGGTTAGTTAGAGTATCCCTTAATGTATATTATGATATGTTGCTGGAGGACGTCAAAATGAAATTCACAGTTCTAGATGGACAGGTAGGAGGGCTATAAACACTATACGTTTGCGTTTCAGTGCCAACATATAGTTTGTTGTGGAGAGTTGTGAAATACAGACACGTTCCAGTGTCATCATGGGGCGTCAAAGAGGGTAGTCTTTGAAAGAAGAAAAAGAACGGATGATTTTTCATTATTAGAAAAGAAAATCCCTCCGGGAAGTTGGTGAAGTTGTGAACAGAAGTCATACGACTATACAGGGCGTTATGAATAGATAGGTATAAAAGCACACGCAGCATTAAAAAAAAAGAATAAAAAAAGAAAACATGAGTAGCAGGGAAATTTTCAAGTTCAGGGAGGAGCGTTGGGTAGTAAGACAAGTGAAGAAAGATTCAGCGATTAGTGCTCCAAAACTTTATTTGATGGCTGAGGAACATACAAACAAGAGAGCCCATCCAGAAGCTATTTGACTTATCCTAAGAAAAAGTAACAGGCATGGAAGAATAGCTAGGAACAAATCACTTGTTAAGATTAGTAGGAAGGAAAGGTTGAACTTTGTTAAGGAGCAAGTGGAAAAAGATTTCGACGCATGAAAAACAGTTATTTTTGCAGATGAAAACAAGTAAAATATCTTCGGATCAAATGGAAAGGTTACTGTTTGGAGGAAACCAAATAAGGAGATGGAACCTGGTAATTTACGTCCAAGTGTCAAACACGGTGGAAGTTGTGTATTGTAACTGTCTGAGGGTAAATGTCTGCTAGTGGACCAGGAAAGTTAACTTTCATTGATGGGATGGTGTATCTAGACGTGTATATGAATATACTGAAAGAAAATTTACCACCTAGTGCTCAAAAATTTAGTATATCTGATAGATATATGTACTAACAAGATAACGACCCGAAGCACAAAGCTCATAAAGTAAGGGCGTGACTGCAGTATAATAGTTCAAAAGTACTCGAGACACCTCCATAGTCACCAGACTCAAATGTGATAGATAATCTATGGTATTATTTGGAAGTAGCCTTAATAAAACACCATATTTCAAATAAAGATCTGATAACTGATTCAAATGAAGAATGGGAGAAAATAGATTCATCTTACTGCGAATAGTTGTTACATATATGCCTAACCGTTTAAGAGCCGCGAAAAGTGCTGAAGGATATCCTACAAAGTATTGACAGTTACAATATTATGTTATTAGACATTGCTAAGGAACCACCTGAAGGTGTACGAGTTTGACTGTGACCTGTTTCATACAGCTTTACGAATAACTTTTTAATTTGATTTGCAAATATGAGAAACATGAGTTTATTTTTTGTACCTTAATAGAGAAATATGTATTTGTTAAACCTGAACCAAGGCCAAAATAAAGTAACGATTATAATTGTAATTGAATGCTAATAAAACCAGCTTTCCCTTAGTGTATGAGTATCCCTGGGACTTACTGTGCATAATTTTTACACATACACGAATACACAAATATGTATTCTTATTCCTGTACTTAGAATTGTTAGCCATTACTCTCCAAATACTTAAAGTTGTGTCCTTCACGTTGCAGGGAGAAGAGTTCGAATGGGACGAGATGTTGCAGAGCTACGTGATGAATGGTGGCACCTATGGCGCGCTGTGCACAATGATGTTCGGCGCATACATCGCCCAGAGATGGAGCCCCAAGATGATGATCACATGCATCTCCGCCTTGTCCATCGTGTGCACAGTGTTGACGCCTGTGCTGGCCAAGTGGAATGTGTACGCGCTCATCGCCGCGAGAGTACTGCTCGGCTTAGCGGCAGTAAGTGTTCTACTCAACTACAGCACACCAGCTCACATTCCCCACACCCATACTGATTTCGGTAGTAGCATTCTAACGAGAGCTAGCAAGTCCTGGCAAAATTTGGTTTAATTTTCTACATTATACTGCCTCTCTACATATTTTTCTTGCTGATCTGATAATCATATTGTCTTTTTGATTTTTACCCTACTTAATTCTACGAGGCAAGTTGTACACTGTACTACTTCAAGTTAGGACTACAAACACTCGCCAAACGATACTTTCTTAATTATGTTTGCTGGTTGTTGGTTAGATATACGCACATCTCCGGTTTTACTCTTTTTATAAATTATTTATTTCTTTTATAAACAAATTATTGCATAGTATATTGCAGTTTTTCTGCTTCTCCGTTTTAGGAGTAGTAAAATTTATATACACATTTATAAAATCTTATACATGTATTTGCTTTAAGGCATTCCAAGTTGTACATGCAAGTTTGGTACAAGAGATATCGTAAACAACTTAGTATTTTTGAAAGACTTAAATCATATGCATACCGTCTAGACAAAGAGGAAATATGGAATAAAAAAATACAACGCAAGTAGATTGTAATTTTTTTTATCATTGTAAAACATTCAAATCTGGAACAATTTATTCTTTATATTTTAAGAACTAACCATTAGAATTAGAGCATGTTTTTTTCCTAATAAATTAACTCTCTAATCCCTTTCCCATAAGAATAGCTGCTCTGACATTATACAACTTTTTAACAACAACCACTGACAGTGAGCAGCTAGAAAAAGAAATCATTTCTATGATTAAATTATTTACAACATGAGTTCAAGTCTTAGGCGATATTGCTACCTTCGCTCCTATTAGTCCTAGTAGATTTCGAAAATTCGACACAATAGCAAGTGATATATTTACTACGTTGACTTTTCCATTTAACAAAAGTATAAATCTGTGTAGTTGTTCTAGTCCTAATTTTAATGTTGGAACTATGAGAATGTCTGTACGGCCAGTTTTCTAAGAGCTTGATAAAACAGAGTATGTATTTGTGCTATCAATGGTTGTCTGTTAATATGATTATTTTAAGTGTAGGATAAAAAATGCGAGAACTATGGGCATTGAATTGCCGCATTATGCGTATTAAAACTTATATTAAGATTTTTGATGAACCACAACTGTTTTTTTTTTTGGGATAGTGCGCATTAAATAATAAAACAAACGTATCTCAGATTTATTGACATAAGATGAGAGTTCTGAAGCTGTCAGCTAGTTTTACTCAGAGAATCCAAAGCCTCAACACCTTGAGTAAGTTGCTCAACGTGCAAGAAATCTGAGTCATAGTTATTTTCTGATTTTTATACCAACGTCAATTTCATTTATATTAAATCGGCCAAATTTAAACGTCCCTGCAGGTTATCTTTTGTCCTCGCTGCAAATACAATCTCAACCAACTTTTCCACTAGCAGTCCACTCTGCGTAACACAGTGGCTACTACCATTTGCCAGTCTAATTACTGAGCGATTTCGCACACATAATCCACACAAGTCTTGGTACTGTTATAGTTCCAACCATTTCTAAGGTATTGCCATCACAGGGTCTCCTCTCCTGGGTTTCTTACCCGGGACCTCTAAAGTGGACGTTAACATCTCTATTAATACATCTAACACATGCATTGGTCGTGCTTATTGATGATAGTGTTTGAATTGTTAGGATGTGTGAAAATAATTTATATGCAAAATTTGAACTATCCTGTAGGGAGGAGGTATGCCTGCTTCAGGTCAACTTGAATCTTCGTGGTTCCCTCCAGAAGAGAGGCAGCAGCTGTCTGGAGTTATTATGTCTGGTATGTGTAAACGTTAATACTTAAATAATTCAAAGTCGCACTTTACAGCAATGCTACTTCACAACTAAGCAATCAAGGTTAAAGAAACATCAATATCTGAAAATGTTAGATTCCCATCGGATTTGTGTGGATGTTTCTAATATTTTTACTTCAGTCATGTTGTAATCAACGTCTCTTTTGGTCTAGGAACACGCTAAAATCTGCTATAAAATGTATAAAATTACCTATTGCCTTGTACTGAAATAAAAGGAAGCCTAAATGTTAAGACACGCAATGCTTTTCTTTCCTGTTTTAGCCAAATGTGTTATGTCTCGTTTAACATTATTATTATGCGAATACGCAAGTAACTAATTCTGGAAAAGGGTTAAGCAATAAATGCACATGTTTATATTTTCCTTGTAAGAGGAAAGAAACACGCGAAGGACCACTAATGTGAAATATAAAGTTCACAACAAGGTAGATAAATACATTTGTGGGACAGTAGAATATTATGCATGCAATGGAAACACATAAATGGGTCACATGTGAAGTATTTTCAACATAGCAGACAAACCTGTTTGTTTATTTGCTAGCAGTCGAGACTAAAACACTCTAGAGAGTACTTAGAGCAGAATTGTGTCCCAGCCAAAACAGTTTCAGCCGATTCTGCAAACTTTCTAAATGCATATTATTTACCAGCAAAAGTTTCGCCTCGATGATACCGTTTTCTTTTTTCTTTTTTTTTTTTTTTTGTTTCTGGGGAGGCCTCAATCATGACAACTGGTTTAAACGTAGAAAGAGCTATTGTGTCCCAAAGTGATTTTTAAGATTCACTGATTTTAAACTGAAAATATTTAAAACGATTGTATGATAAACTACTGATGTTTACTAAATCTACTTGCTATCAGCATACAAACAACGCATTATTTCAGATGTCAGGTAAGTGAGGACACTTTAAAAACAACAGACGTAGATGATCCATAAGAATACAAGAAATTGTACATATATATATATATATATATATATGAGTAGTCCTCGTGTCACAACAGCAAACCACCACTCGACCAATCAAGACTTCCTTTTGGGGTCGTACAGAATTCCAAATGTGTCTATGTGCATGTTTATTTTTATAGTAATGTACTCCCCATTATGATTGTGTGTGCTGAGGTACATAGCGGGGCCGTGTTGTACGCCCACTGTTGTCTGACACACGACTGGCGAAATTAGCTAGTAAACAAACTGCTCTATAGTACACTCAGAGCCATGTGTAAAGTTGATTTTTATTAGAACTGTAGTAAGCCTCTTACTTAAAATGCAAATTTTTTGGCAACTATTTTACAGACAGCTAAAAACTTATTTAATTGTTACGTGCATTGCATTGTTAAAATAATTAGTATTAAGTTTCAGTTTCTCCTTCCTCTTCGACTTAACTTTGACACTTAGTGTTAAATGAACATAATCATGTTTTAGAATACTTCAACTGCTATTTTTTTGCTTGTAGCTATGCATATCGGCAGCATCGTCTCAACCAGCCTTACTGGCTTCCTTATTGAAAAATATGGCTGGGAGTTCGTGTTCTACTTGTATGGAGGAACTAGCGTTGTATCATTAATATTGTGGGTGGTATTTGTCTACGACAATCCACAGAAACACCCTCGCATATCTGAGGAGGAGAAAGAATACATTGCTTCAAGAGTACAAAAAATAACTGAAGTAAGTTCACTTGTATACGGTAGTCCCTAATTTGCGTTAAAAATAACCTTAAAACATTATTCTGTAATTTATCCTAAGTGTTATGGACGGCATGCTGGCATATTCTTACAAAACAGGGAACTTGTTTAATTTCACTATTACTATGTTAATGTTTGCTAAGTTTATTACGATGCTCATGAGAGTCTCTACTAAATAAGAAATTTAATTCCAACTATCAAGTTGGTGCCACAAAAACATGTACTTTAGATGTGTGAATCAGTCACATTTTTTCCCCTTTTATTAACTTTATCTCCGAGTTAAAGGCAGAAGTAACCATCATTAAGTAACAGAATATCGCATAGTATGCATATTCAATTTGTTTCGTTCAAAAAACCAGGTATTGAATAATACAATTCTTAGACATATTTGTAGATTAAGATAGTAAATTCATTTGTTTTTCTATTAAAACTAAAAATATTAGGGAGGAGCTGTTTTCTAGCATCTTTATGCTATGCTATGCTATGCCATTTATTTTCGAGATGTTAAGTGCATGACATTGGTCAATCTAAAGTGGTCCGGTTACAGAATATTTATTTCTGCTAAATGTATGTTATGTAATTTACTGAAAGCGTTAACTAAAATAACCCAACAGCTAAGACAAAAATGTACAGTATTTTAGCAGCATGTAAAAACCACAATGATTTACTGAATTTGAGCATAAGATATGTTACAAATACACACTAATGTTTACGTTCCTTTTTTATTACATTTCTGACCGATTTCACTATCATTAATTTTAAAAATGGTAGCTAACGTCACAGTACCGTTGACTAGGATCAGCGAACCGTCAATGACGTCAAAGCTGGTCTGCGGTAATGGAAGGTTGCTAACATAGCAATTTTGTAGACCTTATGGTACCTTTTTTTTTAAATTTGCATGTCTATTTGAATTATTCCCATGTGAATATTCGCGCTGTAACTTTCGCTTCAACATCGTCTACACTGGTATTTACTTGTGCATTTGCGCATTAATTTGAGAAATAACAGTCATATTTAACAAAATTACATGCTTTATATGTTCTCTCCAGCCATAATTGGTTTCGAATTCGTGAGCGATCTAGCAGAGTCTTTGATAGCGTAAAAACAGAAAGTGAATTAAAAAGAACTGCGATAGAATCAATAATTGCATTTTCATGTATTTGACAAATTCGTGTTTAAGAAAACAATTATAAAATAATAAAGCTTCGTTAGGGCATTTTAGGGCGAGATGTGAGTAGGATATTAAAATACTGGTGCAAATATTCGCCTGCTGACTTTAAATCTCAGTGTTACGCTGTTACGTTTCTTAAAATTTTTAACAGTTTTAATACTCAGTCTCATTAATCGTGTTTCCTTATTCATGAAAACTAATGAGCATAATATCCTTGGAATGCTAATAAATAATCAAAATTATTTCACGTACTAGAAGCATCCCTGTAATCTCACGGAAAAACCCGGATGTTACCATTCCGTGTATGTCCTTTTGAATTCAAAATTGAAGTTATGAACAATTTTGCAAAGCACATGATGAAGGAATGTCCATTTTATCGTGCAGCGTTTGAACATCAGAAGTATTTGTTTTCAAATACATTTTACGGTTTTCTGTTTGAAAATATCTTACACTGATAGTAAAATTCTATGTTTGTGTTATATTTTCAGAAGAAGCTTCCAGTTCCTTGGACTCAAATTGCAATGTCTACCCCTGTGTGGGCCTACCTGTCTATGTCTATTTCCATAACATGGCTGTCTTTCATATTTATGACAGAGCTGCCTACTTACCTGAAGCGAATGTTGTACTTCTCTACCAGTCAGGTAGGTATTGGAAAATTTCTTTTGTATCGTCATTTATGTTAAGACTAACGTTTGTTGACGTTTCAGTGAAATTATTAGTTTGTTCCGTAACATAAATTACTGTTCTTGAAATTAATGAGGTTGCAAAAATCCAAATTTTCAATTAGACATAACAAGTTTGACAATAGACAAATAAGACAAAAATTAAGTACGGCAGAAAATTAAAAAAAAATGCCAAAACATTAACACGTTTGATAGGTCGACGACGGAAACATAATTGGCACAACCAGAGTACTTCACCAAATTACAGAAGATATATATATTTTCTCGTAAGAAAGACCATCTTTAAGAATTCAGCGAACCAGCTCGTATAACGATAAATTCACCTGGACGGCAGTTTAGGCCACGAATTGCTGAATTATCTGACGCGCAGTCATTGATTGTATGTACTGTTTAGATCCATGTCAATTTATCTTTGTATATTTCAAACAATTTGTGTCTACCAAAGTAATTTCTAATTTTTTAATATTATGATACAACGGATCATTTAGTCATTGCCTTAAGTCTAATCTAGTTTCAATGTTTATTGTAACATCAATAGAGCGTGTTAGATGTAAGTTTGATTGGGGTGTCCAATTTTTTTTTTAGAATTTCATTTGATGCTGTTGTTTTTATTTAATGCTTTTCTAAATATTTAAAGTGTATGTCGATTTCCTCTGGGTATACAATTTATTTTGCTACATTTAAAGTTTTAAAATATAGGAAACTGTAAATTAAATCCGCTGTAATTGTTTACAAACCCCAGATTATTAATGTTAATATGAAAACTGTAATTTTAGAACTGTATTTTTGTGGTGTTTTTGTAGACTTATGTTTTGGCGGCAAGTCACCTTTTCTAATTCCATAATGTTAGTGAGCTCTTATGTATTTGTTGTAAGTAGGTATGTCATGCGCGTGGATGACGTATCTTAGTATAGGCTATTCACGGTAAAGTGAGCACTTTTTAAGGCTCGGCTAAATTTTTCCTTTCAATTAATTTCTACCTATCCCCCTCTTTTTAATGTAAACATTGCAATATGACTAATAAACACAGTGCTTACTTTACCGTGAACAGCCTATACGCAAGATCCCTGCGCTAGTTGTGCAGGTGCGTTCTGCTGTAAAAAAAAGGGAGTAACCTTCTCCTTGCAACTGGAGATGTTTTGAAGTTTGCGAGTGTTAATCGCTAGGAAATGATTACTCGTATCACATATTGTATGCCTGTACAAATATTTGTTGAAAATTATCTCGAACCATACATTTTTACCAACGTCAGTATTTTAATATGTTTAAGAATTGGGAGAATCTTTATTTTGTACTTAACAACGCGAAAATTCATCTCCTGGCAATATGAATTGCAGCGTTCTGGTATAGGCTTCTCGCGGTAAAGTGAGCACTTTTGAGGCCTTGGATACTTTTTCCTTTCAGCAATTTTTTTTGTACTTTAACCACCTTTTTAAGTAAATATTATCATGAGGGTAATAAACACAGAGTGTATATTCACCGCACTTGGAAGTTAACGCCCAAGGTTAAAACCGAATATATTTTTTGACAATTATTCCAAATGAGAAGCGTTTCAAAAGTGCTCACTTTATCGTGAATAGTCTATAATGCATATAACAGCTTACGAAACTCGATATCTCTTTCTAAAAAAAAAAAAAAAAACTTACAATTTAAACTCATCCGCGCCTATGGATAAATTTATAGATTTATATTATGAACGCCAAATTTAAATTTTTTCGAACGTGGAAGACCAATACTGAAGGAAATGTATCCTCCAGTCTGCGAAATACTAATTTGTATACTCCCTAAATAAATATGTAGGTTTGTTTCAAATAAATGTTTTGTTTTCTAGAAGATTCAGTTGATACAGATGTATATTCAATTAACCGAACGGAATTAGTTCGGTTGAGATTCAAATTTTGGTTAGCCAACAAAATGTTTTCTAACAAAACAAGGGGTTGTGTTGAATCAAAAACATTTCTGCCAATGCCATTTAACAAGAACCCTGCTACGTTTTGCTTTCAGTATCTGTAAAAAAAATAGCTGTTATTTTAATATATACGATCTCCTAAAGATCGCGTTTGAAACCAATGAATATCACCGAAACGCATTTCGCAGTAATGTCTGACACAAAACCTGATCTAACAATTTTGTACCAGTATTGGAGTGGTTAACATGTTTTGTTCTTAACCGATGAGTTTTGGGAATCTCGTAAGGACGAGAATCCAAGAAAATGTGGTAAGTGGGACGAAAAGGCTCTTTCCGTATTTATACTTAGGTCTATCGTTGTGAAGTCTGAAATACTTAGGTTTTAGTACTACAAATATTCGAACAAGTCGTAATTCGGCAGCTGAAGTTTAATATAAATTATAATAGAATTGCTTTATGGTGGAGTGTGTTGAAAGCGAATCATTGGAAACTTAATTGGATAGTAAAGGACAATGTTTCCTTTATGTGCGATGGAAGCAAGATAAGCATTTAGGGATAAAGTAACTTTCCTTCTTAAAACGTTATGAATGTACAGTATTTATAATCGTCATCAGAATAATACATGAGATCCACTTATTTCGAATTGGTTAGTGTAGATGTCATCAGAAGAACACATGAGATACCCTTATTTTGTATAGGTTAGTGTATTTGTAGAAATTATTACGTACATATTTCAGTGTGTTTCATGCGCAATGTGCGTAAGGCGGTTGCAGAAATGTTTCTTTCTTTAAAAAAGTTAATTGGCAGATACTCAGATTCAGATGTGTCTCAATGTAAAATTTTATTTCCATAAGAGGAAAAGCAGCTTATCTAACTTAGCTGGTAGAACTAGTGCAAAAATGGTCTTTGTAAATGCATTGTAAATATGTTCAAATCGCGTTTTCTATAGTTCCTTGCGTCACCATATGATTTTGTTTTAACTTATACAAATTATTATACCTAACGATTGAGTAAAGAACAAAGAAGCCTAATGGTATTCGTTATTTTAGTAGGGGAGGAAACGTTTTATTTGGTGAAGCTTGTCTTTAAGTGAAGTAGATATCGTTTTCGATGAGATTATCAGCAGTATGCGTCAGAAATGTATTAAATACATTTCAAATCTAATAACTATGGCATATTTTATTTCACATAATTTGCCTTGTTACTATTCTTACAACTATAAACGTCGTGTGGTCGGTATTAAAACACGAAAATACGAATAAGGTTCTAAGGAATTGTGAAATACGAAACATATTCTGAGGCAAGTCATAAAAGCTCGTTGTAAAGCAATTAACGAAGCGAGTTTTAAGAATGAGCAATACATGAATAGTGAAAAGGTATTTTAAGGATTAAAGAGCTGGCGAATAATGTAAAATATAGTATCTGAGTTTAAAAGCGTACACACAGCTTGCAATGATCCAGCTACCTAGCCTGGTTCTGTTAATATTTTGTACGCTAAAGTACGCGTATCTACAACAAGAGCCAATGAGGACTGGTAACTTGCAAACCATGAAGTGAGCCACAAGATGTCTCAGCGAGTCATGATGGTAAACGATTACCTGGGAGCCAATTGACTGGTTGATTTCGAAACTAATAAATTACGTGTGACTGAAACAACCATGATTTTTTCCCCCGCAATTAAAAATATTTTAATGTATAAAAATTTTTGCCACCTACAAATTTTGTTCTAGAATTAATGGTCATTTATTTTTAATTTTATTGCTAAAACAATTGTATTTTTTCCTTTGGTCATTAGATTGCTGCGGTAAACGTGCTAAAGCCTAAGTTTTGGATTGTACTGTAAAAAATCACGGTAGGCAACAGGAGCAACCTACAAATTATTAATTCCGCAGTATATAATATCGCAATATTAAAAAACAGATGCCTTATAAAATCCAGGGTTTCCTCATTTTGTTTTCCTAGGACCTATAAATTGAGAAGACTTGTCATGTGCTAGTGTCTAATCGAATGTAAATTAAGGAAATTTACAAAATAATTATGACGAAATTGGGGCATTGGAAGATATGCCTTACCACATGATATATACGAAATCATGCGGTTTTATGTTTTTAACGCCGATTTTTTTAATTGTTTGCATTAACAACTTCCCCGCTGATGTGTACATTATACACTTTATGCAGCATTTAGTTCACGTACTAGCAGAGAATATTTCTAGTAAGGAAGAAGGAGAATGAAGAAACCAGCGTTGTTCTTAATATTTTATAATTTCCTGCATTTCACAATTAACTTTCTTCTGAGTTCCTGATAAGATGTGCAAGTGCTCAGTGTGACAATGTAGGAAAACTGGTAGATTTTACAGACAAAAAATTTTAATTACGTAAAATAATCTTAAAATTAACAACCAAGATAATATACGACTTTTATAAGTAACTTCAGGACATATTTTAGACAATTGAAGCATGAATATTACAAATATGAACATTTTTAATATTTTCAGTTGAGTTTTTCTCGTGCTCCTAGCCATTTAAAAGCCCTATTGTGGGAGTTCATAACTATAGGTTTCGATTTTTTATAAATTAAAAAGAAAAATCTAATATTGGAAAAAAAAACTATTTTTAAAGTAAAAAATACACGAAAATATTTAACTTTGCGTACAGTAATTTCAGAAGCAATTAATTTAGTTAACTAATAACTAAGGTGGTTGGAAAGCCTCAGTGTGTCACTTATGATAATTAGCAACATTCTCTCAGTGTATGTATTTGGTAATTTTTATGCCATTCTTTTGATCTTGTTCATGAACTAATTTTTTCAGTGGGGTAATAATGATTTTGGAAATTAGTTCAGAGAGTGCTACTCACTCTGTTAATGGCGACTTTATATAATGTGTTGCACAAAAATGTGGTTTATCATCATCCTTGTGCAGTATTATAAAAAGTTAACGCCAACTGCGATACCTTTCCTGGTTTTACTTAGAACTGGTATCATTTATATAATTTGCTATTTAGATTTAAGTCATATTATTTTTTATACAATATTTGCTGTCTCGTATTTGAATTGTAATCAACGTAATGAATATTTCTTGCTATACACGCGTCATTACAAAGCAACACTGAAATTAATTATGTACTTTGTGAAACTAATCCAAGTAACATATTTTTATACCAAGTGCACTATAAGTACAATCTGTGTGTGTTTTTTTTCAGTTTGGAAATACTGGATAATCAGATCTACAAAATATTTATTGCGTTAATTCGTATTTTCTGTCGGGGATAAGCCTAAAATTTTCAAAAACTGGAAAAATCTAACACTTTGGGAGTTTTTAAAAATCGATTAGATATAATACTGTATTTGAAGCGTACTTTATAACAGTTTATGCATCAAATTCTGTCACGCTTTTAAATAAAGTCATATTCTATTTCTCCAACAGTTTTATCTTTTGTAATAAGGAAATACAGATTTGCTTGATTTTTAAAATGATAAACAATGTGTGTATCCTAATATCTTCCATAATCTCTACGAAAAACTTCACCACTACATAAAAAAAAACTGAAATAAATATCGTACCTGACATAAATGGGGGGTGAGTATAGTGAAAGATTGCTACTGTAAACATGAGTGTAGCACCTGTGACTATTTGAAGAGAGACTACGATTATCACTAGGGTTCGAACTGGACACAGCGAGTAAAATTAAAGGTTTAGTGAACTCACTTAATTTTTTATAATCTTATAAGAAATTTCTTGATCAGGAAACATGTTTGGGCCAAAAGGTTGTTATATAATTTCTTCGAAATCCTACTGAGAATTCGACGGAGGGTCACTTGCTTTTATATAAAATCATGATTTTCAATAAAAACAATATTTTAAATGAATATATATTGCAAAATTATAAAACATTTTTTTTGTGACATCAAATAATTTTTTAATGGGGGTTGCCATAAAGATAGAATTCCAAATCAGATGCAAAAATAAAAATAATTATTGGACCTTACAAACATTTTTGAAGAATTTTTGAGTATTTAAAAATAGCCACGCGATAGCATGAGAATTTCAAGATGGCTGCTGCTAAAAAGAAAGCTTTTGAAAGAACGAGAAACTGTAAATTAAAGGCGTTTCTCAAAATATCATGAATGCTTAATTTGTTTATATACTTAGTTATAATTTTCAAGATCAAAATTGTGAACGCAGGTCAGCTTTTAAAACAACATTCAATTTCAAAGTAACATACACGAGACAGAAATAGAGTGAGCTAGAATGGCAATAAAATGTCATTAGCGGAATTTAGGATGGTCCAAATATAATTCTGCAATAACAGACTGACAGAATTGGAGCTCTGAAACTAATGAACATTTTAAAGGGAAAACATCGACGTAACTTGAAATCGCTGTCTAAGTGGACTAACAGAGGAAAGAAAGTAGAGTTTAAGATCAACTGTTATATAAATTCACATATGTAAGAAGATAATCAAAATGTACACTGGAAGCATGTACACAGCAAGACAAAATAGCATGAACGAGAGTTTATGGAAAAGCGAATTTCGTATTGATCCCGTCCGACAAGAATAATGGCATAGGAAACTGTCTTGATGGTGCTCCCCGAATCAACCATTACTATACCAGTAACATTATTTGATAGCGCATTTCTGACGATTTTTACAATGAGTAAACTGAAAAGTAGCTACTTTTACTTTGTTTAGTGCTTTGGAATCAAACTAGGTATGTCGCATTTTTAGTAAGGCCTATATTCTTCTTATCTTAATGGACAGTTAGTAACAAAGACTTGACTATTTGGAGAAGGGTATATAAGAATATAACACAATTCCAGGAGTCTTTTCTTGAAACGCAGTAAGGTCGAGAAGCAAGTGTATATATAATTCAGGAAATTTCAAATTAATCTCTAAAGTCAGATTTATTATGGTGACGATGAGACGTTTGTAAGGGATTTGAAATTGCATGAATCATTAATAACAAATTCTAAATGAAGTGTTTTTTAAATAATTTGTATTTTAAGTTGTTTACTTTAATGATAAACAATGTTGTTATTTGCAAGGAATTTTAAAGTCCCCCTTCTCCTTCTCAAAAATAATTCCAGGGAACTTATACATGTATATATTGGTTAAACTTATTACGCCATATTTAACGATAAGTTTCAAATTATAATACAGAAAAAACGAGCATTTCGGAACTTGAGAGTCAAAACTTTTTAATTATCCTAATCAACTTTGCTAACTAAATCATTCATAGCGGGACCTATGTCATATACACAACATTTTAAATAAGTATCAAGGTTATTTAACATTTGTTACTGTGGTACTGACATTCTGAAAATCTTTTAAAATACGTACTGATGTTTATGCCAACACATATTAAATCGTCCAAGAGAAAATATTTATAATATTCAATAGTGTGATAGTAATAATATTAAATATTTTCTCTTGGACGAATAAAAATGTGTTGCGAAATACATCAAAACCTATTTAAAAGAGATTCAGGATGCCAGTACCCTAGTACCAAATGTTAAATAACATGGATACTTATGGAATATGTTGTGTGTATAAATTAAACCGCTTGATATGTAATTTTAGTTGGTATAGTTAATTAGGAGCATAGAAAATTGGGCTCCAATATTCCAAAATCTTAAACTTTTCAGTGCTATATTTAGGAAACTATGATAATTTGACAAAAAGTATTTACATTGATATGACCCTTACATGAATCTATTTACAATAATGAAAAAATTATCTACTTAATTGCTGCTTGATGTAAACAACTGTACAAGATGGTAGCATAGGAGTTGGCAGAAATTAAACAGCAGGTATCTTGACAGTAAAATAGTCTCAGGTTCAAAATAAATCCCCATACGAACAACCGCTAAAAATATAAACTATGTTAATTCAGGAGAAACAGAATCAAAAACAGATATGTCCAAGTCACTCCATTGATTCAACACAAAATAAATTAGTAATCATTAAATACGAATATTTTGCTGAAAGCACAGGAAAGTCTACTAATCAAAAAACCAGTGAAGTAATTTACAGTAAACAGAAAATGACAGTTGCTGCTTCTAAATGATTAACTGCGCTTAATACTGAACTTAGGTGTCAACGTTAGTCTCTAAAAGTGTTTGGGGATTTAACCAACGTACAGCCACAGCTCAATTCGTTTGCAATTACAGTACAGGACCCACTTCTCATCACTATCATGGCATGATCGAGTAAGTGCTCATTACGGCGACAAACCTTAAGGATACTGCAGTTGTCAATTCGCTGCTGTTTGTGATGTCCCGCCAGTTCATGCAGTGCCCAGTTCCCTATTTTTTTTGTTTTCCCTTGTGTGGATGTTCAAAAATGGTCACACTGAAAACAACTGTTGGCCGAATTCTCTAACAATGGTATGTGGATTTTCTCCACATATGCCTTGAAAAGCATCACCCGCCTTTACCTACGTTTTCTGCCTTCATCATACTGGGCACTCTTGTCACGGTACATGGATTTTTTCACACCAGCTTCACACTACCTGTTTTGAAATTGCGTCTTCGGCGTATGAGCTCACTACTCCATGATACATGTTTGCCAGAGTGTGTCTGAATTTGAATTCATGCAACAGAATCACCTGTACATCATCATATTTCAACATGTTACACTGCCGCTATAAATATCCTGTATGACACCTATAACTGTGCTGCAATGTTAATATAGCCTTTAAACGTTGCATGGATAAGCTATTATATGAGCCAGCGTGTCTGTGTATAATGTACTTTTCGGCTTCTCATTTTAGAACAATCGGGTACTAGTCGTAGAACTAAAACATTTGTTGGAAGGGAGAAAACAATACAACTTGACTTAAGCTCACCGTGAGTTCTCATTGTCTAGTTAACTTGATTTGATTCTGTGAGACCCGGTCAGAGCCAACTGCGAAAACTGCCAGAAATTTATATAATTCTTAGTCACTTCTTAAATAAGGCCAAAAAATTTAAGAGAACAATATTTTCACCCTATCAGTATTGAACACAGTTAAAGCAGTAGGGGCTGAGCATAAATCTGAAAGTTTTTTTATAAGTTATTCATTTTTGAATGAGGGACGGACTGGGAAAATTCACTAGCGTACTTAAACGAAATGTCATTTTATTCGAGAGGGTCATCACCTGGAATATATATCATCAGTGTAATCTCGGCTAAAAAAGAATTATATTAACTCTGACATAACTTATAGTGCACATGACCACTAGATTACTTATTTGTTCAAGGCGTCGCATTATTCTAATCTAATTTGTTCGGTGTTATTTAGGATGTCCCTCACTCTTTAACTAAATTTTTTTTTTTTTTTTCAGTCTGGTTATATATCATCCATTGCCCATTTTGCAACGGTGCTAAGCCAGTTGCTTTCCGCGTTCGTCTCCAAGTGGGCTAGAAGGAAAGGATATATTAGCCATCTCACATCGTACAGGATATTCAATGCTGTAGGTAAGTGAAATCTCCATAAATACATGTTTCAAACTTGTGTAGCAACAAAGCACACCTCAATCTTAATGTCCCATTTTTACCACCATGTCTTGTGGTAGTTTGCAGTATTCTGAGGCATATTAGAGTATAGTTTGATATGTATTGTTTATGTAACAAAGTAATGTGTCAATCATGATGGATGTTGTAAATTTTCCATTTTCAGAGTACTTTATAAACATGTCTTGTATTTTTAATTTCTATTGCTCTGTATGTGCCGGTATTTCTGATTCAAATGGTTCATAGCACTTATTTATCCTAAGTAGGCTCCTAACTAAGATTGTGGAAAATGGAGAGAAGTGTCCTAGGATCTTCAATTAAAAATATGTCTGCTCATGTTGATTTTGGAACAAATATGGGGATGTAGGAATGTATATGTTAACAAAATGAGTACTTCACGAAGTGAACGAAACTGCTCCTATATGCGGCAAAATTGTGAAAAATAAGTCGCTGGAAAGTAACATGCTGCCTTTTCCAAGGAGTCCGTCTACCAAATTGAAAAATATTAACTTGAGAAGGAATTTGCGAATACTTGCTCACCTTGACATTTTTGTAGAGTGTAAGATGAAAATTATTATTATATTCAGCGTAACGTACAGAAAAAAGCTTAGGCTCCTTTGGCTTTTCTTCAGATACATTTATAGCTAATTCACACGATGGTTGGCGAAAAGCCCCAGCCTTGAAAAGTCGTCGTAGTATCATCTAGTCACTTTTAAGAGAGCGCTAGCGTTTAGAACACCCATTACTTGGTCGGTGTAACTATTTACACTTTGCTCTCTGTCCAGGACATTGCAGAGTTGTGTTGTTTCTAATTGCTTTTACAGTTAAATTGGGTTAAGGTCTTACAGTCCTACTAAAAAGCCTTCAAAATCCTACCACAGTGCATTTACGCAGCATCAGTGAGTCGCTTTCATGGATGACTGTATATAAGCATTAAAGCAAGACATAAACCGAAATATAACTAATGTATTTAACTATTCTAGCTACTTTGGGGCCAGCGGTCACCCTCATAGCCATAACACAGGTTGGCTGCAATGCCATCTCAATCGTCGTTCTG
Source organism: Dryococelus australis (assembly GCA_029891345.1). NCBI lineage: Eukaryota > Metazoa > Arthropoda > Insecta > Phasmatodea > Phasmatidae > Dryococelus > Dryococelus australis. The sequence goes on along the minus strand of CM056997.1, from coordinate 60,277,481 downwards.
CTATTGACGACCATGTTCCTGCATGGAACCTTCGTGTCGGGCAGCATGTTGAACCATATGGACTTAGCTATCAACTTCGTGCCAACGCTGGTTGGCCTCAATGGCACCATCATTAGTGTTGTGGGCATCATGTCGCCAACTTTCGCCGCAGCGATTATAAACGACAATGTAAGTATATATACTGAGTAAGTATGGAGTTATAATAATAAAATATTCTTCGTGGTTCTAGCGAGCGATTGAAAATGGCGGGACGTATACTTACACGTATTTAAATTTTTTTAAATTTTTAAATTGAATACATGGAAGCAAGTATTAATATTGGGTAGTTGTTAACTTTGTAGTACCCTGAAGACAAAATGGGTCTAACACGTATAAGAACATTGGTATCGTGAGGATATGTAAACTATCAAAAATGCGAACAAGATTATTATATACTGTGTCATTTAAGACTGAATTCAGTAGTTAGGAAGTATGTTTCCGCGTATTCACTTCTTTTCCAGAAAATGAACAGCAAATGCGCATAAAGTATTATTATTAATAATAATGCTACAACCAGTAAAGTGACCTCATTGTAATCTTGGCCAGTACTGATTCCAATGAAAAGAAGGCTAAAAATCCACCGTCACCACAAAGTAACAACCACTGTAAACATTTGCAGCGTTTAATAATAAGTTCTCATCCCACATTAGTAGTAAGAGCAATCACAAAATATGTTCGTTTCCAGCACTAGATTTAGCCAGAGAGGACCCATAATAGATAACACAACATTTACTAAAGTAAATTACTAATTTATCAAAACGAAAACAAAAACAAATTTCATGCATAAAATATCCGTGTTTAATGGTCCACAATTACGCCCAGGTTTACAAAGCGCATTTGAGGCTTGGCGCGAACAAGTCAATGGCCTTCCTGCTCGAGGAAACATCATATTATTGGTTTGCCCTAACCTATGTATGAAACCATGGTCAACCACGCTGCTGCAAGTGCATAGCGATTCAGCATCATACTAAAAATATGTTAAACACAATACTGTCAAACGTAGTGCAATAGGAGAAGATATGTTTTCCCTGACGGTTATTTCAAAACACGAGAAGCTGTTAAATATCACCAAGAGCTCACCTAAAAATGAGTTCCTAAATATGGATATATAAAAATTACAAGTACGGGGATTGCGAAGCAAACTAATACATATTTTTGAAGCTGGCTTGACTCAAATAATTAATTTAAATAATTAAAAAATATATATGAGGAAATTATTTTTTGTGCAATAGTTTGCTAGAAGAAGATGCAGTTACCACTCGCGCGCGCGCGCACACACACACACATATATGTGTGTGTGTGTATATATATATATATATATATATATATATATATATATATATATATATATATAATACCGTACCTTTATGCCGATTGTTGCAGCAAACGCTGTCGGCTTGGAGCAGGGTCTTCTACATCGCAGCTGCCGTTTCTGCTGTTCCTTACGTCATATTCTTCGTCTTCGGGTCTGTGGAAGAGCAGCCGTGGAACAAGCCCCAACATGACGTTAGCAAGGAGGCGTCCAAAACGACTGAAGCTTCGGTATCTCAGCAAGAGAAAGACAGGAGGGTCAGCAAAGATTGCAAAGTGAACATTTCCTGATATAATTTTCGATCTGAAATATAGTTGTACGCAGTCCACGATAAAATTGTGCACTATGTTCTCATAAATATACACTCCTGGAGTGCTACTGGCCCTGATTTTAGGTGCTTGTTGTAATGTGAGTATGATTGTGAGTATGACGTATGAGCATTTAAAACAACAGCGGAGATGAGTACAGAATTAGGATTTTGAGAGGATATTACGATCGTCCTCAAGATCGATTTGGACCCTTGTATGTAAGCGTAAACTACATTGACATGCAAGGTTTGTTCAATTGTTTGAAGGTAACTTGAGTTTATGTCTTCAGGAACAACATACGTGTGTGTAAAAAATACTGTTTGTACATCTGTTGGAACATTTATTTTAAAATGGCTCTAAGTAGAGCTGGCAACGTTGGTTTCTCAGGAGCTCTGGTTTCCTTTCCAAGCTTTTATTGTTTCGGTTTCATCTTAACCTTCTCAATTTAGGGAGAAAATTTTTCCTATTGAACTCGTGGAGCAGTGCAGAACATATGAGATATTGTAAAGGATTTTAATCTTGCTATTGCGGATGATTTGGTTTATGATGGACTAATCATGCACACTGAATATACTTTTTGTGCACCAATGGTCTTATGGCATTACTATCTTATATTTAATTTTATAATACACTATTTTGTTCCTGTTTTTTTTATTTATAAAGTTCCGTTCCGTAAACCGAGGTCATTTTACACTATTCAAATTTTTTTTGTTGCCATTTAGTGAAGTGGTAGCAAGTATTGCCTGGCTAGATAACATCAAAAATTTAAATTAACTATCTACAGTTTTTTGTTTCTTTTCCAAACGGCACCAAAACATGAGTTTTGAGGGATGCAAAGTTAGCCCAGCGTGTGCAAATAAAACGTCAGTTATGGTAGTGTTTATCTTGCAGGTTTACAGTCGTCCATAGAATTCTCTACTGAATGTATGATTTTACTTTCTTATTACATTTGTTCTTTTCGCCATAGGCTGTATTTTTCTAGTTTACCTTCATTTGATACCTTCCGTTTGGTATGTTTACCTTTTGTTCGAAGTTTCTTTCCACATTGTACAGTAATTTGGTTTCTCGTATGTTGTAAGTTTCTCTAAAGCTTCCTTCCTCAGATTCTGGATTCAGTTCCAGTTCAATCATAACAACGTTGCTCAATCTTAGCAAAATTTCCATAATCTCTTTTCGACACTAATGCATTCTTGAAGTTTTATATTTTTATACTGAATGTTATATTAGGCAATCGATTTAGGTATTAATTATTTCCTTTCTTTTCTACTGAAGGGCCAACAAATGGAAAAATTATCTTATTTATGTGTTCCGCACACTGTGTCAGCAATACTGTACAATAGGCTAGAATTGTTAAGTAAGTACACACTGCACCAAAATCCTGTCAAGTTGCCTGGAAAGTTTTTCCCATATTGGATTACTTCTAAAGATTCCCTGTATGTTTATCACATCGTTTTCAGACTGTTATAACTGCCCGGTATGTATTATCACTTAGATATTTTAGTTTAGAAAAATTGCTTTTCCTATAGCAAAACATTAATTATTTGCGTCTACAGCAAATTTTCTGTGACTGGATTGTAGGAAACAAAATACATACGAAACTGAATTATACAGTTGTGTTATTTATTATTGCTTATGAATCTTTGTATAACTAAGAACAAATAATTCTATGGTTTTGTAACACTTTGGAATAATTTATGTGAAGTGTAATAAATATTTTTCACGAAAATAGATAGCGTTATTTACATATTAATAAAACCCGAGTTGCAAGCGAACTCTGCCCACGATAAATGTTGCAAAAAGTTTAACCAAAGTATAGACCACAGCAAAAAGAATTGGAATACTTTGAAACTGAAACCTGAGCCAGAAATTAAGTGATTTTCTTCAGTTTTGAAATGTTTGGAATGCAATGAATCCGCCTGTTGTAAATAGGGACCCGATTCTACCTTCCAAAATATCACATTAAATATATATTCAGAGGAACATTCAAGTAGCTATAAAAAGATGCTCCGAGAACACTAGCTACAGGCTGTGGTGCCATGCTGCCGCCCTCCACATCGCAGGCGGGGTCCTGCTTGGCTACCATGTTGGATGTTCATCTCTACTCCCCCTTCCCCCTCTTCCTAGCCCCCTTCCCAGCAGCACGAATCCAAAAAATATATATAAAAATAATAATAAAAATAATAATAATTGAATAAAAAATAACATCGGAAGGAAACTTATTTTAATAATACCTTAAAATATCGGCCGGCCACCTTGGATCACTAATAATTATTTCCCATTTGTGTAGAAAATAAATAGCAAGATCATTAGTGCAGATAATAAATTTTATTCAACCTATTATTTATTTGTTTTATAACATTATAAAAGCAAAGTTGTAAGGGAGTTTCGTCACCACGACATTAATGGCATACAACATTGGGGTATACGGATTCCCTCCAACAGGCACAAACCACACTAAGAACCGAATAAAATAAAATAATTGAGAAAATAATATTTTTTTAAATTAATTTTTATTGCATAATAAAAACTTATAAAAAGCATGAGTATGTCACGTTTTATATCAATGAACTCGTATTTTCAAAGCGATTGCGGTCGCGATGTTGTATCCCAATGACGGATCCGCTATATTGAATTAATATATATGCCTCTATCACCGAAAATGCCACACAGTCCCATCACAAAAACCAGAAGCTTTTACGCACTTTTCCAAACAATTTTTGAATTACAATATATTTATCATACTCTGTTTATTTTAAACACCGGGGAGGATTGGGGGTAACAAACAATCTACTTAGGACAACCATAAGATTTTAGATGGGAATTGTGATACTTAAACTGCTTTGTGATGTCCTGTGGTTCTTGAAGAACACCTATTACAGCTGTTAAGAAATGTACAATTTTGTATGGGTCTACCCAACTTGGTACCAATATTATATTGAACTTCTTGTCTATTTACATTGTAACTGACAGCCATTCTATTATGGTGACGCATTAAATATTTAGACACCTAAGACCATAGAGTTAGCATATCTTTAGTGGCAATATTCTCCCAATACAATTTGTGCAGTGCCCGGCTATTAATAAGAGGATGAAGTAATAGGGATTTTTCCTACTCTTTTTCTGCCTATCGTGGGAGAGTATGATAAATTTTAAGATTGACGCTGGGGTCCTTTCTTTATTTGGGTGTGTATAACTCGAGAATAACACATTTTAAAATAGACTACGATTTTGCGTAGGAAAAAGGACGCTGCCATGTTTATGTGCCTGTGACCTCAATATACATGTTGGACTTTGTTATTTACATGCAAATGCCTTAGCCGGTAACGTGTGCAGTTGGAATTTTTTTTATATTTTGTTGTTTCGGAGGATTTTAATGTTGCTGCTGTGTCATTGAACACCAGCAAGTGTCGCATAGATCCACCAAACAAAAACACTAAGAATTTTTTCCTAAAAAGATAAGTACGAATAGTTTTAAGTGAAAAAAATAAAGCGTTTAAACGTGCCTAAACGTAGTTAAGGCCCGTAAAACAGAAGGCAATACGCGACAAAAGTGCATGTTTTGTGCGTGGAAATCATTTCTGCATTAAGTAGACGAGTTATCTTACTGTAACTGCACTGGCCTAATCCGTGGTAATGTTTATTTTAAAGGCAGTGCCTGTACGACCAACGAGAAATTGACTCTATGTTTCATAAAAACTTTGTGGTTTACACTGTATGACAGGTATGTGTTTTTACACTGTCATTAAAATAAGAAAACGTCCTCTGTCCGATATAAATACCTATAATATTATCGTTGAAAATTGCGTCATAATTTTGAGGCTATATGATTCTGTTTACGCCCGTTACATAGGCCTACGTTTAAAGTATTTGTTTAATAAAACTCGTGTCAAGCTAATTTAAATTGTAGATGCTTAATAGAATTATTAGTTTTTAATACCAATTTTCAAAAACTGGGATCCCAAAATTACATTATTAATTAATATGCTTACGGAAATTAAACGTTCGTCAACTGTGCCCACGAGAGGCTGCACGTTTTTGAGAATTATGCTATGTGGTCGCACGAAAATATTTAAATAAAGCATAAATACATGAGTTTAAAAGAAGTGATTATTCTTGAGAGCAACATTCTTCAGTAAAATATTTACCTACAAGTTTAAATTCACTGCCTATTGCTGTACTGAAATGGTGTTTTTAAACGTCGACTGCAATTAGAAAGTCGACGAAGACGGCGACAATTGAAGCAAAATCATGTTTAAAGTAACAGTAAACAAGAAACATATTTTTCCAAAAAATAATTTCATCCCTTTTTAAATGTTTCTCTGTAATCCACGGAAAACGGCCAAATATATATTCGCAAGCATCCTGACATTACGATGGCGAGACCAAAACACGCACGTTAGCCAATAGCAAACCGTTTTGATTGTTTACAAAAGACTTTTAAAATTATACATTTTGAAAGCGTGATAATTTGAAAAATAAAGTGCGCACGGGAATAATATTTTGCATGCTAGTATTATATACGGTAATTATTCTAACGACATCATAGAAATTGTAAATGATTTCCCAGAAAACAATCCCTATTTATTTCCAAAGGAGTATTGCAGCGGTTGCGAATGTTGTGGCTTCACTAACCACGCTATTAAAACATAACTGCAGATTACATAAAACTTTATCCCATTTACGTTGCATATAATATTGAAAATACCTTAGAGCTATCTTTAAATTCCTGTTATATCGTTCTGCAAGTTTAGACGGCGGATGATACAGAAAAATTTGCACCCATTTGACTCCCCCTGAAAACATCATGACACGAAATAATATGAGGCATTATCCGCAGCCACTTAAAATGGTGACTCAAACATGGCAATAAGACGTTGATTTATTATCTTGCATAAAATTACCTTTGTACTATGGACCAGAAAGGAAAAGGAAAACTTTCTGAAACGATTACTCCCACCAGCACATACAAATCGTCAGAAGTACTTCGTGGCAACGGACATACAATATCCATGTATAATTTTTTCCAATGAATATTCCACCACAGAACCTGAATATTTCCCCTGTGATGAGGTATTCGTAGACTTAGCTCTTTGACATGGTTCGCAAGCTTTAACCGATTCTTCTAAATCTTTCCGCGCTCATGAGGTCCTGTAAAAGAATCTAATACATGTGTAGTGGTTTTTACTCTGTCTGCATGGACTCCCAAATAAGAGTAGTAAAATATTGAAATATCATCGGGCGTATGCCTCCTTATGCAAACACACAAAATTACCCTTTTTTTTCATCCATTCATGAATAAATCCCTGATACAACAATTCGTACTTCAATTTACCATCTTAATAATATTATAAATTCGAAAATTCGTATCTTTGTTTGTTACTCAATCACGCCATAACGGCTCGACGGATTTGGATGAAATTTGGTACAGGGGTAGATTATATTCTGGATTAGCACATAAGATACTATTCATTCCGGAAAAACGAACAGTTTCTTAGGGAATATATAAAATATGTTACCAACTATTTGGGTAGGCGGTGGTTGGTGGTCTGTTTTTTATATTTTGCACGCGGGATGAGCCGAGGATAACAGCTATCTGTAATATCTGCTAAGATCTTCGCGCATTCTCCGTCATTAATTTGGTTACTCTTCAAATGTATAGACACTTTGGAAAAATGTTCCAAAACATTTAAACCTGAAAGATATTCCTTCTTTTCACTCACAGCGACAGCAACGTTCCCATTTTCCTGTACCGGCTCGAACTCATAATGGCAAAACATGCGTGACAACGTATAACCCACCGTATTCTCTGTTCCACGTACATGATATATACAACACCGAAACCGTGACAGTTGAATCAGCTACCTGCCCAGACGACCAACAGTCTTATGCGACGCGAGTAACTAACTTAATACTTGGTTGCCTGGGTAAAGTTCAAAAGGAATGTTCTAAATAATCTTCAAAAGGATCCATCCCTCACAAACACACAATACATTCCTTTTCAAAAGTGGTGAACTTATTTACGCAGCTGTCAAAGATCTGCTAGCATGCACAAGAGGTACAGACATGCCGTCTTTCTTTTGGCTAAGTACAGAACCTAAAGCTACGAAAATACATCAGTATTCAACTGTAAGTTTTTTTTTTTTTTTTTTTTTTTCCCAGCTAATGTAATACTGATTCACTAACCAAATATTCCTTTAAAGTTTTAAAAAGCATGCTGCTAATCATGGCCTCTTCTAAAATTCAAAATCCTTATGTTTTAAAAATTGGAGGGTTCCGAAAGGTTGGAAAATTCTGATACAAATTTTTCATGAGAAACCATCATCCTCAAAAATCTTATGCTCCTTTTATATTTTTGGATACTGGAAGATTCACAATAGTCTTTAACTTTTCATGATCAGTCCGTAACTGGCTTCCTGAAATCACAAACCCTAGGTAAAGAACATGCCCCACTCAACTGATTTTACTCGAGTTTACAGTTAACCCAGCCTCCTGTAAAGCTTGCTGCACTTTACGAATATTCTCAAAATGCTCTTCCAACATATTACTAAAATACACACTTCGTCAATGTACGTGAAGAAAAAATGGTACAAAAATTTACCAAACACCTGAAAAAAGGACAGACATTATTTGAGGTCCACAGTTTATCTCCATAAGCAAACATGTTCAATGAAACAATCGACATGGTGAAAAAACACAAGCAGCTCATGTGAATCAAGGTATAACTGGCAATTGAAGAAACTCTGAATTTAAATCTAAGATGGCAAGGTACTTAACCTAGTTGAGATGTTGAAAAATTACATCAATCAGAAGTATCGGATGTGGGTCTAAACGCAACTTTTTATCTACCTTGCGATAATCACAAATAACACGAACATCACTTGGTGTTTTTTTTTTCGGCAATAAAAACGACTGACTACCATTCACACTAAAAAAATCTACTGCAATGCCTTGTTCTTTCATTTAATTAACAATACGCTTGACAAACCGCATTCTCAGAGGCGGTGTTCGATATGGAACAGCTGTCACAGATTCTTTAACTTTTAATTTTAATACCGCCGGAAACTGCCTAGAGTGCCACAATTTTGATTTCCCCAAATATGGATATTCCTCAGTTAATTCACGAATCCTATTCTCAACATTCGTATCAGGATCGGTAACCTGTAATTTGCACTAGATAAGTCGGGGTGTGTATCCTGCTCTCGATGCTGCTGGGATTTTCCGAAGACCACAAACACATTACCATCAATTTTAAGCAAAAATTTGTGCCACGTTTAGCCAATATGCATTCAGGTATTATTGTGGGTAAGGGGGAAACTTGGACGTTGTGGAACTGAAGCTACAGTATATCGAATGGATACTGCCTCATGTCTAAATGAGCACTGCCGAACGAATGCATATAGATGCTGTAGAACACAGATGATTACGAAACATCGATGTGGTTTTCAGGTCGGGGAGTCATGAGGCCTACCCCCAGTTTGCCAACAGGCCAGTGCATCAACTGGATGGTGAAGTTCCGCTTAGCTTATGAGAAATTGTGGTACATCATCATTGGGTTACAGACCAGACATCTGCACAGTGTAAGAACGAGATATTCACAGTTCGATAAATGTCAAATAAAAATTTTAAAATATTATTAACAGCGAAATTTATCCATATGTGGATATGAGTATGAACTTTAAAAATGGACAGCACCTTCTGGCATATCAGATGTATGCTCACTTCCAAAATGTATATTGTAAATATGCTCAGTCCTTGATACAGAGATCTATTACTTTTAAAATGATAGTCTTGCTCATGATTTTTGATGTGAGTAAACAGGGCCAGCATATTACTTTTAATAAAATCGACTGCAGGATATATTTAATGACTCGTGGAAATATTCCTGCAAAAAATATGCTTTCTGCCTGATACTTCATGACATGTTCATATTGTACAATTGCCGAGACAAGATCTAGAAATATATACTGTGAGTACTGCAGAGAATATATAAATACAACTGTTCATGTACAACATCTGTTTATTCGTCTTCGAGCATCACCCGCTTCAAGTTGTATTGCAATTTGCAGGGTATACAGAGCCACAATGGCATCATGCTCAGTGAGATTGAGTGATCCACGAAGATGATGACAAAATGTGCACAGTGTCCTTCAGACCACTTACCTATGGCAAATCTTAAATGAGAAGAACAACAAAACTAATGCATTATCAACCAAGTATTACAATGGACTGGAAAGGAGAAAAGGCAAGAATCCAACCTATCAAGTGGTAAATGTGTTCCATGATCTGTTGCTGTTGTATCCAAAGTAAAGTCTCAGATATATAAAAATGACTGAGTGATAAGTGTAAATCTAAAGTCGAAATTATCGATGTGCATACTGCATACCAATGTATTTTGCTTAGCAAACTCGTTAAAATGTAGGGCGAGCCGCAACATCACATGTGAAACAGGTCAGAACCTGGCTGAAGAATATGAAACTGCTGTGCAAATGGTGCACCTCGTCACTGGACCAGGATAAGATGACATACGACTAGACGCGAAATCGCCCGGATCGGCCCGACATTTTATACCATTCTTCACATGTATATACAGGCAGTAGCATCTCCTCACCTTTAGTTAGGATTCGGACACTAAACAAAGGTGCGTGCATTTCATCCTGCGAACATTTACATGAGTGTCATGCCCGGTCACTACCATCGAATATGGCAATTGGGACATCAGCTACCATGCATGTACATGGAGAATTGTGGTGATTGGGCATGCAGCATTGGAGATTTTTTCACTTTCCCCTGTTTGTTGTACTAACCAAAGCAGCAGCTGGTATCATGTTGTGAGCCTGGAAGTTCGTTGTCTTTCACATACATCCAGCAACACACCTTTCCACCAGCATCGGAGATGTGGCGTCTGTTTCTGCAAGCATGAATGCTATTACCACGGAGTGAACTGAGAAGAACTCATAGCCTCAATCGAAACTCTCGAAGCTTCGAGCCAGACAACCAGATGTCAGAAAGCATCTCATAGGTGCCACGTAGCCATCCACAGTTCCACGAAAGATGATGTTGCACCTTTCGATGGATATGCCTCCAGATCCAGAAACGAGCTGGCGAGGTGTCTCCCTGGGGCTGCCGATGCTGGTTCTACCATCAGCAGACCTGGTGTTGATTGACTGGTTGTTGGTACTAACATAATCGAGTCACAGATAAAAGAGAAACTGGGTCTACACTGCAGTGATAATGCAATGAATAGTGAATGGACAAGTATTGTTGCGACTTGTGTCGAAGATTTTTTGTAGCGATCCAGCGATTTGTGCAGCCATCTGTAGAGTGCTGTTACTTACTCCCATATGTAAACTGATCTGCGTTTTACACAATGCCCTGAATTTATAATTGAGTAACTGCAGGTTAAAAAACTTATGTGGGCTCTATTCGAACAGAATAAAACTGAAAATGGTTTCGTTTTTGTGTTTATTATATTTCATATATTACCTTTATAATCAATTTCGTGTATTAAATTTTATATTAATTTTTATATTTATACTTCTAAATAATTATTACACTCATAATTAAAAAAAATGCAATATTCAAAAATATTGCTTTGAGTATGAACAATTAGTCAATTGAACGGCATTGTAAACACTACATAGCCCATACATGTATAGGTGTCATACCGAGTCAGGTCGAAATCCTCTAGGGTTCGCATATACAGTTTTGGGAACACACATAGACTTCCACGTTGAAACATGCAGTGATCAGGTGGGTTAACAGGGAGAGGTGTGGTTATGGTGTTGGTACGAGGCAGGTGGGGGTGAAAATGGTATAAATACTGGCACCTTGTGGAAGATCGCCAGTTTCATCGATGGAAGAGCATAGATCGCCTTGTCTAGGTTCTGCAGCTTCATTTTCAGCCAAAGTCTTATTCTGCATATGCGATGTCTTGGGGAATCCCAGAGCCAGTGGGATCTATTGCAGTGCAATCGACTTCTTCGGACAAGATACAGATGATTCCATCGACATCTTCGGAAAAAGTACGGATGATGGCATAGACTTCTTCGGACAAGGTATGGATGATGCTATCGACTTCGGACAAGGTATGGATGATGCTATCGAATTTTTCGGACAAGGTACGGATGATGCCATTGACTACTTCGGACAATGTACAGATTATGTCATCTACTGTCTCGTACAAGGTACGGATGATGCCATCGACTTCTTTGGGTGTGCTACCAGCAGTGAGATCGACTTCTTCAGTCATCTAACCTACAGTGGCCTTGTTGTTTTCTTCTTCGAGCATGGTACCAACGCCACAATCGACTTCTGGGTCCATACCAACGACTTCTTGAGTCTTGTCTTCTTCCTCTTCAGTCATATCACCTGTCTCTTTGGCCAAGTTGCCTATGTTTCTACTGGAATTTCTATAGTCTTCGAGAATGTATGGGATGGGTACTTCAAAAATGCCATCCATTCCTTTGGCTGTGACAAATGTATCGCCAACCAGACCATCGATTTATATTCCAGCGACAACTGTATAGTCATCCATCTCGGCTGAAACATTCCAATGTTATAAGCGTAGCTTATGTAAAAGGAACTTTGCTTACAGCAGTGGTACCTGGCGATATGAGAAACATAGCTTTGTAAAATATAAATGTACCGTAACCAATCCTCAAAACTATGGCAACAAATGTTTCAAGTGGCCAGTAATGGCCAGATTTGTTAAGTCATCATATCTACAGCATGTGGACAAATGCATGCTGAGATAGAGTAAATTTATGATTTTAGTGGACTAGAGTTTTTTTTATTCCTGTACAGAAACAAATAGTCTTTGAGAACAGCAATCATGCCATATCTGTAAATGTGTACTTGCTAAATGCTAAGGGAAAAGTGGTGCCAACATGTGTGATTTAGAACAAGAAACCTGAATATGTCGCCCTTCTGAAAGGAAGAAACAAAGAATATTTCGCATTAGTGTTACCTAAAAAACTATCCCCAACTGGTTAGCTCTCATATTACATAAAATGGGTATAAAGTTCATATCTGTAAACAGTTTTTTAAGCATTTTTCCGATTACCCACAATAGTCAAGATTTACTGGATAACAGTGCCTTGTAATACACAAAACAGAGTGTAAAAGATAAATTTTCAATGGGTATAATTTTTTTAATTTATTGAATCAAATGTTTTAATATGGTTGTGTTTTATTTATTATTTAATGCATTGTCAGAAAAAGCCTGCTATATTTTAAAAAGTTATTATTTAAATATTTTAAAACTATATATAATATTAAATATGTCAATTTGCATGGGTATGGACCTTGTCGCCATTCGGTACAGTTCGATTTCAAAGCACTTTTAGCCAAAAACCCGAGTCAGCAGTATGATCTAGTGGGCGATACTGAAAACATGAGTTATCAGCTCTCTCTAGTGGGTAAAAGATGAAATACAATTAACAGTAAATGTTGTAAATTCTGAAGAGAGGTTGGAGGCGAGCTGATTAAATAACCAATAAAAATTGGCGGTGGAGGCTTTCCGACTAAACGGCTAATAAAAACTGACGATGGTCAGTTGTCTGCTGGTATTTGTGCTGGGAGCTTAGTCGCTGCACCTGCTATCGAACCCCGATTCTTCTGCATGTAATCTTGAAAGGTTTTTTTGGCAAGATTTTTCAAATTTTTTTAATATTTGTAAAAGAAATTTAAAATTAAAAAAATATATTTTTTTGAATGTTTCTGATTTAAAATCATACAAGGTCATGACCACGATGTCAAGGTCACGAGTGCGAGGTAAAGGTCAAGGTAACCCTCATACAAGATGGCGGTCGGGTGATGTCACAACATGGTGGCCTGTCAGCACCTGGCTCTTGTGCTGGGTGCCGGTTGTGCCCGAACCCCCAAACCTATCTACTCAGCCATATGGTAAAGACTTATGAAATCTTATACAATCTTATGTTCTCATTTTAATAGTTTTGCTAGGTACATTATTTCTTAAACAAATGTTTCGTTCTATCATTATTAATTCGAATCTGTGCGCGCCTTACAAAATGGCAGGCAAAATATGCATCCTGTAGATACAGTTGATAGAAGTAATATATACTGCCAGCATACAAAGTTAATTTAGAATTGATTACTTGCTTTGAACGATACGGCATTCTAAGCTAAGATCGCTATACGGCCGTCATTTAAAAAATAATTGTCCGTCATACTTAAATCGTAACATTTAACATTTTCTGCCGCAGTACTTCTTGTGTGCCAAATTGGTTAATAATCGTTTAATTGTTTACCGAGATGTGATATAAATCTTGATTTATTCATGAGGTGCTACCTTATAAATCGAGTGAATAAAAGTGGCTATATTTTGGGCATTGATTGTAATAAATTCTTAAACATACAACATTAGGTCAAAACTCCTTAAATATTTTTATCGCCGTCATTGGTAAAATAAGTACCTAATCAATTCTTAGTGTGAGAATCTCAGAAGAAAAGGGAGGGGAGTGAAAGGCATGCTGACGTACCAGGTTGAGGCTCGGAACTGGTCAAGTGAGGCATAAGCTTCCAACTCTTCCGTACTGATTGGCGGTAGCTCAATGCTAGTCTTTTAGTGGCACTAGGCACTGTGCTGTTGTGCTCGAAGGAGCTCGAGCGCAACTGCCCGTGGGTAAGCCATGAAGGCGGCCTGGGTTCAGGCCTTTGTGCTTAGTGACGAAATGTTGGTAATGCACCTCCACGGAACTTTTACTGGTGCATCTGACACATTATTACATTATAATAAGATAAGAGTGTGATGAAAATCATATTATTCTCAATATCTTCAGCTAAAATTTGCATAACTGAAGATATTTATCAAATGTTCGATTTAGAAATTCTAACTCTCGAAAAATAAATACAAGAGACTGAAATATAAAATGGGATCTAGTCTTCGATAGTGAAAGCTTGCATAAATATAATTCTTAAGTAGAATCACTAAAAGATATTTGAAAGTATTTGAAAATATAAATTTTTGGATTACTGAAGTTCTGCTTACCATCTAATAGCCAAAGTAAGTAGCAGCCTTAATACTTCCTGCCATGCCCATATGATGTGAGAGCATAAGACGACAGCGCGGTAGTGTTCTGTTATTTACAATTCAGATGTTCCTCTTTAGTTGTTGTGGTGCTAGTTGTGTGTATTGTGCTCCTAGTTCAAATAAAGTTTCTGTTTATTGCGAAGTATCTGTTTGGTGAGGGCAGCGAGACTTTCAATACAAATTGTGACGGGCTTCGGCTGATAAGACTCTTTTTCAAGCAACAAGCGTGCAACACTACAGCGAACGACATCGGAATGCATGCAGTGTTAGGACCTAGACAAACACCAGTGTGATGAATGTGGACAGTTTCCTGCACGATATGGGGTTCAGGAGCAAACACGCATTTCGAATATCATTGCTAACCGCACGACAAAGAGATGTACGCCTCATATGGTATCGTGAACTCCACCATTCGACTCTTAAAAACTGTAAACGCATAGCCTGATTTGACGAGAAGATTAAAAAAAGTTTGGGTATAGTGAAAATTTTGTATGTGCGCATAAATCCCACGAATCTATGGATCCCGCATATACACAAATAACTGTACCGGTTGACAGTACGTTCTAATGGTTTGGTGTGTGTTCTTATGTCTAACATTATTGCCCCTTGTTGTGTCTACACAAATATATGAGACCGGGAGAAGTGTATATATATATATATATATATATATATATATATATATATATATATATATATATATATATATGATTTTATATTTGTTCTTCCCTTTCATGCCTTGTATACATTATGATGGATTTGGCCTCCTTTGAGAGGATAGTTGTCTAACACTCACGAATAGGACTGCAAGTAGTTGTAGGATCGCTCGTATGAGATTAAGGTCATGCCGTGGTCCCTATGATCCCAGGTCCATAGCATCAGGTCTTGGAAAATATTTCTCAAATGCAGCACCTATTCGGTAGATATGGGATGTGGATGGGGATGAGAATTTATATGTGGCAGTGACTATCCTCTGAAGTGACTAACAACGAATCATTACAGTACTTGAATTCGTATTTCCAGGGAGGCTAAACGTGCCGGTCCGCTATGTGTTCGTGGTTGTGCGAGTGTTGAACATGCTCGCACACTCGCTGCAAAGCGGCTGCATGAGTCTCGCTATCACCAGCATGGTGAAGAGTACATCGTCCAGCACCTCCAACAGTACCACCAACACCTCGGCTTCGTCTGACGTCTGCCCTGTCCCTACCGACACCAGCAACACCACCACTGTATCTGCCGATAAGGTATGTGTTTTATTAGGTTTTCCTTTTCATGGTTAGGTATTCCTAAACTAGCCCCTTTTATTTTTTGTGACCAATATTGGAGACATGAGTCAGTCCATAAATGGGACTAAACATCTAGTTGAAATCTCGTTACTTCTCAGTTCCACCTCAGTGCAATTAAAATAGTTTTACGAAAATTCACTGTCATCGTTGGTTGCTCTGATGATTCTTAAAACAAATGATAATATTATTCAACTGAATCGTGCAGTTAAGTTAAATACAAATATAATGTCATTGTTATGCAAACGAGTTTCTGTGAAGTCAATTTTGATACCAGTCAGGAAATTTCCAGCTCACAAATACAATTTCTTTGGTACATCAAACTTGAAATGGTATGAAAAAACACTGATAAGTAATCTGTAAACACTTCTTATGTGAGATCAGTGTGTGCAAAATAGCTTTTCTGGATTGAAATGTAATAATTTTTTTCTTGTATAACTACATATCTTATCGAATACAATATGTTTCTTTACCTAGTAGAGTGTAGTTTGTCCTAGTGAACACTAGCAGGCAGCTAAATATTTCGAATGTAGTTATATAGTCATTCATTTTCTATACTTAACAAGCTTCATACGAAAATGACGTATAGACTAAAATATCAAAAGACAAGCATTCCTTTAAAATTAGTTGTTGGACAAATAATCCGGAAACGTTTTATGACTTCAGGCACGTGTAATGGTAGAAGTGGATAGTATAGTGTCATAACATTTGCAAATATATGTCAGCACGGGAGTTTCCTGAAAGAAGTTATGATTTGGAAAAGACAAAAAGAAGCCATTAAAATTTTGTCTGCCAAACTTTGGTCAAACGTTTCTTACTAATAATGGGTGAAAAACGTTTTATGAATACAGAGACAAACTTCTTTAATTGCTTTAAAGAGCATTTTTTTGTGTTTAACCCCGTAGTTTTTCTTATGTCCAATATATTTTAAGGAAACATGAGCTAGTTTGAATCAATATGGATATTTTAATTCTTTAGTTTGCACAATGCCAGTTTAAGATGTTGGCAGAATGGTATCGTATTGCAAATGTTTCACAAATATCTTATCATAGAAAAATTTCAGAAGATAACAATGTTTATTAAGTATGCTTTCTTGCACTTCATAATTTATCAATGGAATGAGATACAGTAATAAGTACGAACAATACAAAGTGTGACTGTCAATACATCTTTGTTTTGTTAGTAAGAAATTGAATGAACAGTTATTGACAATGCAATACTATTTTCCAATATAGCTCCTGAAGTGTTTTCTTTCTTACATCCATAAACTTTTATCGCCTTTTTGTGCGTGTCTTTCCCCATATATGGTGGTCCCTTTTATTTATAAACTGAAAAGGCTTTAAACAAAAGAGTGGGTAGATTTACTTGGTCAAAGAAGATGACTAGAAGCCTCCTTGGAAAACGCTGACTTTGAACTTGATATTAATATTAAAGGATTAAACATGCAGCATTTGTTTGGTTTCATGTCCAATATTATAAATTCATTCAATTGGGAGACTTATAATGTTCACACTGTGTCCTTATATGCAGGTGCAGGAGGTTGTAGAACATTGTCTTGATATGGTTGCATTGTAATCACTCTTTTTTCTTGTCCCTAGACCTATTTTCTTTTGGATCCAAAAATTCTTCTTTGGCACGAAAGATTTTATGTCAGTTAGTGTACTGCACTCATTATTCACATAGTAAAATTGCATTATCTACAGAATCAAACAGTTAATACTGACCTATGCTAACCACACCAACCGCATACCAACCATGAACTGGCCATACTACCCACATAGTCCATATCAACTGCATAGCGATGTTAAGAGCCACCCAGATCTCTTCACTCTACCATTCGCTACTCCCATGTCGTCGAGCAGCGTAACCGAGTGCATAAACCATGCCACAATAGTGGCACTGCTGAATGACTGACGTTGCTACTGTAGGTCTTGGTTGGGGAGAAACTATCATCAGCAGTCCTTCGCATGCAAAATAATTTTTTTACAGGTAGAAATAGAAAGAGAGATATTCAGATTCGGTATTCATCTCCCATGTTCAGAAATTAATATAAATTTTTAGCTATAATTATAGCAATATAAATGTATATCGTTCACAAAATACAAAACACATCAGGCATAGTTAAGTTTATTCATAAAGTTTGAAGTGCTTCAGTACACAAAATACATTAGAATGCCAATCTCACCTCAGATGGCAACAATAACCCACTGTACTATTCCCAATAATTCTAATTGCTTGGCGACTGTCTCCAACACTCTCAGACGACAGTAAATTCATGCCAGGTTGGTCCGGAAACACCCGTAGTCAACGACTGTGAATACAACACGGCCGATATTTGACTGGACAGTCACGTACTAATAGACTAACATTGTAACATATTGCAGACACTAGTCAGGAAACCATGTGCGAGCATTCGATATATCCAGCATTGTTAAGCAAAAACGAGACTATGGAGAATTTGTCATTGTCGTGACATTCTACTTAATTAGCAAAGTTCTAGTAACGGTTGCATAACATAACATAAATTGTTATCTCTCCAGTCCTCAGCTGGTCGCCATCACCGGTCTCTATGACGTGATTCCTTATTGTTTGAGTATTTGAGCTCAGCTTCGTGGAGTCTTAGCGATATAAGGTCCACTGTCTGCCTACCAGCTGGCTATGATTACCCCAAGAGTAATATGTTGTTATTATCTCAGTGAAGATAATTGTGCCATGTCAGAAACATAGACACGCCGTCTGCTATCTTCCAACCACTGCCTGCACGAGTCCTTTCCCACCATGACCAGTTGCCAAGGAAAACTCACTACACGGGCTCGGAGGTCACCCCATGCTACTCCTTCCTTTTCACAACACTTGTGGTTTTCCTGAGGCCCAGTTTATCGGGAAAGATGAGCGCCAAATCCTGCGCGTAAGACCGGCCCACATCCTCTCCGGCTCATCAAGCCTCTTGTCCTTTACCATTAAGTCTGTGGGTCCTTCACTAAGACCCAGACTTTTAAACCCCGACAGTCTGACCGTAAATGAGTCAACTGGCCCGCCTCTATCAGAGTCGTCTCTATTTGCCATGACTGCACACTTCTGAGAGGTAGGAACCCCTTATAGCTATAAATCTTGGTATAGGGAACACCATGGGCAGCCCACATTTGCCGGCTCTCGAAAGAGTAGCCCAGATGTACCACGAGGAGGTGTGGGTCCCAAAATCAGCAGAGGTTATAGTCTGACGAATGACTGACTATTGCCACAAACATATTACATATGGGCTCGAATACTAGGACTCGACAGTAGCCCCGACATTTAATTGTCCATATATTGTCTCTAAATGCTGTTTCACATCAGTGTAGGGAAGTCCTAATCCTTAGTCTCGGGATCCCCACCGGGTATGAGCCCCATACGTGATATCTCGCTTTAAGCCCTTTAAAGGCCGGTTTGCGCTGTGCTAATCCAGCATCAATGCCAACAGAGAGGACTCAGTCATTTCACCTGTAACCTGTCACGACTGAATCAATGGTCATAGTCACATGATACCTATTGGCTTATCATGGACGGCCTTACGCCCATTACAGGCCAGTTTCTTCACCAGACCAAAACCTTCCAGGAGAAAGAGCGGCGGCCACAGACCCTCCTCCCTTCCAGTACCATCCACTGGGGAGGGAGCTCCTCCCAACCGAATGCAATCAGATCTCCCCCAGGGTGTTGCGATACCTTACACCCTTCGGAAAACCGCATTGGGATTATCCCCTAGTATCTAGCATCTGGCATTGGCACCTTAAGAGAGTCATAGTAATGGTTGCAGTGAAAGATAACAGGATTTTTCTTTCACTTAATTTAACACCATTTTACCGTCGTACCAATCCATATTGCGGCAGTAATTGGTTGGCCACTCACTGATATTTTCGCTTACTTCTAAAACGTATGTCTTATTCGCTACTCCAGATGTGTTAAGTTACTGCTTATGACCCCAAAAAAAGCCCAGAAGAGTGAAGCACTAAGTATGAGTACACATATACATAATAAACAAGCCGAACAACAAATATGTGAAATTGTCACACACATCATAAAAATAAGAAACATAATCGCTATTGTTTAAGCAACCATGATTTTCGTTAGTCGCTTGTAAGATTATCGAATACACTGTACTCTTGTCAAGTTGACAGTAGACTGAAATATGTTCATACACTGTGGTGCTTCAGACACATTGGGTGTAATTTATTCGCTGATGGAGTAACTGTGGACTGACACATGTTGGTATAACTGAACTGGTTTTTGCTGTAAATTATCTGCTCACAACACCATCTATTCAGTTTGCACAATTTCTTCGGGCAAGTTTTCTTGTATGTGATTTTGAATACCTTAGTTGAAAACGAAGCTGCTTCTGCACTAGCAACAGTGATGTCCACGCATCGTCAATATCGGTGGTGAACTAAGTGAGCTGCAGGTGATTGGGGATATAGTCACAGTGATTTGTGCTGTCTGAATTTCCACTCCTGATGCATATAGACAGTAGTTTCCATTGAAACAGGCAGTGGAATTTTCTTAGCCATACCTACATCTACTGGAGCTGTCCTTCTACTTTTGGGAAACTTAATGCAGCTGAAGAAATATTGGGCAAAACAGGAAAAATAAAACACCAAAATACATATTCCTACTACACAGACATAAAATAAAACTCTTAATTGAGAAATAATTCTGCCTCTAATACCCATAAAATGTCATTGACTATTATGTATTTCAATTTTGTTTCCTTGTTTTATTTTTGCATTAAAATCGACCATTTAAAATACTTTACTAGAACAAATTATGTACACAAATGCAATGCTTAAAATTAATGTAAACAGAAAATGGTACATGATTATTTCGATATCCTCTGTACATTATAAGCATTTTCTGTCCGTTATTGATGGTTTATTGGTTAAAGTGATGTAATTAAATTATCTGTGACTTTACCTTATGAGCCGAATAATTAGGGCAGAAAACATTCTACTCATGCTGCTGCATTGAGGTAATCTCAGTCGATTAATGCAAAATGGAAACCTTATATTAGGGTCTCTCCCAATATCCCAACATCCTGTTTGCAAATTTTAAATGCTGGTAAAATAGCAAGTACGAGATATCTGGAAAAAACCGCATATATATATATAAAATTGACATTGATAGTTGATAATAACTTGCAACAGATATATGAAGATTATCGACAGGGTAGTTTTCATAAAAATTACTCTTTTACTTCCCTCGGACTTTAATGTTGATCAAAATTGGCAACAAGGCAAGTAAACCTCACACACCCTACCCTGACGTGAACAAATGTCTTCAGACAGAGACAATCTGAAATTCACAAATTTCTGACAGTGACATCGCCAGTTATTACCGTTAAATGAGAAGGTCACTGGAAAACCAGCCAATGTCAAGGATACACTCGAATGTCGAGGTAAAACTCAAGGATACCGTCATTTAAGATAACTGTTGGCATCACATACCACACCTTGGAGCCTGTCATTGGACATACTAAACCTATCTACTCACGACATTTTTACATTCAGTCCTTAACTTTTTTCCCATATATATATATATACTTAGAAACTACTTATTTGATATCATTTTACTCATTTTATATCCTTACTCTCTATTTTAAATTAACATTGCTATGGATTATGTTACTTTAGTCATACGCCAATCAAATGAAACTGCAATATTGTTAGGAATATATATATATATATATATATATATATATATATATATATATATATATATATATATATATATATATATATATATATATATATATATATATATATATTTGGTAACACACACACACATATACATATATATGTGTGTGTGTGTGTGTGTTTTACCAAAAAAATTAATACCAGTTCGTATGTACAAACAACCAACAGAAACTAACAGAAATATATTCACTGTCTATAAATGTAAATACCACAGAGTTGTTACAGTGCTGAGACCAGAAACTACATTTCCTAATTCACTGCTCATTTACCAAGATTATTTCAACCAGTGCTTTGCATGCAGTCATGAGTAGTGACTTTATGTAAGAGTCGATATCAAAAGTTGTGAATTAGCCTAGGCTGCTACCAATATTCTAATGTGAATTTATTGCCCTTGACATTCCAGGTAGGTGACTTCGACTGGAGCGAGTTGACACAAAGCTATGTGACCAATGGTGCCACATATGGTGCCCTCTGCACGATGATGATTGGCGCGTACGTCGTCCAGAGATGGAGCCCCAAGATGACGCTCGCCTACATAACGATCCTGTCCATTTTTTTCTCAGTGTTGACCCCTGTGCTGGCCCATTGGAGCGTGTACGCACTCATCGTCTCGAGGGTGCTACATGGACTGTCGGTAGTAAGTATCTGTTCAAATAATATTTCATTAAAATCTCCTGTGCTCTGACCCTAAGGGCCCTTTTGTGCACCCGATTCGTGTTGTACAACAGCATACGGCAGAAACCGGACCAGCTAATACATGCCGTATACAATGCCCATTTTGGCGGTCCGGAGAAGAAGGACGTCGTTCCGGCACATGGGGAATGAACAACTTGTAGCAGTGCTGACAAACACTCATCAGGTATCTTGGTTCTTGTTGAACGCAGATAGCAAACATAAGAATCCCTTGCATTCCTCAACTTTGTCTGAAGATCTTACCCTGAAAACAGAACAATATGAAATATATGAACTTTTGTATGGTATAACATTGTTCGCCCTGTTTTTAAACAAAATGTTGGAGAATAATTATGTTATTATCGAAAACATATACTATTCTATGCTATGACTCCATTTAAAATATGCAATACATCACACAAATATACAACATTAGTATATTGACATTGAAAAATTTTTGAGTCCATTTGAGATGGTTGTGACAGCTGTTGAGGGGTGGAATGAGATGGATATGGAGTAGTGTCCGGAATGCAAGGACAGGGAAAACGTGAGATTCTGAGTAACCTGCCGAACAACAGCATCGTCCAGGCATGTTTTACACAAGCGGAATCACGGGAGTTACCCTGCAACGGAGCTGGAACGCGGTTCGCCTTGTTGGGAGACTAGCGCTCCAGCCATTGGAGCAGCACAGCACAAGTACAATAATGAAACTAACCACAACAGTTTCACTTGAAATAATGTATGTTGAGGGGGGAACAAATACCAAATACCCCATGGTCACTGTAATTGAAACATGTATTTTCGCAATTATTTAATATATTTATAGAGGATTTAACAATTGGTTTTAATTTTTTCAGGTACTTAGCTTCATTGTGTACATATACAGATCTCCATTATGTGTTCAGAATTGGGATAGCGAAAGCAAGCATGATTGTTCCACAGACGTGTAAAGTGCCGTGGACTGCTCTATGCAGTGTTGTGTTTCCGGAATTTACACAGGATTACTGGTACAAAACCGCCAAGAATTTCAAGAACAATGCATACATTCCACATTGTTTAGGTACGATTGATGGGAAGCATGTGGGCGTTATAAAGCCAGAGCATTCTGGCTCACTTTTTTTTTTACATTTACAAGCAGTACTTCTCAGTTATATTATTGGCCGTAGCTGATACTGCTACAGGTTTATGTACATTGATGTAGGGGCAATAGGAAAGGCTGCAGATTCCACCATTTTTCAAGATTCGACCTTTGGCAAGACGTTACAAGTTGGGTCATTAAACATTCCAAAACTCTCAGTGAACATGATGCAGCCATAGCCAGAGAGCCACTTGACGGACTCACAAAGAATCTTAAATTATTGGCTAAGTATGGCTCGGCGTTTTGTTGAGTGTGCTTTTGGGATGCTTACGAACAAATGGAGGAATTTACATGGTCAAATGAATTTAAAATACACAAGTTGTGTGGCTGTTATTAAAGCTGTATGTGCTTTTCACAAGTATGTTCTTGAGAGGGATGGTGTGCGTTTGTATGACAGTGTTGAAGAAACACACCACAACTTGCGACGAGGGAAGAAAGCAGCATATGCTTACAGAGATCGGTTTACAACAGACTTTAGCAGCAGTGAAGGTGCGGTTGCCTGGTAATACAGCAAGATTTAACGAAGCTGTGGGTTCATACAGAACCAAGTGCTTATTATTACTATTAAAAGTATAATTACATCACGTCCACATAGGATCAAGAATGTAGGGAATATACACAACATATAATTCGAACTTACATAATGTTTACATACAAGTAAATAGGCTACGACTTGGTACGTACAAATAATGGCTTTCTCCTTGGCAGCCAGTTCTTGGAAGACTGGGTAAAATGATGTACACACTTCGGTCCACTGCGTTTTATTTAGCTGCCGGTTTTTATATTCCTCTGATGACGTATCCCATAGTGACGTCTTCTTCTTGACTTATTCTATAACTTGTTCGGCTTTGAACTATTCCATGTTAAACACTGCAACAAACACTGCGACAAACAGCACTACTGCACTACGGGACATGATGAAATCCTACTCGCGAATGGACTGGTGATGCATAGGGATTGGTAGCCCTGCATTGTTGGTGTCGGACCGGCCGCTTCTCATCCAGCTGCATAAAGGCGCCCATTTACCGCCATGTATTTAGCCGAGTCGTACGTCGTTTCTTGTTGGCCCGTATTCTACAACAGTGCGACACGTTTTTCATATCGGTCTGGCAGACCCTATGTACAACAATCCATAAAAGCTCTCATTTATTCCTAGGTACTTATGATTCGTCCGACTTTTTACCATATGCTGTCATACGACACGAATCGGATGCATAAAAGGGCCCTTAGGGTGTATAGGGTAGAGTGGAAATAAGAATTAGTTAATAAAAATATATTAACATAAACTTCAACATGTATATTTGCTACCACCAGTTAATTAGCATATTAATAACATATGTAACATTCCCAAAAAAATATTTTAGTGAAATATTAAATTATAGGATACACAAAATTGGGGGGAGTAATTGCGATCATGAGTGGGGTAATTCCGATCATGGTGGGGCAATTATGATCACAGACATCTACCACATAAGAAATGCTTTCGTCCTTCTGCCACAACACGGATTTCGTGATATCAGCTTCCACATTTCTGGCACTTGATCCAATCCCCTCTGTTGGCAGACTGGCTCCATCTTCTGTTGGCAGAAACCACATGGCACATCATTGGAATCTTCCATTAAGGGGGTTTGTTCTTTGCTTGAGCATATTTCTTTTTCTGCAAACAGTCTACGACATTTCATTCCACCATCCACCTGTTTCTTTTTCTCTGTCGCAATTTTAACTTTTTCTGCAATTTCCTTGATGTTTCCTTCCGATGTCAGGTATCGAGCTGTCTGTTTCTTTATTGTTTGCTTCGGGGTGTTTGGATTTGCGGATGATTTGTGTGGAGTTGGAATGGTATCATTAAATAGAGAATTTGTCTGCTTGTTGGGAGGCTGTAAGGTAGAGGCTGGTGCATACAAGGTAGGTGAAGCTTGAGAAATGGAGTGATCAGCTGTGTTTTTAGATGTGGAATGATGGTAACATGGTTTACTTTTAGCATGGTCTGGAGAATACTCACAAGAAACATCAGAAGATGGACCTGTAGTGGGTTTCATAGGAGGACATCCTTTTTGGATTGAAGAATAGTTATCTTGGAAAGCTGCAGATGGTAGAAATTTATCCACTGAGATTCCTTTAGGGTTAAATGGGCAGAGGCCAGTGCACTGGAACCCTTTGGTAGCATTCCCATGGGATGCAGCCTTGTTCCACGCTGCTGTGAAAATATTTCCAAAGTCAGACTTGGTAATTGATTGTGTTGGGTTGTTGTGAATGAATGCAGTTGCTTCTTGGTGGTAGAAAGTCTTATATGGTCTGAGAAAGGTTCGATCTAAGATCTAGAGGACATGTGTGATATGGGGTGGCAAACAGAGAAGTTCAATTTCATTGGTGTTACAGTAGTTGAGACATTAAAGTGAGCAATGCGATGCATGCCCATCCAAAATAAGTAGGCACTTCCCTGGGACTCAGTGTTCCTGAAAATGTTGCAACATTTGAGTAACAAGTACTCATTTATGTAACTAGATTCAGGCATTACTGATACAGAGCCAGATGGCAAATTCGTACAGTATACTCCAGATACCGCACACCCTTGAAAATCACGAACAGTGGGATGTATACCACACTAGCACTGAAACAAGCCACTACTGACACATTTTACCACTTTCTATAACCAGTCAGCCCGATGATTTCTCTCTATCCTTTTTCGCAAATTATTTTCAATGGTTTGTTTTTCAAAGGAAACCCTGACTCGTCCACATTGAAAATTCTCTCTGGCTTCTCACCGAGTCTCAGTTCAGCTGTTAAATTTCCATAGAGCTCACAAAAACTGATAGTCTTTTTCGTTCATGGCGGCTGCCCTCATTTTTTATAAACCTTTCGGTTTTCTCATAGGTAGATGAGGATGTCTTCGCATGAATCCAGCAAGCCAATCTTTACCTACTAATTTTTCGGAATTATTCCAGGGAACTTCGAGACGTTTCACTTCCATGTTAACGTGTGCTGCATTTCTTACCTGAATGGTAGTCAAACCAAAGCCTCTCTTCGACAAGTTAAGCAGTCTCTCTCACAGTTCCTCTTCTTTGTCAGCATTGAGTACAGATGGATGACCTACTCTATGTTTATATTCTCTCCCCTTGGCTCCAAATGACTGATGTAGATTAACTTTTTGTATCCTATTTTGAAGTGTGGTAAACTGTATCTGATGTAAGGTAGCAGCTGCTCTGATGGTTGTATCTCCACGGGGAATGCTGCTTATAGCCTACGACATCGACTCCTCTGACCACTGGAGGGTAGTGTTTTTTCGTTTGTAGTTTCCTACCATCTGAAATTCATAAAGACACCGGTCTATGTTGATTTTCCATAATAATTTCTTCATCACAAGTAAGGCTCCTGTAAAATACACGAAAGAATAGGTAAGCATTGCATGAGATTACATGTCCACCCTAATCACTTGGGTAGCATGGATTTCTAGTGCCTTTGTCTTATTTTCCAGAAGGAGTTTGAGGTACAAATCAAGGATGGACAAATTAATAAACTAATATAAATGGATATGCATTGTGATAGATATTCTGCCAAAAGGGTTCCCACAGACCACATTTGGATATTGTTATTGCAATTCCAAACACACATTGACTAGTTTTGAAAACTCTGCAGAATAGGCCCTATAGGGATTCTGAGTGTTTTAACAGTATGCTGATCATTCCTCAAATTGTTGTTGTATTATTTTATGCTTATCGTCTTATATTTTATGAATGGGTGGTGGATTTGTTCTTGTAACTACTGAATATAAAATATTAATGGTAATCAGTTAGGCCTATACTGAGTGTGACCAGCCAGCTATCTGTTCTTGAACGATATAGGGTGCGACCTGCCACAGTATTATCAGAAGCAGCGAAACCATTAGTCACTAGGAACACGCCCTGTCAAACAGATAAACATCACCACTGCGAGGGCGACAGCTACGAGACACTAACATAATGTTTATCGAATGGACTGACCTTGAAACACCAAGAGTAACCTGTTCTTTGTCAGCTGAGTTTCTGTGGCTATGAAACAATAACAAGTAACAGCTATTAAGATTTGAAGGTAACTATGGCCCATTCGGTCTTCTGTTGTGCACAGAAATGCGTTTTTCATTATGATCGGAATAGCCCCAATGTCCTGATCGGAATTACCCCACTTTATTGACTTCCAGCTCTGGAGGCCTGGCTGTTAAGTGGAAACTACTTTTTATCGGAGCAAATATATCGAAATTATATTTCAATGAGTAAGCTACAAGACAAAACCAAGATACTACAAAAATATCAATTTCTGTGACTGCGAGGAGGCGTTATTTTGAAACATGAACGTTTATTTAGAGCTAAAAAATAATTTTGCAACTTACTTTGGTGTCGACATTGATATCCTTGTAAACTGCATATTTAATGATACCGGCGAAAACTTTTCACGAACTGAACTCCAAGACTCCTAACTCGCGACTGATGGGATGACAAAGTCGTCTTCCTGCTCGCTGCTTGCAGTGTTGCCAGTTTTCTTATTCTGATCGGATTTGCCCCGCGATCAGAATTGCCCCACTCTACCCTATATACAGAAAGCAACGGGCAGCGACAATGTGACAGTAACTTATATAGGCGAGTTGC
Source organism: Dryococelus australis (assembly GCA_029891345.1). NCBI lineage: Eukaryota > Metazoa > Arthropoda > Insecta > Phasmatodea > Phasmatidae > Dryococelus > Dryococelus australis. The sequence continues at coordinate 60,249,336 of CM056997.1, read as the reverse complement.
TTTTTTCGTAATTGTTTGTTTCAAGTTGCTTTAAACTGTTCATGCAGAAGAAAACTGTCAGTCTACGAAATGTCTTTGTCATCGGAAGATGATGCTATGATGCATTTAGAGATGGCGGGATAATCTAAGCCGAAGACTCTTCTGCGCTCATATATATGTATCAACCATTATTAATATAGCTGACGACATGTACTGCAGGATCTGACTAAAATACCCGGAGAGATTCTCTTAAGGCCTTCTTACGTATGAACAAGTAGATCTTTTATGAGGTTTTTTTTTATTTGGACTGTATCATGTACCTATGAATATCCTTTTACAGAAGGATCAATCAAACCTTAATTTTTTTCTGTCGCTTGAACTAATATATGGTTACCTTCAGTAACTGCCATATTTTGTTGTCATGTACAGTGAAACGCAGCCACTAGGCAACTTGTTTACAGCATGTCGTGCCGGAGCAACTGGTGATGCGAGCATTTCCCAGCAGTTGGGTTGTTGTTTCCTTCCGGTTTCCCTCAGCATAAACGATTACATTCAGCTGTATGTGCTCTGCAGGAGCAACTGTGGTTCCTGTTGCATTTCCGTCGTGTTGCCGTTGCCAGTTGCTCTCTGTTCGTACGCGCATGTGTCGTACACACGCGCGCCAACATCCACACCGTAACCGCATCGCATACCTAAGTTAAAATGTGGCAAGTTTACGCCGTGCTGAGACTTAATAAAACTCGGCATATGCCAGAGCTTGTAACCTGCAGCTTACCTGCATTCCACCAGCTCAGACTGCAGTACACAACAAATATGGCAGCAGCTGCAACCGCCTTTAATTATCTGCATCGGGCGTTCCAAACGAAATACTGAAACACAGGCTTCGGTTTCAAGTCTGAACAAAGCTTAACAAAAGGAAACGTCCATTTATTATTTGATGCTATCTCCGTTGTACTTCTGATGTCACTTTTATCGGACTATTGATTTGGTTGTTTCGATGTAATCGCATTATAGTTTACCTGAAAAGTTACTGAAGTGGCGAATTGTAGTTTGTTGCCGATCATTCCCCGACTGAAAAGTATGCTTACACCAATCAATACTGGTCTTATTTTAGTTGCAAGTTGTGGAGGACCGACTTTCGTATATAGACTGTTCACGGTAAAGTAAGCACTTTTGAGGCCCTAGTTACTTTTTCCTTTCAGCCATTTTTTATAATTTAACCACAGTTTTAAATAACTATTGTCGGTAGGTAACAAACACAGTGTATACATTTCACCGCACACGGAAGTTGTCTAAATCTACAATAAACTATATATATTCACTACTATTCTAAATGAGAAGGCTTTCAAAAGTGCTCACTTTACTAGGAATAGCCTATACCTCTGTATACTACTGTGCCATTATTATTATTATTTTTTTGAAAACACTTTGGGTACAGTATCTTTTTGCAGGTTTGAGTATATTTTGAAATGATGAATAATATATAGGATCAGTATTTCACTTAGTATAGACCAACATTGATTCATGTATGTATATTCCTTTTAGACTAGTAAGGGATCTCTTTAAGTTACTATATTTCAGTCTTATACGCTCACATGGGAAATCAATTTAGTCAACTTTTGAATAACTAGCACACAGTAAAAAGAAAGTTTTCCTTTATTATACACAGTTTTAATTTTGATGTATTTTATTTACTGTTTTGAGGTGAATTTATTAAATAAGGATTATTATTAGTGACCAACTGGGTATATTTTCTTTCAGGATAATTTGAATTTTGTTTAGTTCATTTTATTTTAACTTAGTATTTTTATCCAGGCAAGAGAGAAAGACCGTCGGGAAACATAGTCGCACGGTATTCGAGCAGTGCTCGGTGGCTGCAGCACGATGTTAGATGAACTCTCGGCTGCTGTCACATCCGTTTCTGTCACGTTTAAGCTTTAAATTCCATACCGCTCACAGCTTGGCAAAATCCGCTCCGGAACAGAGTGAATTTAAACCAAGTTCGCTGTTTAGCGACTGAAAGCGTGCCCTTTGGACTCGTCGATATAAGTATCTTTGGTCCCGTAGTAGTGCTGGTGCATCATCGCCCTATCTCTCGAGAGCGTTGGCACTACATTTTAGCTCACGTCTCTGCCACGGAGCGCTGCTGACAGGCTGCATCTTCTCGTACGCGTTTCCGTAGAGAAAAATGTAGCTATGTAGTTTTTTATTCTGCTGTCTTAGTATTGGCTGTTAGAAGGTTTTACACCTAGACAAGTTTTCCAACTTCCGGAATGGGTGAGTTAGATACTCCGTTTTTAACTTAAGTTCATATCCGCGAGCGACTCAAACTAATTTTCCATGTTTCCGCCTGTTCTTGTTTTTAGAGGTTTTAATGAATGTGATTCAAGATAGTCCTATTCCCTCTTCTTTTTCTGTACTCAGGAAGCTGATGTAGTCCCTTCCGTGTTCCGGGATTCTAGTTTCATCCCGTTCCTATGGCAGTCAGCGCCGCTGCTCTTTGGGAATAACCTCAATAGACGCTATGTAACAGCCGGATCATCGCCAGTGATGTCTTCAGAGCACAGATACGAATATGAATCCACGATAAACTTTTTTATTTATATGCCGCACTATCACTCGAAATGATACCGATAGATGAACAGGATAAATAAAAAATTAAAATAAATTTGTTTTAAAATGAATGTTGAGCTGTTTCATAATTAATTTAAAGTCTTAGAAGGGATCCTGTTTTATATTCTTTAATCCCTTTAGTAAAATATATTACCGATGCGATTAAATAACTGTGTAATTTTTGTGAAAAGATAACTCAATATTCACTGATAATATTTTTGAAATATGCAATTTGGGGTTAAGTGAATTTTAAAGGTTGCACAATAATACTCATGTCAAACCCACTTGTTGATAACATTTTTGTGTCATAATATATTGCAATCACCAACTCGTTTAACTCTCGTGATATTTCCTTGTAATACCTTTGAGAAATTCTTCTATCCTTTAAATACTGTACATTTCTTTTTATGTGGACATAATGTTAAATTTGTGTTATGATTTGCCATGTTCGCCAGAACGTATTTTCTTTTTAATTATTATTTTTTAAACAAACTAAGCTAGCAGAAGTTTAAGCGATTAATGTGGGCAAGTAACATAACACTATTTTCCTAAACCATTTATTGCCTTACCAAATTGCATAATATTACTCGAAAATTCTCTCCCTCTCCCTCTCTCTCTCTATCTCTATCTCTCTCTCTCTCTCTATCTCTATCTTTCTCAGCAATAACCAGGATTGTATAATATCGGCCAAGGTGACTCTCCCAATTACAAATAGTGTCAGCAATATAGGATTGTGCAAATATGGTATATGAAGGTTTTATGTAGTATGAATGTGTGGTATATGTTGCGTCATTTTTATTGCATATGTTGTTTACATGAATGCTATTTATGTATATACGTACATTTGCATGCATTTATTCATACATGTTTTGTTTTATTTTACCTTACAACACACAGACACGTTTATATATTTAAACATAAAAATATAAATGAAAACATTGTTGAATTAAAATTTTGTATTATAACATTGTATATTATCCATGTCATCCTATTCTATAGCATGTACTATTAAACAAAGTATTGAAACATTTATTTTCAAGAGAAGTCTCTTACAACCACTTTATAAAGAAAAGCTACGTGACTCAATATGTTGAGAATAGTAGTAGGGGCGTGATGATTCTAGATACAAAGGTATGCCACATTTATTAATAGAATTAACCCTTTGATATCAAATTAATCGGATTAATTATTAATCCGATCAATAATTGTTAATCTGATTTTAATCCGATGGAAATTTTTTCGTTGATCCTTAGTCCTAATCCGATTTGCTCGGATTGTTTGATCGTATTCTTTTGATGAAAAACGTTAATCAAATTTCTTCGATGGAATTTTTTATTGTGTGAGTATAGTTTGATGTACTTTCATTTATTTCTTTCTTATTTGGGGTGGGGAGCAGCTCTGGTACATCCTCACCCATGGAGCTCTGGCGTTGTACTGAGGTGTGATGTGTTGGGGAAGGGATGCATATAGGGGAGCGATGTTGTCTGCACGATGATAGCACTCGATGAGGTGTGATGTGCGGGGAAGGGGTATATATGTGTTGAGTTTGTGCAATAGTGGCATAAGGATTTTTTGGGGTTGGGAGTAATATTGCTCATAGAAGTTGGGGGGAGATAGGCGATATTTTGGTTATAGTTATTAAACAGAAAGAGAAAACATTGTATAGTTAACACACAAGAGAAATGTAGGAGTTTTTAAACTACAACATACCCTAGCTATGGAAAGAAATAAAATTATTTTAATATACATCTGTTGGGTTCGGGAGATAGCAGAATGAATGACTTATAGCATGTATTTCTGAGAAATGAAATATATCCCATCTGATTAGATATGCATTAAAAATTAATTAAATGGCAAACAAAAACAAGTATGTGACTACCGTGACACCGGTCAGTTCTATACGTACCTTAAATTATTTTAAAACACTTCCATCCATCTGCAAGGTTGCTGAATGAATGATGCTAGTATAGGATTTCCGGATACTTATAAGCACTATTAGAGACGTCGAGCATGGCTGGCATCTAGCAGACGAATGAGGTCAGTCAAGTAATGACTTATAGACGAGGAGCTTGTGGCTGAGTTCAAATTTCGGGAAAGAGAGATCAACACGCAACTACTTGAATGGATAAAAATTATGTTTACGAATTAATATTGCCCTAGAAAACTCGTTTACCACCCATTCTGATAACTTAAAGATGGAATAAAGCATGCATTAAAAATATGCAAACTTACTAACGAACTGATCGAATACACTACAACAGAAAAATTTTCACAATACAGAACAATTTAGCACTTCCACTTAACTCGGACAAATAAAGATTTCCAAACCTGCATTTTGAATAATACTTAAAACATTTCCTATTTCCCTACGAATTAAATTTTAACCAGACATAATAGCATAATAGACATACATGTACATATCCCTCTCATTTGAACACATACCTCAAATGATTTTAAAACATGTCCATTAGTTGTGGAGTCTGATGTAGGAATAAGTTGAGCGTACCACTTACATCGACTTATAAGCTGTGTTTGATAGTAGAGGCAACGTTGACCAAGGTTATGGGGGCAACTCCTCGACAATAAAAATTTATGTCACAAATCAATAAAAAATATCCTGTTTACGAATTCAATGGTTTATATTTCCCTATCAACATACTTTTAATGAGTTATTATCTACAAACAACTTAATCATGTTTTCTTGAATGTTTCACATGAAATTAAAAAAATTACACTATTATGATGTTTGAAATTTATAATTTCATATCCCTGGGAAAAATAATTCACTTTTAATTTTAACTTCCAATGAAGATTAGCGTGAGGTTCAGCTCGTGATAAAGCTGTCAGTATATGTATGATGCAGATTAACTTAAAAATGGAAATCGTACATACTTAATGAGAAAATATAATCATGATGTATCCTAATGATTTGAGTATACAAACTTCCCGGAAGAAAACCCAAATTAAGTTACATAGCACCAACAAAGTATATCGATCTGGTCTTAACTCACAAGCATTTTTTCCCCATAAATTAATGTTTATAAAAAGTACTGAAAAATATTTCGAAAAATATTGGTACAAAGACTATGAGCAGATATGTTGAGCGAAATCTGAACCCAGAGCATATAGTATCGCTTAACAAGAATTGCTGCTAGTAGTCAGGAGTATGATATGTCTATGGTCTAGGCTCTCTGAAGCACGATGGCCCTGGGTCTGATACCCCTTCGATCGTCGCATGGGACCCCGCCAAAAGACCGCGACTGGTGATATCAGAAGAGGTGCTTCAGAGGAGAGAGCCATGTATCCATGGCAAGGCTTGTCATCAAATTAAAGATGGTGCCAGCCAGCAAGGATAGTTTAAAGCTCCGGCCTTCATGCCCTCCACCCCTCCAGCCCACCCCCTTCACCACAGAACACGTGTTTGTGCACCACATCGAGGACTTTCCACCTGCCAGACACCTCCTCTGCCACCAAGCGTGAACACAGCCACCAGGGTTAAGAAATTCCAAGCCTCTGTGTCCATTTGAAAAAAGTTTGCAATCGAGAGTTTCAACTGTTTTGAATGTTTGCTACAAACAAATATATTTTAACAATTCCCATTATTTAATTATTGCACATAATTTGTGAGAAAATATATAAATTCTACCTAATCATGATCTAGGTGAACAACTCAGATGAATAATCGCATATAAATTGTCACAAAATTAATGAATGTACGAATACTAACCAAACAACTTGAATGTAACACTTCAGACACTTCATCGAAGAAAAACGATGAAATCCATACTAAGTTACCTAACACAAACGCAGTTTATCGTTCCAAAATAGTTTTAACAAATACTCAATTGAAAACATATTGCAGAGAACGTTTGAAAAATTATTCGTAGCTAACATACATAGACTAGCTTCGGAAATCCTTATTTACGAAACCTAGCTGAATGATGTACGGATTATAAAAAAAATAATAGACATGTGCAAACTTCCAAATGAAGGAAAAGATTAATACACTAGAACCTATCCCAATAAAATTTTAGCAACTCCCATAGCTAACAGTCACAGAGAAATGGAATTGAAACATTAATCAATGATTATTTAAAAAAGATATGATTTTATTAACACACATAAAAAATTTCTAACTCTTACCACATTTTATGTTATGAAGGTTAAATATGCATAATTGTAAAAATTTCGAAAAATATTACTACAAAGACTGTGAGCGAGGTGTGAACCTCGGCCAGATAGATGAAGAATGCACCTATCAGGCTACACGGGTAGTCGTCGCAGCCAGGCGAAGCATGGGGTAGGTGCGAACACGTAAAACAGGATGGATGATCCCTGTAGGATGGATGATCCCTGTAAGCTGGATCGAATACTGGTGTCACTGTGGGCGCTAACCACATACCGTCTTGTGTGATGTCACTAAATCCCAGGCAAGCGGCAGGTAGCTGGTTTCCCAAACACAAGCTGTGAAGTGATACTCCCAACAGTGGAGGGCAGTGGTTGATGAGACACTGAAATGCCCTTGCTGCACCACTGGCATGCAAAGGAGGGGGGTTTAAAGGGATCGCTACTACTCCCCATCCCTCCCACCCCACATTTTTGTTCGTCTTTTCAGCTCTGAAGCAGGTCACTAGCCAAGGAGGGATGACCTCACTCCTTTGTCAAGGAGAATACACCACCCTGCCAGACTGTCTTCAAGTGACCAACCTGTCTCATTCGGGACAAGGGCTGCTAGCAATGTTTTGGCTTTATATGTGTCCTGAACACGTCCTAGCTGTAGGAATCTTGCAGACTTCAGGGAAAGTATCCAACACATTTGCTTTCTGAATAAACACTAAATTAACTGATTTACACAATAAATGCAGATACAGGGTAAATGTCATTTCCAGGTGTTTTGAATATCCCGTGGAAAATTGTCTGTGCTTGTTAAAACCTATTTACTATATTTTACATATGTATTTAAATCCAGTATACTATTAGTATATTATTTATTTCATATTGTTTGTTGTTAATACACAAAATCACTTAGTCTATTGCGAATCTCCAAAGTCTTTACCGTGTTAAATATTAATGACTTTGCTACTGTAGGTGATATTCACGCAAACGTATTTCACAGCGAGATAGTATTGTTCGCTGTTATGGAATGCAGTCAAAGTAATTCGTCAACTGTTGTGAACAAACACACACTCATTGAACCAACTGAAGGAAAAAGTATGTAATCAGTTCTCATCCAAATAATTCTGCTCACTTAAAACATATCAATTAACAAGGTATTTTTTGTTTTGTAAAGTTGGTATGCATGGATAAAGCAATAAAATATATTTAATTTTTTTGCAAAAACATTGACTCACCCTTTCTTTAAGATATGTGTTTTATAAAATTCAACATCTACAGTTTGGTGATAAATAAAAAGCACATTTACTTTGAAATACATTTTTAATATATCCCATTTTTATTTTTACACCAAAATATTGATTTACATATACAAAATGCACATTCTTCTTAAAATTTTATTTACATATACAAAAGTTCACATCCATATTTATATAACAGAGTTTCACAAAAGTTCTTTATTCATTAAATAGGCATCACATTTTGAGTGTTTGGTGTCATATTTTGTTAGGATGTAGTAAGACAGTGCTTCTGTATCTGGGGAACGATGTTGATTACATTTGGTTGATGTCGCAGGAAGATGATCTTGTTACTCTAAAATCTGTGAGAAGTTGTCATTTACAACGGATTCTAGGTGAAATGTTGGCTCGCTGGCTGTTAGAATTTCAGATTAGTTATTTTAAGCAACTATCTGTTAGTTTATTATCTCACTTCTGATATTGCTGGAAGTTTAATTGACTTGTAGATGATAATGTGCCATTGGCAGTATTGCATATAGCAGAGTTGAATTTATTATGGTATTGACTGTAGTGTTGGAGAAAGATAATTTAGACAATAATACTATAATATTCCATGGGGATAGAACAGCCGACTGAATGAAGCACTGAAATACAAGAAGTGCAAATTTTGCACAGACAATTTGAAATACATATTGTAATGGCAAGGCTTGCAGTTCAGAGCCTCTGACACACTTTCTGGCTTCCGTGAAACACGAAATTTAAGGATTTCTAATTATATTAAAACCTTGAACCAATAAAATTTATCTGTGCATCAGAGTGAGTGAAGATATTTTTGTGGCTCTCCATACCAAGCTTTTGAGAGTCGATGAGGGCGAAGCAAGGCCAGTAATGGAGCAGCACCAGATTACATGCCTTCTTACCCCCAATTAACTTGTATAACTTAGTGTTCGTACCACCTGTGGTGAACATTCTTTATTGGGAGATATGAACGTCTATGTATGAGAGCATTTGCAAAGTCCAGCCTGATGCACGTGCACTAAATTCTTCAATTATGGTTGTTAAGTAAGGTACAATGTTATTGTCATAGATTAAACCCACATCGGATGAGTGCTGGACAGGGAGGGAATTTATTTGAAAATAGAACGTCTTCACATTCGTCTTCCTCTACTGTGAGGGTTTTCAAGTACTAAACCCATTATGGTAATGGATACTCTAATAAGCCGGGGTTATGCTAATATTAAATTTAGTAAAGGGACCTTACACCTCACGAAAAAACGAGAAAAGTCTATGTCTTTGGCAAGCCTATCGTTAACTATCTGTGCATCAGTTAGCTTACCTGCAAATGCGCTAGCCACTATCTCGTATCTGAGATTGGATGATGAACTCTTCACTGAATCTAGAGAGTTGGAAATCGTATTACTTTTCATCCATGAATTACCATATCGACTTTTTTTGAGGAAATGCGGTAGGTGGAGCTGGAAATAAGTGCTGTGCAGATTATGGAGCAGATTGTGGAGCAGATTTTAGAGCATATTAGGTAGCAGATTGTGGAGCAGATTGTGAAGCAGATTGTGGAGCATGTGGAGCAGAATGTGGAGCAGATTGTAGAGCATGTGGAGATGGAGAACCAGCATTGGAAGTTTTACAATGTCTATTTAAAGCATCACTCTAAGAAAATTGCTTCTGACAGAAATCACACTGAAACTGTTTTCTTGAAGATTTCATTCTACATGTTGTTCTTTCATGTCGTCGTAAGTTCCACAGAACTCTAAATTTTTTACCTCAAAATTAGATGGAAACTGCAAGGTATACACATTTTATAGGTAGTTATAGGCAATTCTAGGAAGTAATTCAATTATATTATTAATTTTAAACACAATACATTTGAATTATATTATGTTTATGGAGTTTATGTATTAAATCACTTCCAAATTACTAGCGGTTTATTTAATCAATGTCCCACGCACAAACTTTTATGTATAAACACATTTAGATGTGATTGTTAAATGCATGCAAACAAATTTTACGTAACATTTGATTGTCAGAATATGGGAATATTACAATTCATGCATTCATAAAGTCAGTGAAACACAAAAAAAAATTTCAAAATATTTATTTTGTTACATTTTTCTTACAGAATACATTTCCTCATCATTGGGCATTTACAAAAACATTTTTTTACATCATATATTTTCCATTCTCTTCTTGGCAATAGTTATAGTATTTTCATCTGTTTGATTGTCATAATTTTTCTGTGTATTAGGGTGCATGTAATATTATACATTCTAGGGTAAATCAGGTAAGTTCCATAAATGTGTGAATGCACTTCTTCGATGCTCGTTGGTAGACTTGTATTCGGACACATGTGGTAAACAACACATGTGTTCAGATCTATACAAGATATTAAAACATTACATTTTTTTCCCCTCTAAGGGAGAATATATATTTTGGAAAAGAAACAGATAATCCCATATCTCTCCAAAATTACATATTATTCTGCTAGACAAACAAGAGTAATCCACACTTAAGTTTCCAGGTGCGACAGAGACATACACACCAGTTGGGTGGAAGAAAGACATGATTATAGTAGGAAAGTCACAAAGATTTGAAAACTATTTCTTTCCAAGACAAGGTCTGAATGGTTTACCTCAACGTGATAATAACTTGCTGATATTTTATTTACACTTCGATTTCTGTATGCATGGACAGGTGATTTCGTTCTCTTGTTCATTCTGTTTTACAAACTACTGAATTACATACAACCAAATATTTTTTTATACTAAATTTCACTAATTAGTTCACAATTTTCTCTCATCCTAAATAGTGCCATATCACTCGTATAATATCCACCTGTGATTCAGGAGGAGAATCATAATAATCTGTTTCACCCCATTCAGACATCATTGTCCAAGTTAAAAATATTTTAGAGTTTTCATCTGTAGAGAAGACAGTTGAATTAGATTTGTATGTTTTACATAATTGTTTGAATGATGGGCAATTGTATTATTTTTGAATATCTGTTACTTTTCCATTCCACACACTTTCGAAAATAGGCCTTTGCTCAGCTCCACCTATATACATTTCACAATTATTTAAGTATTGTTTGCAAATATCTATAATATTCTTAGACTTCATATACCCACTCTCCCATTTTAAACCATGATAGTGTTTGCTTACCCATCTATTTGTTTTCTTGTATTTGGGAGTTAGATATTTCTTATTGAAAGGTGCTTTGAAGCTGAATACAGTTGTATGTTCTTCCATATGAGTAATAGCTAATTCTTTAATGATACATTTTTCTGGAGATTGAAATCCTTGTACATTGCAAAACATCTTGTTGTAGCTGTGGTTCATTGCCTACCGAATCAATTCATTATTTTCACCAGCTTATTTCCTACATTGTAACTCATTAATCTATAGTGAATTATCACATCAAAAACTTGTGTATTTTCTGGAATGGGTGTATTTGCAATTATTTCAATTCATGAATCAATTATGCTATTGATAATTGGGTCATTTTGTTTGCTTACATCAAATACAAATAACTTCCTCTGCTTTTAATGGTTTTGGGATACAGAATTGGTGAACTCATTTTGTTATAATACAATTCCTGAAACTTTGTATATGTATTGTAACAAATAAGGAATTCCAATTATTAAAATTTGTATTAAAATCAACATAGGGATAAGCTTGGCTGTTTAGATATAGTTTAATATTTTTCATATCACAATTATCGTATAATTGTCGATCCACTTTTAAATTGTTTTGTCAGTTTGTTTGAAAACAAATGACAACAAATCATGGTTTCTCAGATAAAAAACTTGATTTCACACACAACACTACTTTTTGTGTAGTTGGTAGAGTTGGAAAAGCCTCCAGAGCACATGATCTGTATGCAATGATTAATTTATTTCCTTTTTCAATGTATTTTTAAAACTTTACATGCTCATGTATGTTAATTTTAATATGTGGCATCAGTCATTCAATACTGTTTAATTCAAATGCTACACATTCCTCGATATTAGCTGTATAATATATGTCATTCAAATATGTGTTAGCAAATAGAATAATTAATTATTGTTTACTATTTAAAATAACGTGTTTATAGTCTTCAGCAAAGCCCAACTTCATATTTTCTACCTGGATTAATTTTTAGTGAATAATCACAAGCATTGCTCCTCCCAGCCATCTGATCTGTATAAAGATTGTTTAAAGTTTCCAAGAGATAATTTTTTGTCATGGAAGTAATTCCAACATCTCTTGTCTGATCGATTACCACTCCATTTAGCAAATATGAAATTCTATCGATTAAATGAAGTATTCCATTTCTTACTATTTTCATAGTTGCTGGATTGCTTCCATCGACAGTTTTTTTTAATTTTTCCTCTAAACCTTAAAATTGATTTCGATGGTAATGTGTACAATTCATGATTTTGTATTAAAATCCTTATTTTCGATGGAAATGTATATGGACCAACTCGGAATAGTTCTTACACATGTATTTCAGCATCTGTGATTGCATCTTCATAACTGATTGGTTCTTCAACATTAAGGAAGTCTTATATTTGGATTAACCATATATCCCAATTCTTTTAAAAAAATTCATTGCCTTGTGTTAACTTCATAGGTAACTTATTTGAAGTGAGTGCTTTACGATTGTGTTCACATTTTTTAAACTTCCTTTCTTCGAAATAAGTTCCTTAGTGATATATTTCTTAAAAGAACCACCTACTTTACGTCAAAATTGGGTGTTAATACAATACCCATTTTGATTACAATGTGCATGGAATGCAACTGTTTATATATATATTTTTAAATGTAAATGGATGGTAATTTCTTTGTTTCTAAAATTACTAAGTTTTCTATCTTGATCGACAATTGTAACAACTATATAATCAACACAATACTGAAAGATATATCAATGTATTTGGTTTTTCAATTATTTTATAACCTGGAGCCGCTGTACACGTCAATTCATGTAGTGTATTTGTTAGTTTCCCATTTAAATATGAACCACCCACAATATTAAAATTTATGCGACATATATTTACCGATAATATATTAACCTGTTCAGATGATTCATGTAATTCATTAGCGGAATACACTTTCCATTCCTAACATAACATATTTGCAATTGAATTGTCTTCTGAGAAATCGATTTCGATGTTACTGTACATCGCACTAGTTAAGATATTAGGATTTCCACATAATTGGAAATGCACTTCTTTAGGCATTTTAGGCTTAATGAACATTTCTAAGTCATCTAGCTCATAAAATCCTATTGGTATCAGAATTTTGTAGGTTTTTTTTTACCAATGTTAACCATAAATGATTGGTTGTGCATATCAATATTTGGTATGCTGTTGTAAATACATAATTCGATTAGACTTATTTGCCCTCCATCTAACTCCAATGCAGGGAAATCTACAATGCAATTGCAACAAATTACCACTTAAAATCAACATTATTGATATATTATTCTGTTTACTAATTCACTTACTTATATAATATTTAATGTAAAAAAATGTAGACATAAATGTCCACAATTGATTGTATTTGGCAATTGTTCCATTTGGAAATTGTACCTTAATTGCTTGTTTTTTAAAATAATGATATAATTCAATTGGAGGACATAAATCTCCAAAACTGTCATAATACAATGACTGATTTACATTTTTAATTAATACTACCCAATGTGTACTTTCGTTTTGTTTCGAATGTAAATCAACTGTTATATATTTACATATATGTGGTTTCTTTGGTCAATTGTGTCTCATATACACACCTCGGAAATAAGGAATATCCAGTTTCTTTACAAATACATGAATATCTTTGTTTGTTTCTAGACATTTTGGAAGACTATTTAGGACTTTCTGCATTTTTTTTTCCACATTTGGAATGTTCTGACCTTTTTGAACTTTAAAAGGTTTCAAATACATTCCCTTGCCATTTGATTTAACTGCTCTTCTGATAGCCGAAACTCCTCCGTGGATTGATCCAGGAACTGTTAATGCTGGAAATAGAAACATAAATTATTCCTCCTTTCTTTGTGTTTCATTTAGTTTTAAATGTTAAACCCATGCCTTTTCTAACCTTTTTCATACATGACTTTATCAACAACCCGAGCACCTAGCTTTTCACCTGTCGATGTAGACTGATTCTTCCTTGTATTTGCCACTTTATTGGCTAGAATTGTACATGCTATATGTCTTTCTTTCAAATCATTTGTTCTATCATAAACTATAACTTGTTCTTTACAAGCATTATCCAGGGAGTTTATTCCTTGATCTTTCCAAGCCAGATGTTCTGCAAAGTTTACTACTAGACCCACAATAATTGTATTTCAGTAAATGCAACTCAAATGGTGATTTATTAATCGATTTATTCAATACTCCATGCCATTTTTTGATACATTTAGAGTGAGCCATTATTTTCAACTGAATGTAATCCTATAAATATACCTGCATTTATAGTTTTACAATAGTACATTCTGTAATGTAATACTGTATAAATGAAGGTTATAAAACAAAATTTACATCTTCTGGTATTTGTAAATACAAAAGAAAATGTAATTGAACAGCAATATGGCATTATTTTACCATCAAATATATGTTGTATGATAAGCAGTACTTTTTCATGTAAAAACACATGTTATTATGTTGCTGTTGGAACATCCAGATTGGCTTAAATTTAAACAAAAAAATATATATATTATACACAATAAAATTTTCTTATTTATCATTAACTTCTTCCACATCCTCTTAGGGGCACAATGGCATTCTGAAATGTTATAACATTGGTAACTTACGAGATTTGTCGCTATGAAAAATGTGGTTCATTCTGTGTTGTAATGCCAAATAAATTATTACAATATTCTAATACATTGAAATAACTATATCAAATATTAAACCTTACATATTAAACTATTCTTTTCGAACTGCTGTTATTATTGATAAAATATCTTATCAAAGTTGTTTTTAATTTTTTTTTTTGTTTTCCCGCCACGGTGGTGCTGCGGCTGCCAATTATTTGTATTAACGAAAATTCGACCACCAGCATTAAGTGACTTTCTCAGTGGTACTTGGTTCCCCTCTTCTTTCCTCTCCTCATTCCCCTACCTTTGTTACCCCTCCTTTTGCATCACAGTTTTTTCTGTGATTTTGTGTGTTAATAAATAGGATTGCATGCCTTCCCCTCCTGTTATTCTCCCGGTATTTCTCACCTGAATCACATCGAAGCTACGCGTCATTATAGGTCTCAACAGTTGATCTCCATCTGCATTTGGCACAACTCACTTTTCATAATTCTCTGCAACTGTCGTGCGATGTTAAGTTTTAAAATGTTTTATAAGGGTAAGTGGCTGAGCAGCTGGTTGAGAAACAAGTGTGAAAAGGTGAGTAGTGATTAGAGTTTTTCTAAAATCTGTTTCTATGCACTTTCGAAATTATGTTTGGCAGTAACTAAACCGGGTTGCTGTGTTTCTTGCTGGTATATTTTATAACATGTAGTGTCGTCCTTTCCTGCAGCCCTATTTGGCATTTTCCACGATGCCTTCGTCCACGATCATCACGAATTTTTTTGTTCTATTATCACGGCGTTGATAATTTTTAGAATTGGATACTTTGCTTGGGCTCCCTCAGAACAGCCACCCTGTTCAATAATTTTAAATTGTATTTTATTAAAGTTATATTCTGTGGGTGTTATACGAGGAAGGCTGTAATGCACAGCACCTGGCTGCCCTTTCTCGTAAAATTGTTCCTATTATGTCAATCTGTTCCTGAATTAATTGTTTATTAAGTACCATATCAGTATTACCATGTTTACTTTATGACAGCTGAAATGATTATTGTACGTGCTTAATGCATGTAGTATTTATTGTAGGGTTGTTTTTAGCCAAGCTCTCTTTGCATTATGTGTGAAGGCATTTTAGTATGGTATTTTGAAGAACCTTTAAAGGTTTTAAATTGAAGTTCAGCTACAAACCAGAGTTATTGTAATCGTAATTTTTGTATTGATCGATTATTTTAATGATTTTATTATGTACGCCTGTTAATTATTTGGCTGTTGAATGCAAGCTGTTGGGATTTAATCAGGAACTATATTGTGGTCAAATTTAAATGAAAACTTGTGTGAATGTTTTTAATATTACTTTGTATATATCCAGGTGTTATATAAAATATATACTTTAAAACTTTTGGGGCTTAAAGAATATTTGTGGCTGAATGCCACAGTTAAAATTTGTTCTACTCTGCTATTTCTTTGCTCAAGTATGTTTTTTTTTGTTGCATGTCATCATGAGCAATGTCGGTGTCATTTAGATGTTGTGGCAGGAGGTATTAATTGCTCTACT
This sequence comes from Dryococelus australis, assembly GCA_029891345.1. Taxonomy (NCBI): domain Eukaryota; kingdom Metazoa; phylum Arthropoda; class Insecta; order Phasmatodea; family Phasmatidae; genus Dryococelus; species Dryococelus australis. The sequence continues at coordinate 60,233,043 of CM056997.1, read as the reverse complement.
ACAAGACCTCGAGGTCCCCATTGACAATAGTTTGAACGCAGTTCTGCTGTGCCGCATTGCTGTGCAGAGATGGTGCGAGCAAGAAGGTTCCATGGCGAAGTCCCTCCCCAGGCAGCCCGATTCCGGGGTGTGTGTTGCCAACAATTCTCCAAACCTGGATAAATTAATTTTCCTACTTTTGGAGAGGATTTCTCTGCTTGTTTCCTTAGATCCGGCCCAAATTCTTCCGTTATTTATTGCCGTAATTAAACTTGCATGTCTAACTTTGTGCTCAAAGGATAGTCTGCTGAATGCTATTTCAGCCAAGTGTGAAGGTAATATTTTGCAATTGCTATGTGAGAAATTAATGTCGTTGGAAAGGGACACCTTTTTAGGGTTCAAGCAACTTGTTTTGAAAGATATTTTGCTTTCATGTGTCAAACGACAGTGCGAAAGGGAAGTTGTCTACAGATATCAAAAGCCTGGGGAACCTATGTACGAATTTATTGATTCAGTGTGCGCCTTTCCTGGTGCTCTTTGTTTGTCATTTACTAAACAGAAATTAACTAGTGTTATTGTCGATAACTTGGCATCGCACATGCGGGCTAATTGCATGCTACTTTCCCCACACAGCAATTTGAGTGAGTTGCCACTACTTGCAGTTGAAGTGCAAGTCGTTTAGCTGCCTCCGGTCAATGCTGGGTGAAAGTTACACCTCCCAGGCATGTCTGTGGTGATGTCAGTTCTGATGTGCTTGGCAATGTGCTTCATATACAGGTTTGGGAGCAACGAAGGATGCAGAAAACGAGCAGTGATGGCTAAGGAGTGTAGGCCTGCCAGTCATTTGTGTAAGAAAGCCATGCGCACTATAAGGAAATGTATGGCTGTCGTTACATGTGATGAACACAATTTTCCTGCCTTGATTGATACCGGGTTCACTCATTACATAATGAGTGAGGCGTTCCTTAAACAACTTATTGAGTTAAAAATAATATCTTAAGGGCATGTTAGTCGAGTCTCGGAGAAGCATCTTTATATCGCAAATGGCGATATTGTGAATTCAGACAGGTGGTTAACATATATTCTAAGATCGGTAGTTATTCTTGGATCTTCCCCTTCTGGGTTTTCCCGTATCTCTCATGATTTTATTTTAGGTTTGGAGTTTTTGGACAGGATGAGGACCCTGGTTAACTTTAATTCTTTTTAACTGTATTTCTGTTTCGCCCCCAATATCCAAATAGTGTTACAGGTCGGCGTGGTTACGGAGGTGATCACACCTCTAGTCGAGGGTGACCTTTCTGCGGTGGATTTCAAACTCCACCTAGATCGTTTAAGGGAAGAGTTCAGGGACGACATTACGCCTCGCATTGGGAAATGCTACATCCTCCCATATAAATGCGCATTGACTGATGACATACCCATTCGGGACGGTCATTTCAGGTGTCCTCCCCTTAAGCTCCAGGCTTTTTGGGAGATTATTGGGAAACTCTTAGCTGCTGGTGTTATAGTCCCATCCACCTCTGATTACTGTTCTCCGGGATTCCTAGTGAGGATAAAGTACCATGATAAGAATAGTCTAGTTGTGAATCATTCTTTAGTATACAAAAAAATTCACATAGATCCCTTTCCTATACCGACAATAGATTGTGCTCTCCAGCATTCGGTTAAGTCATGGGTGTTTTCGGTCCTCGGCCTTAACAATAGCTTTGACCAGTGACGTGTTAACCCAGCGTGCAGAAAATTCTTTGACTTTAGCACACCGTGGTGCCAGTACACATTCACTCGTATACCCATAGGCTCGATTTTTGGTAGCCAGGCTTTGACTCGTGTACTGGACCATGTTTTGTCAGAGTTTAAAACCAAATTCTTATTTAACTATATTGGTGACATAATAGTTTACAGTGATGACTATGAGTCTCACTTGTCGCATTTCCGTCAAGTTTTTCTCAGAATGCAAGAGGTTGGCCTTACAGTAAACCCAGATAAGGTTAATCTAGGTTCAAATAAAGTTAAATTTCAAGGGTACTTACTCTGCGAGGGATATTTCCTCATTGATCCTGATCGTGTTGACCTATTTTAAATTTTCCGCATCCCAAGACAATTAAGGTTGTTCAAAAGATCTTAGGTATCATGGATTACTTACCATTCCTGTTTTATCGACCACTATTCATAGATAGACGTCCCTTTAATATTTTGAAGCAAAATGGAGTTGAATTTCATTGGGAGGCAGAGCAGGAAACAACCTTCTCTATTTTGAAGGAAAAGTTATCTTCGCCATCGGCTCTGCATCTGCAGAATTTTTCCAAAAAAAGTGTTGTACAGGTAGATGCTTCCTTCAGGCTTTAGGCGTGGTTCTGAGCCTGCAGGCGGTTTAGCGCCCATAGCATTTGCTAGCCACAGCTTGGCTGAGGCTGAGCATAAGCTCGGAATATACGAGAAGGAGATCTCAGCCTGTAATTTCGGAACAGAAAAATTTGCCTCATATATAGAGCACAATGAATGCGACCTATACACGGACAGTTAGGCTGTGAGCTGGGTGTTGAATGGTTCACAGCAGCTAGGTAAATTGGGCCATTGGGTTTTTCGCCTATCGCACTTTCATTTTAAGATGCATCACATCCATGGCACTGAAAACCAAGTTGCCGATGTGTTGTCTCGCATCTGTAAATATTATTCATGGTTTCCGTTTGATGATGCCTTTTGTCCTAGGTGTTGAGTGATTTAAATAAGGATGTCATACTTCCCTATGTCTTAGAGAAGGGAATATTGTAATTTACTCGTAGCAGTGGGTGTGCCCTCAAGATTTTTGTGCTCTTATCTTTGTCATCTTTGGTGTTGGCCTATTTGCACGATTCAATGTTTGGGGGATACCTGGATGTTAGCAAGACTTTTCACAAAATTACCACGTATTTTACTTGGCCTACCCTTAAGTGCGATGTCTCAGAATATATGCGCTGATGTGATTCTTGCCAAAAGTGCAAGCAAGTATGCCAGGCCAATGTAGGGCCAGCTGTTGTACAAATTCAGGAAGCTGCTTGGGGCCCTGTCCAACACTTTTTTTTTTTTTTTTTGTTTTTCTGGCCCTTTGATTCGTTATAAGAATTACAATGTTTGTGTATTTGTTTTATCAATTACTTTGACTAAGTTTTAATAGCATTGCCTTTGAGGAGTATGAAGGCATATGCAATAGTTAAGATCCTTACCAATCAGGATTGGAAAGTGTTCAGTGCTCCTGTTGAGATCCTCACCGGTAATGCGAAGTATTTCACATCCAATGTATTCAAGGACATGTGTTTCCATTGGGCAATAAAGTACTTCACTTCAAGTCCGTATTACCCAAAGGTAACCAGGTTGAGAGGCATAACAAAAACCTCAAGGCATGTCTCGCCATATTTTATAACAATGATCATATATTATGGGATCAATAACTGGTTTCATTAATATAGCTTTAATAGTGCATTGCAAGGGTCCACGGGCGTTCCACCTTATCTTTCTTTCCTTTGTCGCCTTTTGAGTAATCCTCTTCTTAATGTATGAAATATCCCTCCCTTTCTGTCTCCACTTGGCGATGCTGACTGGGATCGCCTGCTTGGGGAGGTGCTCAGGCGGCTCGGCGTGGCGAAGCAGCAAGTAGTTAAAATGAACCTGGCAGATCTCCCATAAAGTTTGAGATAGGACACCTGGTTCTTTGCAAAAATTATACTTTGGTGGACTTGAGTAAAGCTCTAATGAGTAAATTACTCCCAAAATTTGTGGGTACTTCAGGATCCATAAATTTCTTGTGCCAAATGTGGAAAGCTTGGTTTTCCCCTCTTCCATCCAATCTTACAGAAAGGCACATGCAGACCAACATATGTTATATGGTCACAGAACGTGAGTGATTATGATCTAGTGCTCGTACGATTTCATTTGTATTGCCTGCGATTGCACCATGTTTCCCTTTACCTGAAATCCTATCACATTTGTGTTTTTATTATTTTTATAATACTCCTATATTTGTTTGGGTATTTCCCATCATCCCACCGAGTTGTGCGGAGGTCACTGCAACATCTTTGTGTGGAGAAGAGTTCTTTATGCTTTCATGGAATTTTGGCTTAGAGTACCTCGACATTCACCGTCAACCCCCTGGGCAGTGGTTCGACGCCCACAGACACTCGAGAAGAAATCTGACTCTGGCGTTTGGTTTTTTCCACCACCCAGTTGCCCGTCGTCATCCACGGAGATGTTCATCTCATTTTATTCAAGAGAAGAAGTATATTTGTCAATATTTGCTTGTTAAAAAGCTATAAAGTGTATATCTGCACTTGTACTTTGGGGGTTCTTACGAGTTCTTCGGCCTTCAAATATTTCTGTATCTATCTACTCTTCAGTGACTCTGTTACATGTATTTATCGTCCAGTTGATGACTCAAGGTTCTTAGAATGTCTAACTTAAGGGGAGGGGTTGCGATGGTGGAGTTGCCACCATCGATTAGTTGAGTTAACAAACATTTAACAGCCAGGCTAAAATTACTTCCTCGGTGGTACTCGGTTCCCCTCATCTTTGCTCTCCTGATTCCCCTACCTTTGTTAACCCTCCTTTTGCATCAGAGTTTTTTTTTCTATGATTTTGTGTGTTAATAAATAGGCTTGTATGCCTACCCCTCCTGTTATTCTCCTGGCATTTTCCGCCTGAAGCATGTCGAAGCTAAACATCATTATGGGTCTCAACAGTTGATCTCCATCTGCATTTTGCACTAAGCACTTTTCATAATTTTGTATTTTTCCACGATGTCTACGTCGATGATTCTCCCGTAGTATAGTATTTTATTATTATGGCATTGATAATTTTAGAAGTAGTATGATTATGATGACTTTGGTGCAAGGGGATTGGGGATAGGGGCGCAGGAGCCAACCACCGCCATCTTGTTAAGTCACCACCCGCCATCTTTGTTCCCTTTTCTCCCTCAAAATTTCCCTTTTTTTCCCAAAAAAACTACCAAAATAACCATAAAATTTCCCTTTTCTCTAGAATTTCCCTTTTCCCCCTAAATATGTCCCAAATTGTCATTTTACCCGGAGCAGGTGAGAGGG